>CM026401.1:53396304-53536109 GCA_014843695.1 Archivesica marissinica | reverse complement strand
TCACTGATGGATCTCGGTCCCATGTCAGGGATAGTATTGTTGTTCACTGATGGATCTCGGTCCCAGGGATAGTATTGTTGTTCACTGATGGCTCTCGGTCCCATGTCAGGGATAGTATTGTTGTTCACTGATGGCTCTCGGTCCCAGGGATAGTATTGTTGTTCACTGATGGCTCTCGGTCCCATGTCAGGGATAGTATTGTTGTTCACTGATGGCTCTCGGTCCCATGTCAGGGATAGTATTGTTGTTCACTGATGGCTCTCGGTCCCATGTCAGGGAGTATTGTTGTTCACTGATGGCTCTCGGTCCCAGGGATAGTATTGTTGTTCACTGATGGCTCTCGGTCCCAGGGATAGTATTGTTGTTCACTGATGGCTCTCGGTCCCATGTCAGGGATAGTATTGGTGTTCACTGATGGCTCTCGGTCCAATGTCAGGGATAGTATTGTTGTTCACTGATGGCTCTCGGTCCCATGTAAGGGATAGTATTGTTGTTCACTGTGGCTCTCGGTCCCATGTCAGGAGAGTGTTGTTGTTCACTGATGGCTCTCGGTCCCAGGGATAGTATTGTTGTTCACTGATGGCTCTCGGTCCCATGTCAGGGATAGTATTGTTGTTCACTGGTGGCTCTCGGTCCCATGTCAGGGAGAGTGTTGTTGTTCACTGATGGCTCTCGGTCCCAGGGATAGTATTGTTGTTCACTGATGGATCTCGGTCCCATGTCAGGGATAGTATTGTTGTTCACTGATGGATCTCGGTCCCATGTCAGGGATAGTGTTGTTGTTCACTGATGGCTCTCGGTCCCATGTCAGGGATAGTATTGTTGTTCACTGATGGCTCTCGGTCCCAGTCAGGATAGTATTGTTGTTCACTGATGGATCTCGGTCCCAGGTATAGTATTGTTGTTCACTGATGGATCTCGGTCCCATGTCAGGGATAGTGTTGTTGTTCACTGATGGCTCTCGGTCCCATGTCAGGGAGAGTATTGTTGTTCACTGATGGCTCTCGGTCCCATGTCAGGGATAGTATTGTTGTTCACTGATGGCTCTCGGTCCCATGTCAGGGATAGTATTGTTGTTCACTGATGGATCTCGGTCCCATGTCAGGGATAGTGTTGTTGTTCACTGATGGCTCTCGGTCCCATGTCAGGGATAGTGTTGTTGTTCACTGATGGCTCTCGGTCCCATGTCAGGGAGAGTATTGTTGTTCACTCATGGCTCTCGGTCCCAGGGATAGTATTGTTGTTCACTGATGGGTCTCGGTCCCATGTCAGGGATAGTATTGTTGTTCACTGATGGCTCTCGGTCCCATGTCAGGGATAGTATTGTTGTTCACTGATGGCTCTCGGTCCCATGTCAGGGATAGTATTGTTGTTCACTGATGGCTCTCGGTCCCAGGGATAGTATTGTTGTTCACTGATGGCTCTCGGTCCCATGTCAGGGATAGTATTGTTGATCACTGATGGATCTCGGTCCCATGTCAGGGATAGTGTTGTTGTTCACTGATGGCTCTCGGTCCCATGTCAGGGAGAGTATTGTTGTTCACTGATGGCTCTCGGTCCCAGGGATAGTATTGTTGTTCACTGATGGCTCTCGGTCCCATGTCAGGGAGAGTATTGTTGTTCACTGATGGCTCTCGGTCCCAGGGATAGTATTGTTGTTTACTGATGGCTCGCGGTCCCAGGGATAGTATTTTTGTTCACTGATGGCTCTCGGTCCCATGTCAGGGATAGTATTGTTGTTCACTGATGGCTCTCGGTCCCATGTAAGGGATAGTATTGTTGTTCACTTGTGGCTCTCGGTCCCATGTCAGGGAGAGTGTTGTTGTTCACTGATGGCTCTCGGTCCCAGGGATAGTATTGTTGTTCACTGATGGCTCTCGGTCCCATGTCAGGGATAGTATTGTTGTTCACTGATGGCTCTCGGTCCCATGTCAGGGAGAGTATTGTTGTTCACTGATGGCTCTCGGTCCCAGGGATAGTATTGTTGTTCACTGATGGATCTCGGTCCCATGTCAGGGATAGTATTGTTGTTCACTGATGGATCTCGGTCCCATGTCAGGGATAGTGTTGTTGTTCACTGATGGCTCTCGGTCCCATGTCAGGGAGAGTATTGTTGTTCACTGATGGCTCTCGGTCCCAGGGATAGTATTGTTGTTCACTGATGGATCTCGGTCCCATGTCAGGGATAGTATTGTTGTTCACATGGTGGCTCTCGGTCCCATGTCAGGGATAGTATTGTTGTTCACTGATGGCTCTCGGTCCCATGTCAGGGATAGTGTTGTTGTTCACTGATGGCTCTCGGTCACAGGATAGTGTTGTTGTTCACTGATGGCTCTCGGTCCCAGGGATAGTGTTGTTGTTCACTGATGGATCTCGGTCCCATGTCAGGGATAGTATTTTTGTTCACTGATGGCTCTCGTTCCCATGTCAGGGAGAGTATTGTTGTTCACTGATGGATCTCGGTCCTCAGTGATAGTATTGTTGTTCACTGATGGATCTCGGTCCCAGGGATAGTATTGTTGTTCACTGATGGATCTCGGTCCCATGTCAGGGATAGTATTGTTGTTCACTGATGGCTCTCGGTCCCAGTGATAGTATTGTTGTTCACTGATGGATCTCGGTCCCATGTCAGAGATAGTATTGTTGTTCACTGATGGATCTCGGTCCCATGTCAGGGATAGTGTTGTTGTTCACTGATGGCTCTCGGTCCCATGTCAGGGAGAGTATTGTTGTTCACTGATGGCTCTCGGTCCCATGTCAGGGATAGTATTGTTGTTCACTGATGGCTCTCGGTCCCATGTCAGGGATAGTATTGTTGTTCACTGATGGATCTCGGTCCCATGTCAGGGATAGTGTTGTTGTTCACTGATGGCTCTCGGTCCCATGTCAGGGATAGTATTGTTGTTCACTGATGGCTCTCGGTCCCATGTCAGGGATAGTATTGTTGTTCACTGATGGCTCTCGGTCCCATGTCAGGGATAGTATTGTTGTTCACTGATGGCTCTCGGTCCCATGTCAGGGATAGTATTGTTGTTCACTGATGGCTCTCGGTCCCATGTCAGGGATAGTATTGTTGTTCACTGATGGCTCTCGGTCCCATGTCAGGGATAGTGTTGTTGTTCACTGATGGCTCTCGGTCCCATGTCAGGGAGAGTATTGTTGTTCACTCATGGCTCTCGGTCCCAGGGATAGTATTGTTGTTCACTGATGGGTCTCGGTCCCATGTCAGGGATAGTATTGTTGTTCACTGATGGCTCTCGGTCCCATGTCAGGGATAGTATTGTTGTTCACTGATGGCTCTCGGTCCCATGTCAGGGATAGTATTGTTGTTCACTGATGGCTCTCGGTCCCATGTCAGGGATAGTATGTTGTTCACTGATGGCTCTCGGTCCCAGGGATAGTATTGTTGTTCACTGATGGCTCTCGGTCCCATGTCAGGGATAGTATTGTTGTTCACTGATGGATCTCGGTCCCATGTCAGGGATAGTGTTGTTGTTCACTGATGGCTCTCGGTCCCATGTCAGGGATAGTATTGTTGTTCACTGGTGGCTCTCGGTCCCATGTCAGGGATAGTATTGTTGTTCACTGATGGATCTCGGTCCCATGTCAGGGATAGTGTTGTTGTTCACTGATGGCTCTCGGTCCCAGGGATAGTGTTGTTGTTCACTGATGGCTCTCGGTCCCAGGGATAGTGTTGTTGTTCACTGATGGATCTCGGTCCCATGTCAGGGATAGTATTTTTGTTCACTGATGGCTCTCGTTCCCATGTCAGGGAGAGTATTGTTGTTCACTGATGGATCTCGGTCCTAGTGATAGTATTGTTGTTCACTGATGGATCTCGATCCCATGTCAGGGATAGTATTGTTGTTCACTGATGGATCTCGGTCCCATGTCAGTGATAGTATTGTTGTTCACTGATGGCTCTCGGTCCCAGTGATAGTATTATTGTTCACAGATGGATCTCGGTCCCATGTCAGAGATAGTATTGTTGTTCACTGATGGATCTCGGTCCCATGTCAGGGATAGTGTTGTTGTTCACTGATGGCTCTCGGTCCCATGTCAGGGAGAGTATTGTTGTTCACTGGTGGCTCTCGGTCCCATGTCAGGGATAGTATTGTTGTTCACTGATGGCGCTCGGTCCCATGTCAGGGATAGTATTGTTGTTCACTGATGGATCTCGGTCCCATGTCAGGGATAGTGTTGTTGTTCACTGATGGCTCTCGGTCCCATGTCAGGGATAGTGTTGTTGTTCACTGATGGCTCTCGGTCCCATGTCAGGGAGAGTATTGTTGTTCACTGATGGCTCTCGGTCCCAGGGATAGTATTGTTGTTCACTGATGGGTCTCGGTCCCATGTCAGGGATAGTATTGTTGTTCACTGATGGCTCTCGGTCCCATGTCAGGGATAGTATTGTTGTTCACTGATGGCTCTCGGTCCCATGTCAGGGATAGTATTGTTGTTCACTGATGGCTCTCGGTCCCATGTCAGGGATAGTATTGTTGTTCACTGATGGCTCTCGGTCCCAGGGATAGTATTGTTGTTCACTGATGGCTCTCGGTCCCATGTCAGGGATAGTATTGTTGTTCACTGATGGATCTCGGTCCCATGTCAGGGATAGTATTGTTGTTCACTGATGGCTCTCGGTCCCATGTCAGGGATAGTATTGTTGTTCACTGATGGCTCTCGGTCCCAGGGATAGTATTGTTGTTCACTGATGGCTCTCGGTCCCAGGGATAGTATTGTTGTTCACTGATGGATCTCGGTCCCATGTCAGGGATAGTATTGTTGTTCACTGATGGCTCTCGGTCCCATGTCAGGGATAGTATTGTTGTTCACTGATGGCTCTCGGTCCCATCAGGGATAGTATTGTTGTTCACTGATGGCTCTCGGTCCATCAGGGATAGTATTGTTGTTCACTGATGGCTCTCGGTCCCATATCAGGGATAGTATTGTTGTTCACTGATGGCTCTCGGTCCCATGTCAGGGATAGTATTGTTGTTCACTGATGGCTCTCGGTCCCATGTCAGGGATAGTATTGTTGTTCACTGATGGCTCTCGGTCCCATGTCAGGGATAGTATTGTTGTTCACTGATGGCTCTCGGTCCCATGTCAGGGAGAGTATTGTTGTTCACTGATGGCTCTCGGTCCCAGGGATAGTGTTGTTGTTCACTGATGGCTCTCGGTCCCAGGGATAGTGTTGTTGTTCACTGATGGCTCTCGGTCCCAGGGATAGTGTTGTTGTTCACTGATGGATCTCGGTCCCATGTCAGGGATAGTATTTTTGTTCACTGATGGCTCTCGGTCCCATGTCAGGGAGAGTATTGTTGTTCACTGATGGATCTCGGTCCCAGTGATAGTATTGTTGTTCACTGATGGATCTCGATCCCATGTCAGGGATAGTATTGTTGTTCACTGATGGATCTCGGTCCCATGTCAGTGATAGTATTGTTGTTCACTGATGGCTCTCGGTCCCATGTCAGGGATAGTATTGTTGTTCACTGATGGCTCTCGGTCCCAGTGATAGTATTGTTGTTCACTGATGGATCTCGGTCCCATGTCAGGGATAGTATTGTTGTTCACTGATGGATCTCGGTCCCATGTCAGGGATAGTATTGTTGTTCACTGATGGCTCTCGGTCCCAGTGATAGTATTGTTGTTCACTGATGGATCTCGGTCCCATGTCAGGGATAGTATTGTTGTTCACTGATGGCTCTCGGTCCCATGTCAGGGATAGTGTTGTTGTTCACTGATGGCTCTCGGTCCCATGTCAGGGAGAGTATTGTTGTTCACTGATGGCTCTCGGTCCCAGGGATAGTATTGTTGTTCACTGATGGCTCCGGTCCCAGGTAGTATTTTTGTTCACTGATGGCTCTCGGTCCCATGTCAGGGATAGTATTGTTGTTCACTGATGGCTCTCGGTCCCATGTCAGGGATAGTATTGTTGTTCACTGATGGCTCTCGGTCCCATGTCAGGGATAGTATTGTTGTTCACTGATGGCTCTCGGTCCCATGTCAGGGATAGTATTGTTGTTCACTGATGGCTCTCGGTCCCATGTCAGGGATAGTATTGTTGTTCACTGATGGCTCTCGGTCCCATGTCAGGGATAGTATTGTTGTTCACTGATGGCTCTCGGTCCCATGTCAGGGATAGTATTGTTGTTCACTGGCTCTCGGTCCCATGTCAGGGATAGTATTGTTGTTCACTGATGGCTCTCGGTCCCATGTCAGGGATAGTATTGTTGTTCACTGATGGCTCTCGGTCCCATGTCAGGGATAGTATTGTTGTTCACTGATGGCTCTCGGTCCCAGGATAGTATTGTTGTTCACTGATGGCTCTCGGTCCCATGTCAGGGATAGTATTGTTGTTCACTGATGGCTCTCGTTCCCATGTCAGGGATAGTGTTGTTGTTCACTGATGGCTCTCGGTCCCATGTCAGGGATAGTATTGTTGTTCACTGATGGCTCTCGGTCCCAGGGATAGTATTGTTGTTCACTGATGGCTCTCGGTCCCAGGGATAGTATTGTTGTTCACTGATGGATCTCGGTCCCATGTCAGGGATAGTGTTGTTGTTCACTGATGGCTCTCGGTCCCATGTCAGGGATAGTATTGTTGTTCACTGATGGCTCTCGGTCCCATGTAGGGATAGTATTGTTGTTCACTGATGGATCTCGGTCCCATGTCAGGGATAGTATTGTTGTTCACTGATGGATCTCGGTCCCATGTCAGGGATAGTATTGTTGTTCACTGATGGCTCTCGGTCCCATGTCAGGGATAGTATTGTTGTTCACTGATGGCTCTCGGTCCCATGTCAGGGATAGTATTGTTGTTCACTGATGGATCTCGGTCCCATGTCAGGGATAGTATTGTTGTTCACTGATGGCTCTCGGTCCCATGTCAGGGATAGTATTGTTGTTCACTGATGGATCTCGGTCCCATGTCAGGGATAGTATTGTTGTTCACTGATGGCTCTCGGTCCCATGTCAGGGATAGTATTGTTGTTCACTGATGGCTCTCGGTCCCATGTCAGGGATAGTATTGTTGTTCACTGATGGCTCTCGGTCCCATGTCAGGGATAGTATTGTTGTTCACTGATGGCTCTCGGTCCCATGTCAGGGATAGTATTGTTGTTCACTGATGGCTCTCGGTCCCAGGGATAGTATTGTTGTTCACTGATGGCTCTCGGTCCCATGTCAGGGATAGTATTGTTGTTCACTGATGGCTCTCGGTCCCATGTCAGGGATAGTATTGTTGTTCACTGATGGCTCTCGGTCCCATGTCAGGGATAGTATTGTTGTTCACTGATGGCTCTCGGTCCCATGTCAGGGATAGTATTGTTGTTCACTGATGGCTCTCGGTCCCAGGGATAGTATTGTTGTTCACTGATGGCTCTCGGTCCCATGTCAGGGATAGTATTGTTGATCACTGATGGATCTCGGTCCCATGTCAGGGATAGTGTTGTTGTTCACTGATGGCTCTCGGTCCCATGTCAGGGAGAGTATTGTTGTTCACTGATGGATCTCGGTCCCAGGGATAGTATTGTTGTTTACTGATGGCTCGCGGTCCCAGGGATAGTATTTTTGTTCACTGATGGCTCTCGGTCCCATGTCAGGGAGAGTATTGTTGTTCACTGATGGCTCTCGGTCCCAGGGATAGTATTGTTGTTCACTGATGGATCTCGGTCCCATGTCAGGGATAGTATTGTTGTTCACTGATGGCTCTCGGTCCCATGTCAGGGATAGTATTGTTGTTGCCTGATGGCTCTTGGTCCCATGTCAGGGATAGTATTGTTGTTCACTGATGGCTCTCGGTCCCATGTCAGGGATAGTATTTTTGTTCACTGATGGCTCTCGGTCCCATGTCAGGGATAGTATTGTTGTTCACTGATGGCTTTCGTTCCCATGTCAGGGATAGTATTGTTGTTCACTGATGGCTCTCGGTCCCATGTCAGGGAGAGTATTGTTGTTCACTGATGGATCTCGGTCCCAGTGATAGTATTTTTGTTCACTGATGGATCTCGATCCCATGTCAGGGATAGTATTGTTGTTCACTGATGGATCTCGGTCCCAGGGAGAGTGTTGTTGTTCACTGATGGCTCTCGGTCCCAGGGATAGTGTTGTTGTTCACTGATGGCTCTCGGTCCCAGGGATAGTGTTGTTGTTCACTGATGGATCTCGGTCCCATGTCAGGGATAGTATTGTTGTTCACTGATGGATCTGGTCCCAGGAAGTTTGTTGTTCACTGATGGCTCTCGGTCCCAGGATAGTTTTTGTTCACTGATGGTCTCGGTCCCAGGGATATTTGTTGTCACTGATGGATCTCGGTCCCATGTCAGGGATAGTGTTGCTGTTCACTGATGGCTCTCGGTCCCATGTCAGGGAGAGTATTGTTGTTCACTGATGGCTCTCGGTCCCAGGGATAGTATTGTTGTTCACTGATGGATCTCGGTCCCATGTCAGGGATAGTATTGTTGTTCACTGGTGGCTCTCGGTCCCATGTCAGGGATAGTATTGTTGTTCACTGATGGCGCTCTGTCCCATGTCAGGGATAGTATTGTTGTTCACTGATGGATCTCGGTCCCATGTCAGGGATAGTGTTGTTGTTCACTGATGGCTCTCGGTCCCAGGGATAGTGTTGTTGTTCACTGATGGCTCTCGGTCCCAGGGATAGTGTTGTTGTTCACTGATGGCTCTCGGTCCCAGGGATAGTGTTGTTGTTCACTGATGGCTCTCGTTCCCATGTCAGGGAGAGTATTGTTGTTCACTGATGGATCTCGGTCCTAGTGATAGTATTGTTGTTCACTGATGGATCTCGATCCCATGTCAGGGATAGTATTGTTGTTCACTGATGGATCTCGGTCCCATGTCAGTGAGAATATTGTTGTTCACTGATGGCTCTCGGTCCCAGTGATAGTATTATTGTTCACAGATGGATCACGGTCCCATGTCAGAGATAGTATTGTTGTTCACTGATGGATCTCGGTCCCAGTGATAGTATTATTGTTCACTGATGGATCTCCGTCCCATGGTAGGGATAGTATTGTTGTTCACTGATGGATCTCGGTCCCATGTCAGGGATAGTGTTGTTGTTCACTGATGGCTCTCGGTCCCATGTCAGGGAGAGTATTGTTGTTCACTGATGGCTCTCGGTCCCAGGGATAGTATTGTTGTTCACTGATGGATCTCGGTCTCATGTCAGGGATAGTATTGTTGTTCACTGGTGGCTCTCGGTCCCATGTCAGGGATAGTATTGTTGTTCACTGATGGCGCTCGGTCCCATGTCAGGGATAGTATTGTTGTTCACTGATGGATCTCGGTCCCATGTCAGGGATAGTGTTGTTGTTCACTGATGGCATCTCGGTCCCAGGGATAGTGTTGTTGTTCACTGATGGCTCTCGGTCACAGGGATAGTGTTGTTGTTCACTGATGGCTCTCGGTCCCAGGAATAGTGCTGTTGTTCACTGATGGATCTCGGTCCCATGTCAGGGATAGTATTTTTGTTCACTGATGGCTCTCGTTCCCATGTCAGGGAGAGTATTGTTGTTCACTGATGGATCTCGGTCCTAGTGATAGTATTGTTGTTCACTGATGGATCTCGATCCCATGTCAGGGATAGTATTGTTGTTCACTGATGGATCTCGGTCCCATGTCAGTGATAGTATTGTTGTTCACTGATGGCTCTCGGTCCCAGTGATAGTATTATTGTTCACAGATTGATCTCGGTCCCATGTCAGAGATAGTATTATTGTTCACTGATGGATCTCGGTCCCATGTCAGGGATAGTGTTGTTGTTCACTGATGGCTCTCGGTCCCATGTCAGGGAGAGTATTGTTGTTCACTGATGGATCTCGGTCCCATGTCAGGGATAGTGTTGTTGTTCACTGATGGCTCTCGGTCCCCATGTCAGGGATAGTGTTGTTGTTCACTGATGGCTCTCGGTCCCATGTAAGGGATAGTATTGTTGTTCACTTGTGGCTCTCGGTCCCATGTCAGGGATAGTGTTGTTGTTCACTGATGGCTCTCGGTCCCCATGTCAGGGATAGTGTTGTTGTTCACTGATGGCTCTCGGTCCCATGTCAGGGATAGTATTGTTGTTCACTGATGGCTCTCGGTCCCAGGGATAGTATTGTTGTTCACTGATGGATCTCGGTCCCATGTCAGGGAGAGTATTGTTGTTCACTGATGGATCTCGGTCCCATTTCAGGGATAGTATTGTTGTTCACTGGTGGCTCTCGGTCCCATTTCAGGGATAGTATTGTTGTTCACTGATGGCTCTCAATCCCATGTCAGGGATAGTATTGTTGTTCACTGATGGATCTCGGTCCCATGTCAGGGATAGCATTGTTGTTCACTGATGGCTCTCGGTCCCATGTCAGGGATAGTATTGTTGTTCACTGATGGATCTCGGTTCCATGTCAGGGATAGTATTGTTGTTCACTGATGGCTCTCGGTCCCAGGGATAGTATTGTTGTTCACTGATGGCTCTCGGTCCCATGTCAGGGATAGTATTGTTGATCACTGATGGATCTCGGTCCCATGTCAGGGATAGTGTTGTTGTTCACTGATGGCTCTCGGTCCCATGTCAGGGAGAGTATTGTTGTTCACTCCTGGCTCTCGGTCCCAGGGATAGTATTGTTGTTCACTGATGGGTCTCGGTCCCATGTCAGGGATAGTATTGTTGTTCACTGGTGGCTCTCGGTCCCATGTCAGGGATAGTATTGTTGTTCACTGATGGCTCTCGGTCCCATGTCAGGGATAGTATTGTTGTTCACTGATGGCTCTCGGTCCCATGTCAGGGATAGTGTTGTTGTTCACTGATGGCTCTCGGTCCCAGGGATAGTATTGTTGTTCACTGATGGCTCTCGGTCCCATGTCAGGGATAGTATTGTTGATCACTGATGGATCTCGGTCCCATGTCAGGGATAGTGTTGTTGTTCACTGATGGCTCTCGGTCCCATGTCAGGGAGAGTATAGTTGTTCACTGATGGATCTCGGTCCCAGGGATAGTATTGTTGTTTACTGATGGCTCGCGGTCCCAGGGATAGTATTTTTGTTCACTGATGGCTCTCGGTCCCATGTCAGGGAGAGTATTGTTGTTCACTGATGGCTCTCGGTCCCAGGGATAGTATTGTTGTTCACTGATGGATCTCGGTCCCATGTCAGGGATAGTATTGTTGTTCACTGATGGCTCTCGGTCCCATGTCAGGGATAGTATTGTTGTTGCCTGATGGCTCTTGGTCCCATGTCAGGGATAGTATTGTTGTTCACTGATGGCTCTCGGTCCCATGTCAGGGATAGTATTTTTGTTCACTGATGGCTCTCGGTCCCATGTCAGGGATAGTATTGTTGTTCACTGATGGCTTTCGTTCCCATGTCAGGGATAGTATTGTTGTTCACTGATGGCTCTCGGTCCCATGTCAGGGAGAGTATTGTTGTTCACTGATGGATCTCGGTCCCAGTGATAGTATTTTTGTTCACTGATGGATCTCGATCCCATGTCAGGGATAGTATTGTTGTTCACTGATGGATCTCGGTCCCAGGGAGAGTGTTGTTGTTCACTGATGGCTCTCGGTCCCAGGGATAGTGTTGTTGTTCACTGATGGCTCTCGGTCCCAGGGATAGTGTTGTTGTTCACTGATGGATCTCGGTCCCATGTCAGGGATAGTATTGTTGTTCACTGATGGATCTGGGTCCCATGTCAGGGATAGTATTGTTGTTCACTGATGGATCTGGGTCCCATGTCAGTGATAGTATTGTTGTTCACAGATGGATCTCGATCCCATGTCAGGGATAGTATTTTTGTTCACTGATGGATCTCGGTCCCATGTCAGTGATAGTATTGTTGTTCACTGATGGCTCTCGGTCCCATGTCAGTGAGAATATTGTTGTTCACTGATGGCTCTCGGTCCCAGTGATAGTATTATTGTTCACAGATGGATCACGGTCCCATGTCAGAGATAGTATTGTTGTTCACTGATGGATCTCGGTCCCATGTCAGTGATAGTATTATTGTTCACTGATGGATCTCCGTCCCATGGCAGGGATAGTATTGTTGTTCACTGATGGATCTCGGTCCCATGTCAGGGATAGTGTTGTTGTTCACTGATGGCTCTCGGTCCCATGTCAGGGAGAGTATTGTTGTTCACTGATGGCTCTCGGTCCCAGGGATAGTATTGTTGTTCACTGATGGATCTCGGTCTCATGTCAGGGATAGTATTGTTGTTCACTGGTGGCTCTCGGTCCCATGTCAGGGATAGTATTGTTGTTCACTGATGGCGCTCGGTCCCATGTCAGGGATAGTATTGTTGTTCACTGATGGATCTCGGTCCCATGTCAGGGATAGTGTTGTTGTTCACTGATGGCATCTCGGTCCCAGGGATAGTGTTGTTGTTCACTGATGGCTCTCGGTCACAGGGATAGTGTTGTTGTTCACTGATGGCTCTCGGTCCCAGGAATAGTGCTGTTGTTCACTGATGGATCTCGGTCCCATGTCAGGGATAGTATTTTTGTTCACTGATGGCTCTCGTTCCCATGTCAGGGAGAGTATTGTTGTTCACTGATGGATCTCGGTCCTAGTGATAGTATTGTTGTTCACTGATGGATCTCGATCCCATGTCAGGGATAGTATTGTTGTTCACTGATGGATCTCGGTCCCATGTCAGTGATAGTATTGTTGTTCACTGATGGCTCTCGGTCCCAGTGATAGTATTATTGTTCACAGATTGATCTCGGTCCCATGTCAGAGATAGTATTATTGTTCACTGATGGATCTCGGTCCCATGTCAGGGATAGTGTTGTTGTTCACTGATGGCTCTCGGTCCCATGTCAGGGAGAGTATTGTTGTTCACTGGTGGCTCTCGGTCCCATGTCAGGGATAGTATTGTTGTTCACTGATGGCGCTCGGTCCCATGTCAGGGATAGTATTTTTGTTCACTGATGGATCTCGGTCCCATGTCAGGGATAGTGTTGTTGTTCACTGATGGCTCTCGGTCCCATGTCAGGGATAGTGTTGTTGTTCACTGATGGCTCTCGGTCCCATGTCAGGGAGAGTATTGTTGGTCACTCATGGCTCTCTGTCCCAGGGATAGTATTGTTGTTCACTGATGGGTCTCGGTCCCATGTCAGGGATAGTATTGTTGTTCACTGATGGCTCTCGGTCCCATGTCAGGGATAGTATTGTTGTTCACTGATGGCTCTCGGTCCCATGTCAGGGATAGTATTGTTGTTCACTGATGGATCTCGGTCCCATGTCAGGGATAGTGTTGTTGTTCACTGATGGCTCTCGGTCCCATGTCAGGGATAGTGTTGTTGTTCACTGATGGCTCTCGGTCCCATGTCAGGGAGAGTATTGTTGTTCACTGATGGCTCTCGGTCCCAGGGATAGTATTGTTGTTCACTGATGGCTCTCGGTCCCATGTCAGGGATAGTATTGTTGTTCACTGATGGCTCTCGGTCCCATGTCAGGGATAGTATTGTTGTTCACTGATGGCTCTCGGTCCCAGGGATAGTATTTGTGTTCACTGATGGCTCTCGGTCCCATGTCAGGGATAGTATTGTTGTTCACTGATGGCTCTCGGTCCCATGTCAGGGATAGTATTGTTGTTCACTGTGGCTCTCGGTCCCATGTCAGGGAGAGTGTTGTTGTTCACTGATGGCTCTCGGTCCCAGGGATAGTATTGTTGTTCACTGATGGCTCTCGGTCCCATGTCAGGGATAGTATTGTTGTTCACTGATGGATCTCGGTCCCATGTCAGGGATAGTATTGTTGTTCACTGATGGCTCTCGGTCCCATTCAGGGATAGTATTGTTGTTCACTGATGGCTCTCGGTCCCATGTCAGGGATAGTATTGTTGTTCACTGATGGATCTCGGTCCCATGTCAGGGATAGTGTTGTTGTTCACTGATGGCTCTCGGTCCATGTCAGGGAGAGTATTGTTGTTCACTGATGGCTCTCGGTCCCAGGGATAGTATTGTTGTTCACTGATGGATCTCGGTCCCATGTCAGGGATAGTATTGTTGTTCACTGGTGGCTCTCGGTCCCATGTCAGGGATAGTATTGTTGTTCACTGATGGCGCTCGGTCCCATGTCAGGGATAGTATTGTTGTTCACTGATGGATCTCGGTCCCATGTCAGGGATAGTGTTGTTGTTCACTGATGGCTCTCGGTCCCAGGGATAGTGTTGTTGTTCACTGATGGCTCTCGTTCCCATGTCAGGGAGAGTATTGTTGTTCATTGATGGATCTCGGTCCTAGTGATAGTATTGTTGTTCACTGATGGATCTCGATCCCATGTCAGGGATAGTATTGTTGTTCACTGATGGATCTCGGTCCCATGTCAGGGATAGTGTTGTTGTTCACTGATGGCTCTCGGTCCCATGTCAGGGAGAGTATTGTTGTTCACTGGTGGCTCTCGGTCCCATGTCAGGGATAGTGTTGTTTTTCACTGATGGCTCTCGGTCCCAGGTATAGTATTGTTGTTCACTGATGGCTCTCGGTCCCATGTCAGGGATAGTATTGTTGTTCACTGATGGATCTCGGTCCCATGTCAGGGATAGTATTGTTGTTCACTGATGGCTCTCGGTCCCATGTCAGGGATAGTATTGTTGTTCACTGATGGCTCTCGGTCCCATGTCAGGGATAGTATTGTTGTTCACTGATGGATCTCGGTCCCATGTCAGGGATAGTATTGTTGTTCACTGATGGCTCTCGGTCCCATGTCAGGGATAGTGTTGTTGTTCACTGATGGCTCTCGGTCCCCTGTCAGGGAGTATTGTTGTTCACTGATGGCTCTCGGTCCCAGGGATAGTATTGTTGTTCACTGATGGATCTCGGTCCCATGTCAGGGATAGTATTGTTGTTCACTGTGGCTCTCGGTCCCATGTCAGGGATAGTATTGTTGTTCACTGATGGCTCTCGGTCCCATGTCAGGGATAGTATTGTTGTTCACTGATGGATCTCGGTCCCATGTCAGGGATAGTGTTGTTGTTCACTGATGGCTCTCGGTCCCAGGGATAGTGTGTTGTTCACTGATGGCTCTCGGTCCCAGGGATAGTGTTGTTGTTCACTGATGGCTCTCGGTCCCAGGGATAGTGTTGTTGTTCACTGATGGATCTCGGTCCCATGTCAGGGATAGTATTTTGTTCACTGATGGCTCTCGTTCCCATGTCAGGGAGAGTATTGTTGTTCACTGATGGATCTCGGTCCTAGTGATAGTATTGTTGTTCACTGATGGCTCTCGGTCCCATGTCAGGGATAGTATTGTTGTTCACTGATGGATCTCGATCCCATGTCAGGGATAGTATTGTTGTTCACTGATGGATCTCGGTCCCATGTCAGTGATAGTATTGTTGTTCACTGATGGCTCTCGGTCCCAGTGATAGTATTATTGTTCACAGATGGATCTCGGTCCCATGTCAGAGATAGTATTGTTGTTCACTGATGGATCTCGGTCCCATGTCAGGGATAGTGTTGTTGTTCACTGATGGCTCTCGGTCCCATGTCAGGGAGAGTATTGTTGTTCACTGGTGGCTCTCGGTCCCATGTCAGGGATAGTATTGTTGTTCACTGATGGCTCTCGGTCCCATGTCAGGGATAGTATTGTTGTTCACTGATGGATCTCGGTCCCATGTCAGGGATAGTGTTGTTGTTCACTGATGGCTCTCGGTCCCATGTCAGGGATAGTGTTGTTGTTCACTGATGGCTCTCGGTCCCATGTCAGGGAGAGTATTGTTGTTCACTGATGGCTCTCGGTCCCAGGGATAGTATTGTTGTTCACTGATGGCTCTCGGTCCCATGTCAGGGATAGTATTGTTGTTCACTGATGGCTCTCGGTCCCATGTCAGGGATAGTATTGTTGTTCACTGATGGCTCTCGGTCCCATGTCAGGGATAGTATTGTTGTTCACTGATGGCTCTCGGTCCCAGGGATAGTATTGTTGTTCACTGATGGCTCTCGGTCCCATGTCAGGGATAGTATTGTTGTTCACTGATGGATCTCGGTCCCATGTCAGGGATAGTGTTGTTGTTCACTGATGGCTCTCGGTCCCATGTCAGGGAGAGTATTGTTGTTCACTGATGGCTCTCGGTCCCAGGGATAGTATTGTTGTTCACTGATGGCTCTCGGTCCCATGTCAGGGAGAGTAGTGTTGTTCACTGATGGCTCTCGGTCCCAGGGATAGTATTGTTGTTTACTGATGGCTCGCGGTCCCAGGGATAGTATTTGTGTTCACTGATGGCTCTCGGTCCCATGTCAGGGATAGTATTGTTGTTCACTGATGGCTCTCGGTCCCATGTAAGGGATAGTATTGTTGTTCACTTGTGGCTCTCGGTCCCATGTCAGGGAGAGTGTTGTTGTTCACTGATGGCTCTCGGTCCCAGGGATAGTATTGTTGTTCACTGATGGCTCTCGGTCCCATGTCAGGGAGAGTATTGTTGTTCACTGATGGATCTCGGTCCCATTTCAGGGATAGTATTGTTGTTCACTGGTGGCTCTCGGTCCCATTTCAGGGATAGTATTGTTGTTCACTGATGGCTCTCAGTCCCATGTCAGGGATAGTATTGTTGTTCACTGATGGATCTCGGTCCCATGTCAGGGATAGTGTTGTTGTTCACTGATGGCTCTCGGTCCAATGTCAGGGAGAGTATTGTTGTTCACTGATGGCTCTCGGTCCCAGGGATAGTATTGTTGTTCACTGATGGATCTCGGTCCCATGTCAGGGATAGTATTGTTGTTCACTGGTGGCTCTCGGTCCCATGTCAGGGATAGTATTGTTGTTCACTGATGGCGCTCGGTCCCATGTCAGGGATAGTATTGTTGTTCACTGATGGATCTCGGTCCCATGTCAGGGATAGTGTTGTTGTTCACTGATGGCTCTCGGTCCCAGGGATAGTGTTGTTGTTCACTGATGGATCTCGGTCCCATGTCAGGGATAGTATTTTTGTTCACTGATGGCTCTCGTTCCCATGTCAGGGAGAGTATTGTTGTTCATTGATGGATCTCGGTCCTAGTGATAGTATTGTTGTTCACTGATGGATCTCGATCCCATGTCAGGGATAGTATTGTTGTTCACTGATGGATCTCGGTCCCATGTCAGGGATAGTATTGTTGTTCACTGATGGATCTCGATCCCATGTCAGGGATAGTATTGTTGTTCACTGATGGATCTCGGTCCCATGTCAGTGATAGTATTGTTGTTCACTGATGGATCTCGGTCCCAGTGATAGTATTATTGTTCACAGATGGATCTCGGTCCCATGTCAGAGATAGTATTGTTGTTCACTGATGGATCTCGGTCCCATGTCAGGGATAGTGTTGTTGTTCACTGATGGCTCTCGGTCCCATGTCAGGGAGAGTATTGTTGTTCACTGGTGGCTCTCGGTCCCATGTCAGGGATAGTGTTGTTTTTCACTGATGGCTCTCGGTCCCAGGTATAGTATTGTTGTTCACTGATGGCTCTCGGTCCCATGTCAGGGATAGTATTGTTGTTCACTGATGGATCTCGGTCCCATGTCAGGGATAGTATTGTTGTTCACTGGTGGCTCTCGGTCCCATGTCAGGGATAGTATTGTTGTTCACTGATGGCTCTCGGTCCCATGTCAGGGATAGTATTGTTGTTCACTGATGGATCTCGGTCCCATGTCAGGGATAGTATTGTTGTTCACTGATGGCTCTCGGTCCCAGGGATAGTGTTGTTGTTCACTGATGGCTCTCGGTCCCCTGTCAGGGAGAGTATTGTTGTTCACTGATGGCTCTCGGTCCCAGGGATAGTATTGTTGTTCACTGATGGATCTCGGTCCCATGTCAGGGATAGTATTGTTGTTCACTGGTGGCTCTCGGTCCCATGTCAGGGATAGTATTGTTGTTCACTGATGGCGCTCGGTCCCATGTCAGGGATAGTATTGTTGTTCACTGATGGATCTCGGTCCCATGTCAGGGATAGTGTTGTTGTTCACTGATGGCTCTCGGTCCCAGGGATAGTGTTGTTGTTCACTGATGGCTCTCGTTCCCAGGGATAATGTTGTTGTTCACTGATGGCTCTCGGTCCCAGGGATAGTGTTGTTGTTCACTGATGGATCTCGGTCCCATGTCAGGGATAGTATATTTGTTCACTGATGGCTCTCGTTCCCATGTCAGGGAGAGTATTGTTGTTCATTGATGGATCTCGGTCCTAGTGATAGTATTGTTGTTCACTGATGGCTCTCGGTCCCATGTCAGGGATAGTGTTGTTGTTCACAGATGGATCTCGATCCCATGTCAGGGATAGTATTGTTGTTCACTGATGGATCTCGGTCCCATGTCAGTGATAGTATTGTTGTTCACTGATGGCTCTCGGTCCCAGTGATAGTATTATTGTTCACAGATGGATCTCGGTCCCATGTCAGAGATAGTATTGTTGTTCACTGATGGATCTCGGTCCCATGTCAGGGATAGTGTTGTTGTTCACTGATGGCTCTCGGTCCCATGTCAGGGAGAGTATTGTTGTTCACTGGTGGCTCTCGGTCCCATGTCAGGGATAGTATTGTTGTTCACTGATGGCGCTCGGTCCCATGTCAGGGATAGTATTGTTGTTCACTGATGGATCTCGGTCCCATGTCAGGGATAGTGTTGTTGTTCACTGATGGCTCTCGGTCCCATGTCAGGGATAGTGTTGTTGTTCACTGATGGCTCTCGGTCCCATGTCAGGGAGAGTATTGTTGTTCACTCATGGCTCTCGGTCCCAGGGATAGTATTGTTGTTCACTGATGGGTCTCGGTCCCATGTCAGGGATAGTATTGTTGTTCACTGGTGGCTCTCGGTCCCATGTCAGGGATAGTATTGTTGTTCACTGATGGCTCTCGGTCCCATGTCAGGGATAGTATTGTTGTTCACTGATGGCTCTCGGTCCCATGTCAGGGATAGTATTGTTGTTCACTGATGGCTCTCGGTCCCATGTCAGGGATAGTATTGTTGTTCACTGATGGCTCTCGGTCCCATGTCAGGGATAGTGTTGTTGTTCACTGATGGCTCTCGGTCCCATGTCAGGGAGAGTATTGTTGTTCACTGATGGCTCTCGGTCCCAGGGATAGTATTGTTGTTCACTGATGGCTCTCGGTCCCATGTCAGGGATAGTATTGTTGTTCACTGATGGCTCTCGGTCCCAGGGATAGTATTGTTGTTCACTGATGGCTCTCGGTCCCAGGGATAGTATTGTTGTTCACTGATGGCTCTCGGTCCCATGTCAGGGATAGTATTGTTGTTCACTGATGGCTCTCGGTCCCATGTAAGGGATAGTATTATTGTTCACTTGTGGCTCTCGGTCCCATGTCAGGGAGAGTGTTGTTGTTCACTGATGGCTCTCGGTCCCAGGGATAGTATTGTTGTTCACTGATGGATCTCGGTCCCATGTCAGGGAGAGTATTGTTGTTCACTGATGGATCTCGGTCCCATTTCAGGGATAGTATTGTTGTTCACTGGTGGCTCTCGGTCCCATTTCAGGGATAGTATTGTTGTTCACTGATGGCTCTCAGTCCCATGTCAGGGATAGTATTGTTGTTCACTGATGGATCTCGGTCCCATGTCAGGGATAGCATTGTTGTTCACTGATGGCTCTCGGTCCCATGTCAGGGATAGTATTGTTGTTCACTGATGGATCTCGGTCCCATGTCAGGGATAGTATTGTTGTTCACTGATGGCTCTCGGTCCCATGTCAGGGATAGTATTGTTGTTCACTGATGGCTCTCGGTCCCATGTCAGGGATAGTATTGTTGTTCACTGGTGGATCTCGGTCCCATGTCAGGGATAGTATTGTTGTTCACTGGTGGATCTCGATCCCATGTCAGGGATAGTATTGTTGTTCACTGATGGCTCTCGGTCCCCATGTCAGGGATAGTGTTGTTGTTCACTGATGGATCTCGGTCCCATGTCAGGGATAGTATTGGCATCTTCAGTCGTGTTGAAAACATAGCAGCAAACAGACGGGTATGTAGTCCAGTGGTAACACGCTAGACTGGTAATCCGGGGATCGCAGGTTCGATTCCCCGTCATTTCTTTGTTTTTGTCGATAAAGGAGAGCTGCTCATTCAGAATGGTTGCATTGTCTTACACTGTCTTACACATTTCTTTGTTTTTGTCGATAAAGGAGAGCTGCTCATTCAGAATGGTTGCATTGTCTTACACTGTCTTACAAATTTCTTTGTATTTGTCGATAAAGGAGAGCTGCTCATTCAGAATGGTTGCATCGTCTTACACTGTCTTACACATTTCTTTGTTTTTGTCGATAAAGGAGAGCTGCTCATTCAGAATGGTTGCATTGGTTGCATTGTCTTACACACTTTTTGTTTTTGTCGATACTTCAAACGCCTGTGGTATTATTGATATTCGTTTTCATTCTGTTGTAACGTTTTGTTGAAGTGAGCAAAGATATATGATCGTTTAAATCTTCAGAACGATGTGTAGTAGAGCGTAATCGTACTTCCATGCGGTAGGCCGAAATAATGTTGTAGTAGAGCGTAATCGTACTTCCAGGCGGTAGGCCGAACTAATGTTGTAGTAGAGCGTAATCGTACTTCCATGTGGTAGGCCGAAATAATGTTGTAGTAGAGCAAAATCGTACTTCCATGTGGTAGGCCGAAATAATGTTGTAGTAGAGCGAAATCGTACTTCCATGTGGTAGGCCGAAATAATGTTGTAGTAGAGCGAAATCGTACTTCCATGCGGTAGTCCGAAATAATGTTGTAGTAGAGCGAAATCGTACTTCCATGCGGTAGTCCGAACTAATGTTGTAGTAGAGCGAACTCGTACTTCCAGGCGGTAGGCCGAAATAATGTTGTAGTAGAGCGAAATCGTACTTCCAGGCGGTAGGCCGAAATAATGTTGTAGTAGAGCGAAATCGTACTTCCGGGCGGTAGGCCGAACTAATGTTGTAGTAGAGCGTAATCGTACTTCCATGTGGTAGACCGAAATAATGTTGTAGTAGAGCGAAATCGTACTTCCAGGCGGTAGGCCGAACTAATGTTGTAGTAGAGCCTAATCGTACTTCCAGGCGGTAGGCCGAAATAATGTTGTAGTAGAGCGTAGTAGCTACTCGTTTTCAACAATAAACTATGGCTGCTGCTGCTGCTGCTGATGATGATGATGATGATGATGATGATGATGATGATGATGATGATGATGATGATGATGATGATGATGATGATGATGATGATGATGATGATGTTGATGATGATGGTTGAGCTTATTTAACATCGCCTCCGGCGAACCATGTGGGCGAGATGTTTAGTTAACACTCATATATTATAAACTAAGGTGATTAAGTTGTAAGTTGTATGCGTTAATAATACGAGTTGAATGCTCAGTCCTGGCCATAGATTAGGCTACACGCACCAACATGCATATGTTCAGTACAGGAGTCACTCTATACTGTCCCACATCTCATATTCGTTGATGTGTGAATATGTTTGATGTGTAATATTATTTGCATGTTCAGCCCGGCCATAGATTATGCTACAAGCACCAAAATGTATAGGGTCAGTACAGGAGCATAGGGTCAGTATTGGAGTCACTCTATACTGACTCGCATCTCACATTCGTAGATGTTTGATGTATAATATTATTTGCATGCTCAGCCCGGCCATCGATTAGGCTACAAGCACCAACATGTATAGTGTCAGTACAGGAGCCACTATATACTGTCTCACATCTCATATTTCTAAATGTATGAATATGTTTGATGTATAATATTATTTGCATGCTCAGCCCGGCCATAGATTATGCTACAAGCACCAAAATGTATAGGGTCAGTACAGGAGCATAGGTTCAGTATTGGAGTCACTCTATACTGGCTCGCATCACGATGTATAATATTATTTGCATGCTCAGCCCGGTCATAGATTAGGCTACAAGCACCAAAATGTATAGGGTCAGTACAGGAGCATATGGTCAGTATTGGAGTCACTCTATACTGGCTCGCATCTCTCATTCGTAGATGTTTGATGTATACTATTATTTGCATGCTAAGCCCGGTCATAGATTAGGCTACAAGCACCAAATTATAGAGAGTCAGTACAGGAGTACATATATATTATGACTTTCGAATATTCGTGTGACCTCTATAATGATCGAGTGACCTCTATTATGATTGAGTGACCTCTATAATGGATTAGGTCAATCTACATTAACAATACGCTGCACTGTGCAAACTAATAGCTAACCGTAATGTGACAAGCTGAGTGTAGGCCTAATGTGTAATATAGCGTACGAATTGTGTACATTTAAAGCAGCATTACATCGTAATAAAGAATGTTTTGGGTAAAATATAAATACTAATATGTGTGTGTTTACAAAAATCGAAATAGTCGCTCAGAAAAGATAAAATTCCAATAAATTTAAACCGTCGTATACGCGAATTTGTTTATCAACACACGAAATGTAACCACGCACAGCGCGCATGCGTAGAAAACAACGTATATATTTTGAACATGAAAGACTATCTATCTATCTTCCTCTAATGTCGAACCCCTCGCGGGGATGTAGAAATGTCCCTAAAAGACTTAGCTAACAGAGGTATGAATCAACATATCAAGTAATTTAATTAAAAAGACAACGTGGGACATGGAAGTAGAAGAACTTTATAAGCTAATCTAGCTTTCGGATCTAATCCTTTTTCAAAACATAAAATATTATATTGTAATGTAATTGCTATATGTATATATGTTACATTGTTTGAAATAAAATATGTTTAAACTAACGTGGGACAAATGGGGACTATGCATTCCGGTTGTAAACAAGTGCGTGACCGATCGACTCGGAAAGTCCTACTTTCGGTTTCGAGTTTGTTTATCGCAAAAAAAACACTGTTTACCAAATGAACATAAGCATACAAAGTATAATGTTAGAATGTGTAGCAGCATTGCTACCCATACGTAAAATTTTAATTTTTCAAATATCTTATTTCATATGATGTAATGCTGCTTTAAAACATTAGAGCGGTATCTGATTTAGTGATAAAACTATGACGACGCAGTTTATTACTGTTTACGTAGGCAAGATAACACGGAAAACAAACTGCACACATATAATCAATATGTGTCGCGTGGGTAGTTTAACGATATAAACGTGTATGGTATTGTAAGAATATGCGAGGAGACGAATGAAATAAGAGATATATAACAGTATTAGTAAATGAACAAACAATCATGGAGACTACTGAGGACAATCAGAGTAAATGTGCTAACTTAAAGGAGAGTGGAAATTCAGATGAAAACTTGGAACTATTCTGTGACCCATGTCAGACAGAGGAGGAACATTTGCCAGCTGAAGGATATTGTATAGAGTGTCATGAATATCTATGTAAAGATTGTCATCGCGCACACCGTCGTGTAACAGCAACAAAGGGACACACTGTTCAACAAAAGGAGCATATGCCGAATCAACGGCCAGAAAGCGCTCTAAAAAGTGATACATGTATGCCTGAAATGTGTATGATACACGCTGACCAGCCGATAGATTACTATTGTACTTCTCATGGAGATATATGTTGCTCTGTTTGCAAGTCTAAAAGACATGTTGACTGTAAAGATGTTAAGATCATATCAGATGTGTTGAATTATGTTGACATAGAACAGGAATACAGCAATGTTAAGCGTAAAATGAAAAAGTTAGTTTGCGATGCAGATAATACCCAAGAACAAGTTGAACTTAGTCTGAATGCGATTGAACTGAATCACGAACTAGCCTACACAGGTAAATGTGAGCTGAGAAAAGCTGTCAACGACCGTCTAGATCAAATTGAACGTGCACTAGACGAGAAGTTGTACACTATGAGTAAAGATGACCTGAAGAGAATTACATCCTATAAAATACAATGTCAAGTCGCAAAATTGGACACTAACGCAATGGAGCTATATTTGGAAAGCAAAATGAAATCAAACAAGTGCCAGTTATTCTCAGCGCTGAAAAGGGCTGAAATACAACTGATATCACAGCATGCTGATCTTAGAAAGATCAGATGTAATAACAAATTAACAAGGTATGCCTTTCAGCCAGCGCAAACAGTGGTAAATCTTAAGACAGCAGCTAGCTTTGGTAACATAGTCAATGCTGATGTCGCTAAGTCTCATAAGCAGTTGGAAATTTTGAACACAACATCTGAAAACAATGGTAAATGTCTTATTAGTGGGTTGGTACTCTGGTCGAGGGATCATCTTGTCGCAGTTGACAACGCAAATAAATCGGTGAAAATGATAAATGTAGAAGAAGATCGTATTGTTTCCGAGATTATGTTTGAATCAGCCCCGTGGGATGCTGCTGTCATCAACGATACGCAGATTGTCGTTACTCTCCCGGAAGTGAAAACTCTGACCTTTGTGACTGTAAACGAAAACAAATGTCTGGAAATATTGAAGGAAAAGCAGATACCTGTTAGTGGGAAATGCTATGGCGTTACAACGGTAGATGAGAAAATAATTGTGAGCATGATGGATCCGGCAAAGTTGGAAAAGTACGATTCTAGCGGGAATGTGATGTTTTCGCTCAACGTGGATGCAGTTGAACCTAGGTACGTGGCATTAAACAAAGACAAAACAATGATATACATGTCCGACGCAAGAAATACGTATATCAAAGAGTTTTCTACAGATGATGGTTGCAGCGGTAATGCGGACATATATACCCACTGGATACCTGGAGTTCTCGGCATGGCAACTGACAACACCGGAGTTTTGTATTACTGTGATGCACAATATGGTATCATATATACCGTTTCTGTTGACAGCGAGATAAATAAGGATAAAACAAATAAACGTCTAGTCAAGAACTCTGAAGGTCTGCCACAATGTCTTGCCTATTGCAACAGCACGAACAGATTATTTGTGGGGATGACGGGGGGTAACGTGGTAGTTTATTATGTCGTGTGAATACTAACTTAACTCAGTATAACACTGTGTTCACATAGCCACAACAATAGATACGTTCCAAGAATCATGACAATACCAGATATGACAGAAGTTGTGGTCATTTTTAACCGTTATTCCATTCGCCACTGGAAAATATCAGATAAAAGGGACTCGTTATTGGATCGGTAATTCAGTATTTTCTTCATTTTTGTCAAGATAGAGAATTGAGCTTACGGTCGAGGAAAGCGAGGGGTGTCGAGTTCTGTCATGTGAGGAAGCTATCCTGATTGCTTGAGGTAGGTCGATGCCCGTCCGTGCCTGCAATGCTGCTCGGATGGCACCCGGAGGATTCTTGCTCAAATAATAGCCGGAAAGTCGACGTATGACCTGGTGCGACTTTAAGCCCCGAGAAATGAACATACTACATACATCATAATCAGTCTGCCAGATAACAATCAACAAAGTAAAAAGTAGTTTAATTTTATGGAAGTCGTGATAGCGTGGTAACGCGTTTGCTCCAGTGCGAAAGGCCCAGAGTTCGCGCCCAGCTGTAGCCGTTACGAATGCGTCCTTGCGATGGATTCGAGTGATTACTAAAAGTCGTAGGAACTTGTTTTCGCAATTGACTAAAATAACTGTGTACACTAAATATACATTTATTAGGCGAATTTCGGAGCCAAGCCTAATACATTTATATTTACCAGACTATAACCTAATATTCTATTTATCGTAATAGTATGTATTATATTGCGTGAATTCAATGATCTTGCGACGGGGAATCCGTGCCATGGCAGAATGGTTACGGTATTTGACTTCAAATAAATGACCACTTGCTGTGTGCTCGAATTCCACTAGGGAGTCGATTTATTTCATGCAATAAAATTGACTTGTGTACATCAAGTAGTCTGCATTGCTATGTACAGTATTTTATTTCTAGGTACATGGAAATATAATGGTCACAGGCACGTTACTTCAGCGTATATATATTCAATGTATATATATTGGGGAGGGCAGTTTACTAATGTTGCTAGAACTTGTTGCCCAACCCATTTTGCATTGTATCATATACAGTCAAACCTGTCTTAAGCAGCCAGCCAAGGGAATCACAGAAAGTGGCTGCTTAGCACAGGTGGCTGCTTAATAGAGGTCAAATGTATAATAAAACAACATATTGGGAATCTGGACACTGGCTGCTTAATACAGGTTGGCTGCTTAATGGAGGTGACCACTAACACAGGTTGGACTGTAATGAATGTTAAGTCTATATGTATTATATATGTAAAATAGTAAATAAAATATGATTAATATATATACTGTGCTTTCAAAGTAAAGTAATAACGGTTGTAAACAAACATTCGACACACTATTGCATTATAGGTAAGTCAGGTATAACCTATTAAACAATAAATCACAGTACCTGTAAGCTATCGTATATTGCCTTACCTATACAGTAGTGTAATATTCCAACGGTATTATCACTTTACTTTGAAAGCACAATACTTGTATACAGTTTATATTGTATAAAAGCCATAGGTTGTCTGCATGCATATTAGTGCTTTAAATGTGCGTTTAGTGGTTTTGTACGCGTTTGCCACTTTTCAGTAGCCTGGGAACAGGCGTCGATATATTTTGATAACCAGTCTCAATTCGGTGCTCGCTGTAATAACATGCATTCATAATTTGTTATGTTAGCATTAGACCACTATCACATTTTATGTCTATTTTTGGGGTTTAACGGTCCCACATATCCTGGGAACACAGGCACAAGACACACAACAATTATTTTGGCCTATGGTCATATATTAAGCAACATTACTTAATATATGACCATAGGCCAACAAATATTTGTTTGTGTCTTGTACCTGTGCCTGGGAACAGGCGTCGATATATTTTGCCTGGTCAGTCAAATAAATATATTTTAACACCGAGACTATTAATTGGGCCGTATTGAGCTTCTGATAATATCAACCAGAAGTTAAAAATCGACAGACTGGAACCCAAGCTAACTTTTCAGATGTTGTCATATAATATTTAATAATATATTAAAATTTAAAATGTCCATTTCATTTTTGCAACGTATAATTATATGCATAACACTTTCTGAGGACCCGCCGTGACCTAGATGTTAAGACGGTTTCACCTTCACCACTGTTGGTTCGAATCCCGCTGGAGCTGTCGAATTATTTTATGTGAGGAAAATATGCAGCTGGCTTGAGGAAGGTATATGGTTAGATATCTGTCCATGCCTGACATACTGCTGTGGAGTTGCCATATGTGTTGTCTAGTCGGTTTGGTTGCCCAGCAGGCGTCCTAGTCTAGCGGACCAGAACGAACGTCCATATATAGTCGACCGTGCCCGACTATGATGCTATGTCGCTAATTACCTTGCTACCAAGCATCGTTGTATCATAGTACAAGAAATGTTGTATCATTGTCCATTTTATATCTTAGTGGTCATTTTATATCTTAGATGTGATTTTATATCTTAGTTGTGATTGTGTTTAGCTTTAGGATTATATAACATAACAATAACGATCGTTTACTTATTATTTTTAATCTATGTTATATTCGAGAGCCATTATACCTGCTATTGTGACCAATTATCGACAAGACACAAACTGGTTTCACTTCTTGTCCCATAACCCATTCAACACCAAGTAATTGACATGGACTGGTGCACCCATTCCACACCCAGTAACTGACATGGACTGGTGCACCCATTCAACACCAAGTAACTGACATGGACTGGTGCACCCATTCAACACCCAGTAACTGACATGGACTGGTGCACCATTCCACACCCAGTAACTGACATGGACTGGTGCACCCATTCCACACCAAGTAACTGGCATGGACCGGTGTACCCATTCCACACCAAGTAACTGACATGGACTGACCCATGCTATTCTTAGACCAATCAATTAATAAGAAAATTACATTTGTACCAGTTCATTTATCAAAATGGGTAATTTTGTCTAAAAATAGTAATATTACTGGCAAATAATGTATGTAATCAGATAGATAATATATTACAACCATACCCCTGATAAAATAGAAGAGAAAAAACATCGGGCCAACAATTAATACTCGCCCCCAATGGAAAATAGTTTGTGTTGACAAATCCAGAAATGTACCAACACGTGATAGTTCGTCTACGTTGTTTGCACTAACTTCATAAAAGTGCATCTCGGTGTTTGCTCTAACTTCATAAAAGTGCATCTCGGTGTTTGCTCTAACCTCATAAAAGTGCATCTCGGTGTTTGCTCTAACTTCATAAAAGTGCATCTCGGTGTTTGCTCTAACTTCATAAAAGTGCATCTCGATGTTTGCTCTAACCTCATAAAAGTGCATCTCGGTGTTTGCTCTAACCTCATAAAAGTGCATCTCGGTGTTTGCTCTAACTTCATAAAAGTGCATCTCGGTGTTTGCTCTAACTTCATAAAAGTGCATCTCGGTGTTTGCTCTAACTTCATAAAAGTGCATCTCGATGTTTGCTCTAACCTCATAAAAGTGCATCTCGGTGTTTGCTCTAACTTCATAAAAGTGCATCTCGGTGTTTGCTCTAACTTCATAAAAGTGCATCTCGGTGTTTGCTCTAACTTCATAAAAGTGCATCTCGATGTTTGCTCTAACTTCATAAAAGTGCATCTCGGTGTTTGCTCTAACTTCATAAAAGTGCATCTCGGTGTTTGCTCTAACTTCATAAAAGTGCATCTTGGTGTTTGCTCTAACTTCATAAAAGTGCATCTCGGTGTTCGAGTGGTCAAGGCCAAATCACTTGCCCCTCACAGATGAAGGTTGGAATCCCATCGGGGTTTCATGTGAGGAAGCTATCCAGGTTGTGGCAGATTGGTGGTTCTACATGGGTGGCGGCATGTGCCTGCACAACTATTGCTCGGACATGCACCCGTGATCTTCTTCAAGTAACCGCTGGAGAATCGCCATATGACAGGTTTCACAACAATGCAACCCGGGTTCGATCCTCGGACCGGGAAGTATGTGAGATGGTACGGTGATCGCCAGATCGGACAGGTGGGTTTTCTCTGGGTACTCCGGTTTCCTCCCACACGAATGACCACAGTTACGCTTTCATGCGAGCCAACGAGAGTGATCAATATAAGTTGTTAAAACTTGCTTCGCAGTCGTTGTACAATAAATAACGTTTAAACTATATGACATAGGCTGTAGGAGTCGTGAATGGAGCTTGCTACCACCTGCCAAACAATATTCATCTATTCAAATAGCAATATATTATATTATCACGAGCTGAAATAACCCATACGTATGGTAGGCCGGTAGAGTTAAACTGTGCCGAATATCAAAGGCTATACAAATGTATAAAACATTACATGGAGCTGCTCCAGACTATTTAAAATCGTCCTTCACTTTTACTTCTGATATACATCCTAGAATTCTTAGATCAACCTCAGAATATCAATTATACACACCAAGACCAAATTGTGAATTATTTCGTAATACATTTGAATTTTCAGGATCATCTATTTGGAATTCATTGCCTCACTAAGTTCAAAATGCTCCAACTATCCAACAGTTCAAAATTCTCTACTTAAGATGGAACTATAACAATTCAAACTAATCGCGTACTTCTACTGTTATTATAAACGTGTATTGCCATTGCTATATTTATTAGAATCGGAAAATTGCTGTCTTTAAGTTGATTTCATACATATTTTGAAGATACCACTACAAGTCAAATCTGCACATTGTTAGATAGATCTAGTATCATTAATTGCTCATTCCCATTTTCTACTCTGCTAGCCAATTCCATATATCTATTCCATTACATATTAAATATAGTTTCTCTATTTTTCAGCTTTTACATTACTATATTATTCCAATGTGCAGTTCTCACATATAGTGCTATCTTTTGATTGCATTTGATTGTATATATGTTGAGGGCCTCATGGTAGATTAACTTTTGTTAAATGAGTACTCTCGTTAAATAAAGTCTTTATTATTATTATTATTATTATTATATCTCCAGGGACGTGGTTTCCATCCTGGCACAAAGCATATATTTTCTGTGTTACTTTATTTATACATGTATTTTTGGTTCCGAGTAGTTGATACTAATTAATGGATCATTCAAAAACTAAATATACAGTAAATATTCCATCTCCGTGGCCTAGTGGTTAAGGCATCCGCCTACGGAGCGGGAGGTCGAAGGTTCGACGAACAATCTCGTCAGGGGTTAGTTCTGATATGACCAGCTAGTTAAATAATGGCTACCGATTACCAGACTGGCGCCTGGCATACAAGCATAAAAATGTTGTCTCATAAGTCAGAAATGGCTTGTCCTTTAAATATAACAAACACTTGTATACAGTTTAGTTCCTGACAACGGGCTCGTGTAAAGCATATCAGAGATGTGTGTTGAGATTGTCGTTATGACCGACAAGTAACACCGCATGCATTAATACGCCACCCGACGTGTACAACCAGCATAGGCTTGTGGTTCTACTCGGGTACCCATTCGTACCTGAGCCACGTCTCTAAGGGGCTTCCTGGAGTTTCCACTACCGGAGAGTCGCCAACTATTCCAGAACAACATTAAATTTTCATCTTAGGTCGATTGTGAAACAAGTTCTTATACCTTATTATAATCACTCTCGAGACCTCATTCATGATGAAAGCCTTCGTCATGAGGGAGAGAGAAGAAACAGTTTGTAATTTAAGTGACTTCCGCCATGACTCGATCGTAACGGCTATGGTTGGGTGCAAAGTCTGGGCCTCTCACACGACATAAGTTCTTACAACTAACGAGACCTCATTCCTGATGTAATCCATCGCCATGAGGGAGAGAGAAGAGGCAATGTGGAATTTAAATGCCTTGCTTGCCTAAGGGTATAATCGTAACGGCTACAGCGGAGGCTCGAACTCCGGGCTTTTCGCACCTGAAGCGAACGCTCTACAACTGCGCTATACTTGTTACTTACTAATACTATGCTAAAGTGGATAGGATTACATATACACAGTTATCAACACAAAATGGAATTCAAAACTGGTAGCATAAAGAGTAAAAACAGCGAATAGTTCAATAAACTAGCCGAGTCGCATTCCTGCTGTGTGAAACAGAACCTCGTTGTCGTCGGATCGAACGGTACATTACCTCCTGTAAATAACAAAAAACAAAGCGCATATTTATCGTCGTCCCCAGCCTAGGTTCCAGTCTGATTTTTCACTTTTTTAACTTCTGGCACAATCTCAATACGGCTCAATTAATTGTCTCGGTGTTAAAATATATTTATTTGACTGACAAGGTAAAATATATCGACGCCTGTTCCCAGGCAAACGTCGTTCCTGCAACGTCTGGGAGATACCGCTATACGTAGGCTACAGTAGTCATTTTAATTCTGGGTAGGTAGTGATACTGAAGATCCCCCAATTACTGAAGCGTCCCCGATTTTTTCTCATGACGATATTTTACGAACCTTAGTTTATACACATTTAATTTCGCTCGATTGCGAAACAAGTTCTTTCAACTTATATTAATCACTCTCGAGACCTCATTCCTGATGGAATCCATCGGTATGAAGGAGAGAAGAGGCAATGTGGAATTTAAATGTCTTGCCTAAGGGCACAATCGTAACGGCTCCAGTGAGGATCGAACTCCGGACCTTTCGCACCTGAAGCGAACGCGCATCCACTGCGCTATCACGACTTCCATGGAACCTTGGATTCTGGTACCACCAAATAATTAGGTAGGATCGGACGCCCAAGTCGGAGGATATAACCATGTTCTCAAGTATGGGGCCCTCCGTGGTCGAGTGGTTAAGATCGTTCACTGCAAAGCACTTGCCCCTCACCACTGTAGGTTCGAATCCCACTTGGGGTGTCTAATTATTTCAAAAGTGGAAGCTGGATTGCAGTAGGTCGGTGGTTCTACCCAAGTGCCTGAAATACTGCTCGGAGTGGCATCCGGGTAGTATCCTCCACCACTAAAAGATGGTGGCATCCTCCACCACTAAAGGTTGTGGCCTAAGCTGTTGATGCGACTTTAAACAAACAAAGTTTCTGAAATCTCAGCCTCAATCTCATATGGTATGACGAAAGAAAAATAAGTAGTGACGTGCTATTTTCATAATGAGAGACATCGGTCAGTTACTGCCCCTGAATATTCTCTAAAAGTAGATAGGTCCTATTAAGTGTTTTTCTCTGTTTTTATCGTTGTTTCCTTTGCACAACATGCTAGCAATGTTATGCCACTATCACTTCTTATGAGTTTTAAATTACTATATCTCGACAGATCTCATACAGTATATGCAATGGCTACTTATTTCTAAAATAATGTTTTCGGTTAATTAACACGATTTGGATATAATCACATTTATCATACCGCAACATCTTGTTAGGGAACAACAGTAAAAACAAAGGATTCCAACTAAAAGGACCAATTTACATATTGGGATAAATCAGACTTTATCTGCCAAGGGAGGTAATAGAAAATTACAGATGTCTCGCATTGCAACAGCAGTGTGCTCACGTTTCTAATTTACCAGGCGCGTAGTTGCCTTTACGCTACAATTCCCATGCTTGCACATTATATTCAGAAAGTGTTTTATTTTTGCTGGATATACAGTAGTCGATGAAAAACTGAACTTTTCATACGTGTTTGTTAGTGTATAAACGTGTCTTAAAAGGTGCCAGAGTGCACCATTTGATGTCTAGGTTTCAAAGAATGAGTGGGGAGAATGCCGCCAGACCACCTACTGGGTTCGCACGTTTGGTGTTCAAATGGGGTTGTACATCATTTTAAGCTGGCTACGCCGCTGTTTACTAATTACATTGTACAATGTGTTCCCTATATTGAATATAGTAATACAGTCGAGTTAACACATACCTTCTACAGTGAAATATACATGTGGACTGAGTGATCCGTCTCCATCGAGAGTAAAATACCAGAGAATGCAATTCAGCACATTGGGAACCTATGAATGGTTTTTTTTATTTTACAGTTCACACATATGTCTGAAAGATTTTTCTCCATATTATTTCAATATCGGATCGATAACGGATAGACATGTGGCATCCGTGGTCCAGTGGTAGAGCGTCGGATTTGGAATCGAACGGTCCCGGGTACGATACTCGGTCAGGCCACGTATGTAGTGTCATTGAGCAAGGCACCTCACACACATTGCTTAGTACTGGTTAATCGCTTAGGTCAACTAAGCCTGCCCAGGAAAACATGTCTAAGTCCCCGCGAGGGGTTTGACATTAAAGGACTATACATACATGGGGTCAACATGCTGTCCATTATCCGATATGTCCATGCTGACTGGGTATACGGTTTTATATTAAAATAAGTGCAAGGGAGCGTTAGGCAACCGCAGCGCTTATTTTGTATACAACCTTATAAATATGTGATCAATAACAAACTTAACAGATTGATGTCAGTAGTCCAGTAGAGCAGTGGCCTATGGCCTGCGCAGTTAAATTATATGCGTCAGAACTCCAAACCATGTTTTATTCGCCAAAAACAATGGAAAGACAAATACTCTTGGGTGATATTAAAATGGATGAACTATTATACATCGTTAATCTCTGTTCAAGAGTCGTCTTGAAACATAGTTTGTTTTGTCATGTACGACTACGACATTTGTCGCACACCAATCATCATTAAGCCACGATTTCTAAAAATGTATATGTGTGTGTTTGTACAAAATAAATCCAAGACGATTATATTTTGAAAGAATAAATATCAATTTAACACACACACATTTGTCTAAGACATGCCATCCTTCCATGTATCTGTAAATAGTTAATAAAGTTATAATCAACAGCAGAATACCCGCCCCATGAATATCTGCTGAGAATGAACTTGTTTTGTTTTTCATTCAAAGAGCCATCCACGTTAATTCAAATGCATCTTTGTTCACAATTTATATATATGTAGAAAGTCATGAACACGATGTTTTGCAACAGTTGTAACAAAATACGTACATAAGCGGTTCATACATTTTACGTACTAAACTGTATTATGTGTATGCATATTTCATATCTCTGAGACTACACAACAACCGCATAAAGCATTGCGCGACGTCTCGTACTCATGTCTTCCCAGTGATCAATGTAGTAACCAGAACAGCCGTTTAATTTATTACCGTAATGTATGTGACGTCATCCGGTCTTCCCATTGAGCAATGTAGTAACCAGAACAGCCGTTTAATTTATTACCGTAATTTATGTGACGTCATCCGGTATTCCCAGTGATCAATGTAGCAACCAGAACAGCCGTTTAATTTATTACCGTAATTTATGTGACGTCATCCGGTCTTCCCAGTGAGCAATGTAGTAACCAGAACAGCCGTTTAATTTATTACCGTAATTTATGTGACGTCATCCGGCCTTCCCAGTGAGCAATGTAGTAACCAGAACAGCGGTTTAATTTATTACCGTAATTTATGTGACGTCATCCGGCCTTCCCAGTGAGCAATGTAGTAACCAGAACAGCCGTTTAATTTATTACCGTAATTTATGTGACGTCATCCGGCCTTCCCATTGAGCAATGTAGTAACCAGAACAGCGGTTTAATTTATTACCGTAATATATGTGACAACTTGAACAGTCACTCTTAATACATGATAGTAGTAGCGTCTCGTACAGTCCATTAATGCATGACGTGGCGTCTCGTACTCGGGGTTTTCCCCGGTGATCTTAGTAGCAGCCTGAACAGTCCTATAATGCATGACGTGTCGTCTCGTACTCCGGGGTTTTCCCCGGTGATCTTAGTATCAGCCGGAACAGTTCCTTAATGCATGACGTGGCGTCTCGTACTCGGGGTTTTCCCCGGTGATCTTAGTATCAGCCGTAACAGTTCCTTAATGCATGACGTGGCGTCTCGTACTCGGGTCTTCGCGATGATCAAAGTAGCAGCCGGAACATAAATCGATTTCACAAACAGTACAGTCTCCAAGACCATGTCGAAAGACCCCTTTATTTCCGCAAGGTTTACATTTTGCTTTGGGTTTCTTTAATTCCTCTTTAGCACTATTAGACGCATCCTGACTGTGTCCACCCACAGCTTCTGTTTCATTATTGTTTGAGTCCATTTTCTGGTTTGGCTCACAACGCAATCCGTTAATTTCAATTTTTAATATCTTGAACACTCTCTAAGAGGTAAGGAATGCTATTATAATATATTGTTCAGCCAAGGGATCAATTGAATTCGATAGCTGTGCTCAGACGTTTTTATGTTGACATTTGATTACCACATGAGTTTGAAAATTTATAAAATATTATAAAGGCTAGATCTACAATCTCTACATGTGTTTTAATAAAGAATACATAAACATGTATGTCATATGCACACATGTTTGGCACTTCTCCCCATGTCATCTGAACATCGATGTTTCTTAAAGCGACATTACATCGCAAAAAGCAAATATAATGCATTTTTCTCGTATAAATGCATGACTGGTACAAATTCTTCAGAATACATTCGAACACTAATATTGAATCAATAAACAGTGTTTTAGTGGATTGAAAGTAGCATTTCATATAACGGTCATCCATGCTCCTGAATTGACGTTTGTTTTGTCATCGGAGTCAATACTAAACGCGATATAATTTAACTAAGAATAGTTTACAAATATATAGGCACACATGTGAGATAAACGGTAAATCTGTACCATAAATCGTGTTATTCAGGATTCACTAGTTGCATTATTGTTTGGCAATATTAAACTGAGTCATTTGTATATTCCGTGAACTTACTTCGTTAATAATCGGATTTCCGAAGTAAAATATGAGCTTTAGATTATGGTACACTTACTTACTGACTTGATTCAAATATTAACGGTAAAAATGAAGGCTTTGGCGGAGATTAATGAGTCTCACCTTAATGTTGCAAAGTAATACGCATGGATGTTTACATTATTTTATTATGTCAACAAACCGCGTATACGACGTTCATGTATTAATTTGTATATTAGCAAATATTTGGGGGAAAAATTATACCATATAATAGGAAAATACATTCTGTAGAAATCTTTGTTTTAACTGAATGATGTAATGTCGCTTTAAAGTAATAATTACCGTGTGTTTCTAAAAATAGCTCTGGGGTTGCCCGGCGTCTAAGTTGCAGTTTGTGAACATACCTGGCTACAACCAATGAGACAAATGTGAGCCCCGAGACAACCAGACAGTTCCACAGGTAAGCGAAGGAGATTACAACATAATTAAGAAAGAATAAAGAAGCCAAGCCAACTAAACATCAAACGGAAATCGCAGGGAACATGTTACGAACCTACAACGCCGCCAGAGGACATGACACCAGGCCCCGAGGTTATCATGAAAACTCTTCTCAGAATCGGTCTCAAACTTCTGAATGGTTCAGTTAAGTGTAAATATCACACTCAACCAATCAAATCACTTGAGCTAGAGTTTGAGATTTGAGAAAGGTTTTATAACCTCCGACCCAGGAACCTGGATATAATCACACTATCCTAATGGCAGTGAGTTACGCGGGTGTCAATGCTCAGCTTTGTGTGCAGTTGCAGTTTTTCGATCGTTTAATGTCAAACAAACTTCTTCTGATATACATGTAGTACCGACATCAATCTGGCGCGATGGCGGTGCAGTCAAGTTGTACAAATGATTTAAAGATGTATGTACATGTATACTATAGTGGCTAATAGGTTAAAAACGTCCAGTACGAGTATATCGGAGAATAACCGGCTGCGCTTCCTTCTTGAAACTGTCGATGGTAGGGCGGCCTGTTTGGGGGAGGCTGTTCCAAAGTATGATGGTGTCAGGGAAGAATGACTTCTGATAGCAGAGTCCTGGCTACAACCTCGCAACTGTCTCGCAGGACAAGTTGAGCATCAGTGAGCACGGAATGCTGGTCCATATGCTGCATGATTGAGCGGCTGACAATGTGCTCTAGCGTCTTACAAGTTATGGCTGTCAGGCTGGCCGGTCTGTAATTCTACGCTTTGCGTCTGTCGCCTTCTTTGAAGATATGGACTACGTTGGCGCCTGTCCAATTATCAGGTATGATGCCTTGGTTCAGCGAAGCCTGAAAGAACAATGCGTGTATGGGAGCTAGATCGGGTGCAAGTTCCTTCAACAGTCTTGCAGGTAGTTGGTCTGGGCCGGAAGCCTTGTGTGGATCCAGACACCCTCCTTGGTGTCATTGATGTTGTTCACTGGTGGCTCTCGGTCCCATGTCAGGGATAGTATTGTTGTTCACTGATGGATCTCGGTCCCATGTCAGGGATAGTGTTGTTGTTCACTGGTAGCTCTCGGTCCCATGTCAGGGATAGTGTTGTTGTTCACTGATGGCTCTCGGTCCCATGTCAGGGATAGTGTTGTTGTTCACTGATGGCTCTCGGTCCCATGTCAGGGATAGTATTGTTGTTCACTGATGGCTCTCGGTCCCATGTCAGGGATAGTATTGTTGTTCACTGATGGCTCTCGGTCCCATGTCAGGGATAGTATTGTTGTTCACTGATGGATCTCGGTCCCATGTCAGGGATAGTATTGTTGTTCACTGATGGCTCTCGGTCCCATGTCAGGGATAGTATTGTTGTTCACTGATGGCTCTCGGTCCCATGTAGAAGTATTGTTGTCACTATGGTCTCGGTCCCAGGGATAGTATTGTTGTTCACTGATGGATCTCGGTCCCATGTCAGGGATAGTATTGTTGTTCACTGATGGCTCTCGGTCCCATGTCAGGGATAGTATTGTTGTTCACTGATGGCTCTCGGTCCCATGTCAGGGATAGTATTGTTGTTCACTGATGGCTCTCGGTCCCATGTCAGGGATAGTATTGTTGTTCACTGATGGCTCTCGGTCCCATGTCAGGGATAGTATTGTTGTTCACTGATGGCTCTCGGTCCCATGTCAGGGATAGTATTGTTGTTCACTGATGGCTCTCGGTCCCAGGGATAGTATTGTTGTTCACTGATGGCTCTCGGTCCCATGTCAGGGATAGTATTGTTGTTCACTGATGGCTCTCGGTCCCATGTCAGGGATAGTATTGTTGTTCACTGATGGCTCTCGGTCCCATGTCAGGGATAGTATTGTTGTTCACTGATGGCTCTCGGTCCCATGTCAGGGATAGTGTTGTTGTTCACTGATGGCTCTCGGTCGCATGTCAGGGTTAGTATTGTTGTTCACTGGTGGCTCTCGGTCCCATGTCAGGGATAGTATTGTTGTTCACTGATGGCTCTCGGTCCCATGTCAGGGATAGTATTGGCATCTTCAGTCTTGTTGAAAACATAACAGCAAACAGATGGATATGTAGTCCAGTGGTAACAAGCTAGACTGGTAATCTGGGGATCGCAGGTTCGATTCTCCGTCTGACCTTAATAAGATGTGACTTAAAACCGAGGTCTCGTGCCGGTGCTTTATACAGTGCACGTAAACGAACCAGGGGAGACTCTGGAACGGGTATGTCTGTATCATTGCACTATCCTCCAACTATGTAAAATGAATACTCTCTTCAGGAGGCGTCGCTCATATGGGCAACCGTTAGCGACGATAAATAAGCGTACAAACAGAGGAGAGCTGCTCATTCAGAATGGTTGCATTGTCTTACACTGTCTTACACATTTCTTTGTTTTTGTCGATAAAGGAGAGCTGCTCATTCAGAATGGTTGCATTGTCTTACACTGTCTTACACATTTCTTTGTTTTTGTCGATAAAGGAGAGCTGCTCATTCAGAATGGTTGCATGGTCTTACACAGTCTTACACATTTATTTGTTTTTGTCGATAAAGGAGAGCTGCTCATTCAGAATGGTTGCATTGTCTTACACTGTCTTACACATTTCTTTGATTTTGTCGATAAAGGAGAGCTGTTCATTCAGAATTATTGCATTGGTTGCATTGTCTTACACACTTTTTGTTTTTGTCGATACTTCAAACGCCTGTGGTATTATTGATATAAGTTCGTTTTCATTCTGTTGAAACGTTTTGTTGAAGTGAGCAAAGATATATGATCGTTTAATTCTTCAGAACGATTTGTAGTAGAGCGTAATCGTACTTCCATGCGGTAGGCCGAAATAATGTTGTAGTAGAGCGTAATCGTACTTCCATGCGGTAGGCCGAACTAATGTTGTAGTAGAGCGTAATCGTACTTCCATGCGGTAGGCCGAAATAATGTTGTAGTAGAGCGTAATCGTACTTCCATGCGGTAGGCCGAAATAATGTTGTAGTAGAGCGTAATCGTACTTCCAGGAGGTAGGCCGAAATAATGTTGTAGTAGAGCGTAATTCTACTTCCAGGCGGTAGGCCGAAATAATGTTGTAGTAGAGCGTAATCGTACTTCCATGCGGTAGGCCGAAATAATGTTGTAGTAGAGCGTAATCGTACTTCCATGCGGTAGGCCGAAATAATGTTGTAGAGCGTAATCGATGGCGGGATAAAAAGAGACATAAATAGATATATAGAGAGAGAGGAGAGAGCGAGAAGAGATAATGAGAGATAGAAGAGAGAGGGAGAGAAGAGAGAGAGAGGAGATAAGAGAGGAGAGGAGAGGAGAGGGGGGAGAAGAGAGCAAGAAGAGAGAGAGAGGAGAGAGATCAAAAGAGAGAAGAGAGAGAGAGAGTGAGAGAGAAAGAAGAGAGAAAGAAGAGAAAGAGGAGAAAAGAGAGAGGAGAGAGATAAAGAGAGAGAGAGAGAGAGAAAGAGAGAGAGAGAGAAGTGAGAGAGAGAAGAGAGTGAAGATATAGTGAGAAGAGATAGTGAGAGAGAGAGCGAAAGAGAGGAGAGAAGAGAGGGAGAGAGAAAAGAAAGAATTCGTTCCACGTGTACTTATTATTAATATATAATCGTCTGTTTATGTGAATAATTTGACTATGCCTTGCTACACCTGAATACCTGTGTCTCTATGTCTTACAATTGATTTGCGTATACCATTGCACCGCACTTATTTTGTAATAGATATATATCTATACAAATTTCTAGTTTCAAGTTTCAACATATTTACGGTGGTTAAAGCAGCATTACATCATATGAAATAAAATATATTTGAAATATTCAATTTTTACGTATGGGTAGCAATGCTGCTACACACTCTAACATTATACTTTGTCTGCTTATGTTTATTTGGTAAACAGCGTATTTTGCGATAAAACAAACTCGAAACCGAAAGTAGGACTTTCCGAGTCGATCGGTCACGCACTTGTTTACAACCGGAACGCATCGTCCACACTTATTTACATTCGGAATGCATCGTCCCCATTTGTTCAACGTTGTCTTTTTTGATTAAATTACTTGATATGTTGATTCATACCTCTGTTAGCTAAGTCTTTTAGGGACATTTCTACATCCCCGTGAGGGGTTCGACATTAGAGGAAGATAGATATGTTCGAAATATATACGTTGTTTTCTACATCCTCTGTTGTTTCACGCATGCGCGCTATGCGTGTTTACATTTCGTGTGTTAATAAACAAATTCGCATATACGACGGTTTAAATTTATTGGAATTTTATCGATTCTGAGCGACTATTTCGAGTTTTGTAATCACACACACATTAGTATTTATATTTTACCCAAAACATCCTTTATTACGATGTAATGCTGCTTTAAGTCAGATATATGTAGACTTTTACTTCCGGCTCGGTTGTATAGCTGTTTTAGTTGCCTAATATTTGCTGACATAAGTATAGATAGAGCACGTTCTTGATACGGATATTATAGGATAAGCATAATTACTAATGTTACCAGAAACTGAGTGGAAGAAATCTTGCAACAATAAACTATGGCTGATGATGATGATGATGATGATGATGATGATGATGATTAGGCTACAATCACCAACATGTATAAGTTCAGTACAGGAGTCACTATATACTGTCCCACATCTCATATTCGTTGATGTGTGAATATGCTTGATATGTAATATTATTTGCATGTTCAGCCCGGCCATATATTAGGCTACACGCACCAAACTGTATAGGGTCAGTGCAGGAGTCACTATATACTGTCTCACATCTCATATTCCTAAATGTATGAATATGTTTGATGTATAATATTATTTGCATGCTCAGCACGGCCATAGATTATGCTACAAGCACCAACATGTATAGGGTCAGTACAGGAGTTACTCTATACTGGCTCGCATATCACATTCGTAGATGTTTGATGTATAGTATTATTTGCATGCTAAGCCCGGTCATAGATTAGGCTACAATCACCAAATTATAGAGAGTCAGTACAGGAGTACATATATATTATGACTTATACGAATATTCGTGTGTCCTCTATAATGATCGAGTGACCTCTATAATGATCGAGTGACCTGTATTATGAAAAAAGCTATGTTATATTCGAGAGCCATTATAATTGATATTGTGACCAATTATCGACAAGACACACACTGGTTCCACTTCTTGTCCCATAACCCATTCAACACCCAGTAACTGACATGGACTGGTGTACCCATTCCACACCAAGTAAATGACATGGACCGGTGTACCCATTCCACACCAAGTAACTGACATGGACCGGTGTACCCATTCCACACCAAGTAACTGACATGGACTGGTGTACCCATTCCACACCAACTTATAGAGAGTCAGTACAGGAGTACATATGACTTACGAATATTCGGGTGACCTCTATAATGATCGAGTGACTTCTATAATGGATTAGGTCAATCTACATTAACAATACGCTGCACTGTGCAAACTAATAGAGAACCGTAATGTGACAAGCTGAGTGTAGGCCTAATGTGTAATATAGCGTACGAATTGTGTACATTTAGACCAGCATCACATCGTAATAAAGGATGTTTTGGGTAAAATATAAATACTAATGTGTGTGTGTTTACAAAACTCGAAATAGTCGCTCAGAAAAGATAAAATTCCAATAAATTTAAACCGTCGTATACGCGAATTTGTTTATCAACACACGAAATGTAAACACGCACAGCGCGCATGCGTGAAACAACAGAGGATGTAGAAAACAACGTATATATTTTGAACATGAACAACTATCTATCTATCTATCTATCTATCTATCTATCTATCTATCTATCTATCTATCTATCTAGCTATCTATATATCTATCTATCTTCCTCTAATGTCGAACCCCTCGCGGGTATGTAAAAATGTCCCTAAAAGACTTAACTAACAGAGGTATGAATCAACATATCAAGTAATTTAATTAAAAAGACAACGTGGGATATGGAAGGTGAAGACCTTTATAAGCTAATCTAGCTTTCGGATATAATCCTTTTTCAAAACATAAAATATTATATTGTAATGTAATTGCTATATGTATATATGTTACATTTTTTTAAATAAAATATGTTTAAACTAACGTGGGACAAATGGGGACGATGCATTCCGTATGTAAACAAGTGCGGACGATGCGTTCCGGTTGTAAACAAGTGCGTGACCGATCGACTCGGAAAGTCCTACTTTCGGTTTCGAGTTTGTTTATCGCAACAAAAACACTGTTTACCAAATAAACATAAGCATACAAAGTATAATGTTAGAATGTGTAGCAGCATTGCTATCCATACGTAACATTTTAATTTTTCAAATATCTTATTTCATACGATGTAATGCTGCTTTAAAACATTAGAACGGTATCTGATTTAGTGACAAAAACTATGACGAAGCAGTTTAATACTGTTTACGTAGGCAACATGGAAAACAAACTGCACAAATATAATCAATATGTGTCGCTTGGGTAGTTTAACGATATAAACGTGTATGGTCTTGTAAGAATATGCGAGGAGACGAATGAAAGAAGATATATATAACAGTATTAGTAAATGAACAAACAATCATGGAGACTACTGAGGACAATCAGAGTAAATGTGCTAACTTAAAGGAGGGTGGAAATTCAGATGAAAACTTGGAACTATTCTGTGACCCATGTCAGACAGAGGAGGAACATTTGCCAGCTGAAGGATATTGTATAGAGTGTCATGAATATCTATGTAAAGATTGTCATCGCTCACACCGTCGTGTAACAGCAACAAAGGGACACACTGTTCAACAAAAGGAGCATATGCCGAAGCAACGGCCAGAAAGCGCTTTAAAAGGTGATACATGTATGCCTGAAATGTGTATGATACACGCTGACCAGCCGATAGATTACTATTGTACTTCTCATGGACAGATATGTTGCGCTATTTGCAAGTCTAAAAGACATGGTAAGTGCAAAGACGTTAAGATCATGTCAGATATGTTAAATTGTGTTGACATAGAAAAAGAATACAGCAACCTTAAAGGTAAAATAAAAAAGCTAGGTCATGTTGTAGATACTATGCAGGAACAAGTTGAAACTATTCTTAATGTGATTGAACTGAATTATGAAGTAGCACAAACTAGCAAATGCGAACTGAGAAAAATGGTCAGCGACCATCTAGATAAAATTGAACGTGAATTTGACAAGAAGCTTAATAACATGCGAAAGAATGAGCTGAAGAGAATTAAATCTTATAGCAATAAATGTCATTCCACAAAGTTTGACATTAACGCAATGGAATTGTACCTGGACAGCAAAATGAAAACAAACAAGTGCCAGTTTTTCTTAGCGATGAAAAGGGCTGAAATTAACCTGCACTCAAATTATGATGATCTGGTAAAGCTGAGATTCACCGCGAAAAGGTATGACTTTCAACCAAAGCAAGAAATTGTAGCTCTTAAGACAACACCTTATAGCTTTGGGGAAATTGTCGTTAACGAGAATGCCGACAAATCTGCTAAGAAGTTGGTAGTTCTGAACACACAATCTAAAAACAATGGTACATGTCTTATTAGTGGGTTGGTACTCTGGTCGAGGGATCATCTTGTTGCAGTTGACAACGCAAATAAATCGGTGAAAATGATAAATGTAGAAGAAGATCGTATTGTTTCCGAGATTATGTTTGAATCAGCCCCTTGGGATGCTACTGCCATCAACGATACGCAGATTGTCGTTACTCACCCGGAAGCGAGAACTCTGACCTTTGTGACTGTAAACGAAAACAAATGTCTGGAAATATTGAAGGAAAAGCAGATACCTGTTAGTGGGAAATGCTATGGCGTTACATCGGTAGATGAGAACATAATTGTGAGCATGATGGATCCGGTAAAGTTGGAAAAGTACGATTCTAGCGGGAATGTGATGTTTTCGCTCAACGTGGATGCAATTCAACCTAAGTACATAGCATTAAACAAAGACAAAACAATGATATACATGTACGACACAACCAATATCAAAGAGTTTTCTACAGATGATGGTTGCTGCGGTAATGCGAAAAGAGTTACTTCCTGTCGATCTGGAGTTCTCGGCATGGCAACTGACAACACTGGATTTTTGTATTACTGTGATGCACAATATCGTGTCATATATACCGTTTCTGTTGACAGCGAGATAAATAAGGATGAAACAAGTAAACGTCTAGTCAATAACTCTGAAGTTCTGCCACAATGTCTTGCCTATTGCAACAGCACGAACAGATTATTTGTGGGGATGAAGGAGGGTAACGTGGTAGTTTATTATGTCGTGTGAATACTAACTTAACTCAGTATAACACTGTGTTCACATAGCCACAACAATAGATAAGTTCCAAGAATCATGACAATACCAGATATGATAGAAGTTGTGGTCATTTTTAACCGTTATTCCATTCGCCACTGGAAAATATCAGATAAAAGGGAATCGTTGTTGAATCGGTAATTCAGTATTTTCTTCATTGTTGTCAAGATTGAGCTTACGGTCGAGGAAAGCGCGGGGTGTCGAATTCTTTCATGTGAGGAAGCTATCCTGATTGCTTGCGGTAGGTCGATGCCCGTCCGTGTCTGCAATGCTGCTCGGATGGCACCCGGAGTATTCTTGCTCAAATAATAGCCGGAGAGTCGACGTATGACCTACTGTGTTGGTGCGACATTAAGCCCCGAAAACAAACAAAATCGTTGAGACATGAACATACTACATACATCATAATCAGTCTGCCAGATTTTGCACGAGGTTGGGTCTGGAGATAAGAATCAACAAAGTAAAAAGTAGTTCAATTTTATGGAAGTCGTGATAGCGTGGTAGCGCGTTTGCTCCAGCGCGTAAGGCCCAGAGTTCGCGCCCAGCTGTAGCCGTTACGAATGCGTCCTTGCGATGTATTCGAGTGACTACTAAAAGTCGTAGGAACTTGTTTTCGCAATTGACTAAAATAAATGTGTACACTAAATATACATTTATTAGGCGAATTTCGGAGCCAAGCCTAATACATTTATATTTACCAGACAATAAGCTAATATTCTATTTATCGTAATAGGATGTATTATATACATATATCTTGCGTGAATTCAATGATCTTGCGACGGGGAATCCGTACCATGGCAGAATGGTTACGGTATTTGACTTCAAATAAATTACCACTTGCTGTATGCTCGAATTCCACTAGGGAGTCGATTTATTTCATGCAATAAAATTGACTTGTGTACATCAAGTAGCCTACATTGCTATGTACAGTATTTTATTTCTAGGTACATGGAAATATAATGATCACAGGCACGCTACTTCAGCGTATATATATACAATGTATATATATTGGGGAGGGCAGTTTACTAATGTTGCTAGAACTTGTTTCCCAACCCATTTTGCATTTTATCATATACAGTCAAACCTGTCTTACGCAGCCAGCAAAGGGAATCACAGAAAGTGGCTGCTTAGCACAGGTGGCTGCTTAATAGAGGTCAAATGTATAATAAAACAACATATTGGGAATCTGGACATTGGCTGCTTAATACAGGTTGGCTGCTTAATGGAGGTGACCACTAACACAGGTTGGACTGTAATGAATGTTAAGTCTATATGTACTATATATGTAAAATAGTAAATAAAATATGATTAATATATATACTGTGCTTTCAAAGTAAAGTAATAACGGTTGTAAACAAGCATGCCATACACTATTGCATTATAGGTAAGTCAGGTATAACCTATTAAACAATAAATCACAGTACCTGTAAGCTATCGTATATTGCCTTACCTATACAGTAGTGTAATATTACAACGGTATTATAACTTTACTTTGAAAGCACACTACTTGTATACAGTTTATATTGTATAAAAGCTACAGGTTGTGTGTCTGCATGCATATTAGTGCTTTAAATGTGCGTTTAGTGGTTTTGTACGCGTTTGCCACTTTTCAGTAGCCTGGGAACAGGCGTCGATATATTTTGATAACCAGTCTCGATTCGGTGCTCGCTGTAATAACATGCATTCATAATTTGTTATGTTGGTATTAGACCACTATCACATTTTATGTTTATTTTTGGGGTTTAACGGTCCCACATATCCTGGGAACACAGGCACAAGAAACACAAACATTAGTTTGCCCTATGGTCATATATTAAGTAACATTACTTAATATATGACCATAGGCCAAACAAATAATTGTTTGTGTCTTGTGCCTGTGCCTGGGAACAGGAGTCGATATATTTTGCCTGGTCAGTCAAATAAATATATTTTAACACCGAGACTATTAATTGGGCCGTATTGAGCTTCTGATAATATCAACCAGAAGTTAAAAATCGACAGACTGGAACCCAAGCTAACTTTTCAGATGTTGTCATATAATATTTAATAATATATTAAAATTTATAATGTCCATTTCATTTTTGCAAGTATAATTATATGCATAACACTTTCTGAGGACCCGCCGTGACCTAGATGCTAAGACGGATTCACCATCACCACTGTTGGTTCGAATCTCGCTGAAGCTGTCGAATTATTTTATGTGAGGAAAATATGCAGCTGGCTTAAGGAAGGTATATGGCCTGACTAACTGTCCATGCCTGACATACTGCTCGGTGGGGCACCCATGCCTGACGTACTGCTCGGTGGGGCACCCGTGCCTGACATACTGCTCGGTGGGGCACCCGTGCCTGACATACTGCTCGGTGGGGCACCCATGCCTGACATACTGCTCGGTGGGGCACCCATGCCTGACATACTGCTCGGTGGGGCACCCGTGCCTGACATACTGCTCGGTGGGGCACCCATGCCTGACATACTGCTCGGTGGGGCACCCATGCCTGACTAACTGTCCATGCCTGACATACTGCTCGGTGGGGCACCCATGCCTGACGTACTGCTCGGTGGGGCACCCGTGCCTGACATACTGCTCGGTGGGGCACCCGTGCCTGACATACTGCTCGGTGGGGCACCCATGCCTGACATACTGCTCGGTGGGGCACCCATGCCTGACATACTGCTCGGTGGGGCACCCATCGCCTACCATACTAGCTGTCCATGCCTGACATACTGCTCGGTGGGGCACCCGTGCCTGACATACTGCTCGGTGGGGCACCCGTGCCTGACATACTGCTCGGTGGGGCACCCATGCCTGACTAACTGTCCATGCCTGACATACTGCTCGGTGGGGCACCCGTGCCTGACATACTGCTCGGTGGGGCACCCGTGCCTGACGTACTGCTCGGTGGGGCACCCATGCCTGACTAACTGTCCATGCCTGACATACTGCTCGGTGGGGCACCCGTGCCTGACATACTGCTCGGTGGGGCACCCGTGCCTGACGTACTGCTCGGTGGGGCACCCATGCCTGACGTACTGCTCGGTGGGGCACCCATGCCTGACGTACTGCTCGGTGGGGCACCCATGCCTGACGTACTACTCGGTGGGGCACCCATGCCTGACGTACTGCTCGTGGGGCACCCATGCCTGACTAACTGTCCATGCCTGACATACTACTCGGTGGGGCACCCATGCCTGACGTACTGCTCGGTGGGGCACCCATGCCTGACTAACTGTCCATGCCTGACATACTACTCGGTGGGGCACCCATGCCTGACGTACTGCTCGGTGGGGCACCCATGCCTGACTAACTGTCCATGCCTGACATACTACTCGGTGGGGCACCCATGCCTGACGTACTGCTCGGTGGGGCACCCATGCCTGACTAACTGTCCATGCCTGACATACTACTCGGTGGGGCACCCATGCCTGACGTACTGCTCGGTGGGGCACCCATGCCTGACTAACTGTCCATGCCTGACATACTACTCGGTGGGGCACCCATGCCTGACGTACTGCTCGGTGGGGCACCCATGCCTGACATACTGCTCGGTGGGGCACCCATGCCTGACGTACTGCTCGGTGGGGACCCGTGCCTGACATACTGCTCGGTGGGGCACCCATGCCTGACGTACTACTCGGTGGGGCACCCGTGCCTGACATACTACTCGGTGGGGCACCCATGCCTGACGTACTACTCGGTGGGGCACCCATGCCTGACATACTGCTCGGTGGGGCACCCGTGCCTGACGTACTGCTCGGTGGGGCACCCGTGCCTGACATACTACTCGGTGGGGCACCCATGCCTGACGTACTGCTCGGTGGGGCACCCGTGCCTGACATACTGCTCGGGGCACCCATGCCTGACTACTCCGGGGGGCACCCTGCTGACATACTGCTCGGTGGGGCACCCGTGCCTGACATACTGCTCGGTGGGGCACCCATGCCTGACATACTGCTCGGTGGGGCACCCATGCCTGACATACTGCTCGGTGGGGCACCCGTGCCTGACATACTCCGGTGGGGCACCCTGCCTGACATACTGCTCGGTGGGGCACCCATGCTGACATACTGCTCGGTGGGGCACCCATGCCTGACATACTGCTCGTGGGGCACCCATGCCTGACATACTGCTCGGTGGGGCACCCATGCCTGACATACTGCTCGGTGGGGCACCCATGCCTGACATACTGCTCGGTGGGGCACCCATGCCTGACATACTGCTCGGTGGGGCACCCATGCCTGACATACTGCTCGGTGGGGCACCCACCGTGCCTGACATACTGCTCGGTGGGGCACCCATGCCTGACATACTGCTCGGTGGGGCACCCATGCCTGACATACTGCTCGGTGGGGCACCCATGCCTGACATACTGCTCGGTGGGGCACCCATGCCTGACATACTGCTCGGTGGGGCACCCATGCCTGACATACTGCTCGGTGGGGCACCCATGCCTGACATACTGCTCGGTGGGGCACCCATGCCTGACATACTGCTCGGTGGGGCACCCGTCGTTTTCCTCCACCAATACTAGCTGTGGAGTTGCCATATGTGTTGCATAGTCGGTTTGGTTGCCCAGCAGGCGTCCTAGTCTAGCGGACCAGAACGAACGTCCATATATAGTCGACCGTGCCCGACTATGATGCTATGTCGCCAATTACCTTGCTACCAAGCATCGTTGTATCATGTTGTATCATTGTCCACGTTATATCTTAGTCGTGATTTTATAACTTAGATGTGATTTTATATCTTAGTGGTGATTTTATATCTTAGTTGTGATTGTATATCTTAGTTGTGATTGTATATCTTAGTTGTGATTGTATTTAGCTTTAGGATTATATAACATCAAAATAACGATCGTTTACTTATTATTTTTAATCTATGTTATATTCGAGAACCATTATACCTGCTATTGTGACCAATTATCGACAAGACACAAACTGGTTTCACTTCTTGTCCCATAACCCATTCAACACCAAGTAATTGACATGGACTGGTGCACCCATTCAACACCCAGTAACTGACATGGACTGGTGTACCCATTCTACACCAAGTAACTGACATGGACTGGTGCACCCATTCCACACCAAGTAACTGACATGGACTGGTGTACCCATTCAACACCAAGTAACTGACATGGACTGGTGTACCCATTCAACACTAAGTAACTGACATGGACTGGTGTACCCATTCAACATCAAGTAACTGACATGGACTGGTGTACCCATTCCACACCAAGTAACTGACATGGACTGGTGTACCCATTCCACACCAAGTAACTGACATGGACTGGTGTACCCATTCAACACCAAGTAACTGACATGGACTGGTGTACCCATTCAACACCAAGTAACTGACATGGACCGGTGTACCCATTCCACACCAAGTAACTGACATGGACCGGTGTACCCATTCAACACCAAGTAACTGACATGGACTGGTGTACCCATTCCACACCAAGTAACTGACATGGACTGACCCATGCTATTCTTAGACCAATCAATTAATAAGAAAATTACATTTGGACCAGTTCATTTATCAAAATGGGTAATTTTGTCTAAAAATAGTAATATTACCGGCAAATAATGTATGTAATCAGATAGATAATATATTACAACCATACCCCTGATAAAATAGAAGAGAAAAAACATCGGGCCAACAATTAATACTCGCCCCCAACGGAAAATAATTTGTGTTGACCAATCCAGAAATGTACCAACACGTGATAGTTCGTCTACGTTGTTTGCTCTAACTTCATAAAAGTGCATCTCGGTGTTTGCTCTAACTTCATAAAAGTGCATCTCGGTGTTTGCTCTAACTTCATAAAAGTGCATCTCGGTGTTTGCTCTAACTTCATAAAAGTGCATCTCGGTGTTCGAGTGGTCAAGGCAAAATCACTTGCCCCTCACCGATGAAGGTTGGAAACCCATCGGGGTTTCATGTGAGGAAGCTATCCAGGTTGTGGCATATTGGTGGTTCTACATGGGTGACGGCATGTGCCTGCACAACTATTGCTCGGACATGCACCCGTGATCTTCTTCAAGTAACCGCTGGAGAATCGCCATATGACATAGGTTTCACACCAATGCAAACCGGGTTCGATCCTCGGACCGGGAAGTATGTGAGATGGTACGTTGATCGCCAGATCGGACAGGTGGATTTCCTCTGGGTACTCCGGTTTCCTCCCACACGAATGACCACCGTTACGCTTTCATCCGCGCCAACGAGAGTGATCAATATAAGTTGTTAAAACTTGCTTCGCAGTCGTTGTACAATAAATAAAATGTAAGCTATATGACACAGGCTGTTGGTGTGACTGTAGACCCCAAAGAACAAACCAATTAACGAGCAATATCCATAGTTTCCATGTGTATGTGCTTCGTGTTACAGGATGCAACACAGGCCCGTAGCCAGCTTTTTATGGGGGCGTTTCGAGGTCAAGAAGGACTTTGACGTCCCAAATGGACCGAGGCCGTTAAAGGGGTTCTGAGGCATGCCGCATGAAACTTTTGAAATCTGCATTCTGGGCATGACGGAGCACGTAATACGGCATAATTAGTTGACGTTTAAATGTGTACATAGTTGACAGGCGACAGCATATAGAGAAAGTTCAGAGAAACTATTACCAGGTAGTTTTTTTTTATAGTAACGGTGTAAACATTCTGATAGAGTGCATGAGAAAGTGGACCTCGGTCCAATACATTCAAAAAAAACACAAGGGATAACCGAAAATCCAAATATATTTCGTGGCGTTAGCACTACAAACATACATGTATTAGAAAATCAAACGACAAAACTGTTGGAGCTTGACTTTGAGCGAAAATGTGATATGATATACAAACAACACTGTTTTAAGTGTTATCAATCCCCCGTCTGACCTTATTAATAAGAACAGTCTTTCAGATGGGACTTTAAACCAAGGTATCTTGCTTTACACCGTGCACGTAAAAGAACCACTCTGGAATGGGTCTCTGTCTGTATCATTGCACTATCCTCCAAAATCTAAAATAACTAATCTCTTCAGGAGGCGTCGCTCATATGGGCAACCGGTAAATAAACGTAAAACACAAGTGTTATTTAAGTTGTGTTTATTAATCTTATTTTACCGCATAACAGAAGAAGAAACAATACCTGCACCTGCATCATGAATCTAACTGCTCTATGAAGTGTGTCATATAACTATAAATATGGTTACTTTTCGCCTATAATAATATACTATACAGATACAGGTAATGGAAACCGTTACAGAATACGTACATGTATTAATACACTACAGATAATATGATGATGATGATGATGATGATGATGGGAAGAGTAATGATGATGATGATGATGATGAGAGTGGTAATGATGATGATGATGTTGAGAAGGGTAATGATGATGATGATGATGATAATGAGAAGGGTAATGATGATGATGATGAGAATGGTAATGATGATGATGATGATGATAATGAGAAGAGTAAAGATGATGATGAGAAGGGTAATGATGATGATTATGATGATGAGAAGGGTAATGATGATGATGATGATGCTGATGAGAAGGGTAATGATGATGATGATGATGAGAAGGGTAATGATGATGGTGATGGTGATGATGATGATGATGATGAGAAGGGTAATGATGATGATAAAACTGACAATTATCTTGTATGATATTTTCATATGATGAATAATACACTAGTAGTGAAAACCTCGCAACAAATAATTACAACTTATAGTATTAAACTCGAACTCCCATGGTTTATGGAAGAATCACAAAGAAGGAATGATGGATGAATCAAATGATCTGGAGTTATATACACACTATATTAAGCATACTATACATGTGTTAAATTAGCAAATCAAGATATTTATATTCTTAAAAAGTCACTCGTTGGGCGCCAAAATACATTTGTGTTTTACGTTTATTTATCGTCGCTACCGGTTGCCTATATGAGCGACTCCTCCTGAAGAGATTAGTCATTTTAGATTTGTGGAGGATAGTGCATTGATACAGACACAGACCCATTCCAGAGTCTACTCTGGTTCTTTTACGTGTACAGTGTAAAGCACCGACACCAGACCTCGGTTTAAAGTCCCATCTGAAAGACTGTTAATTTTATTAGGGTCAGACGGGGGATCGAACCTGCGATCCCTGGATTACCAGCCCAGCGTGTTACCACTGGACTACAGATCCCTCTGCCAAAATACAGCCAAACAGTAGGAGTCGTGAATGGAGCTTGCTACCACCTGCCAAACAATATTCATCTATTCAAATAGCAATATATTATATTATAATGGGAAGATTACAGTTATTAGGGACAATCATATCGAGTATTTCACGAGCTGAAATAACCCATACGTATGGTAGGCCGGTAGAGTTAAACTGTGCCGAATATCAAAGGCTATACAAATGTATAAAACAGTATATTCTGTGTTCATTTAAGTATTTTTAGATTTCAATATGACAATGAGGGGAATATATGGTGTATAATTGACACTGTATTATATATATCCATACCCTTATGAATGTGTTTATATTTGACGGTTTTTATGCTAATAAATGGGTAACACGTAATAATTGACTTGTCATATTACTGACTGGAAAAAGTATTTCCATTTATTGTCATACATTTCCATTTTATCTTTAATTGTTGCAATGGTTTCTTCGAGTTTTATAGTTTGATTCAGATATAGATTAAACATGCTACTTGATGGTATTTCTGAATTACATTTACACTTGAAAATAAAGTATTTTGCTAATAGAATTATGAAGTTTATGACAGGTTTTGATTTACTAGAATTTGCAGTATTTGCATTGCAGAATGATATATTTTCATAGGATAGATTTGATAACAATTCCAATCTTCTAGAATGTAGAAGTTTATTTATTTCAGACCAAAATGGTTGCACCATATTACATTCCCAAAACATATGTTTATTTGAGTCGATTGACATCAGACAAAACTCGCAGAGATTAGATGGTTTTAGTTTACATTTGAATAAAACAGAGTTATTCGGCACAATTCGCATGAGATATTTATATTGGAATGCCCTAAGTTTTGTACTTATTGTACATCTATATGGTATTGAAAATATTTGTTTCCATTCTATATCTTGTTTGTCTAATTCGTTTTCCCATTCAATAATGTGTTTCAATTGTGTTAACCTCATTGCTTCAATTTGTTTATTATATAATATTTTATTAATATTTTTTAATAATAATATTTTGTTAATTAGATAGCTTGGTATGTTATTGTCTGCTACATCTGTCTTCAGCCTTATTTTCCATTCATTTTTTATGTTTCCTATTAATGTGTAGTATTTCATAAAATCTCTATTGTCTATATTGTATAAAACTATAATGTTATCAAACGTGTAAGTCTTTTATTCTATAATCATATATATGATGTGTGAACATAATTCCTTTATTAAACCATTCCTTGTAGAAAAATGGATTACTGTTTGCCTTTTTAAATTGTGAATTGTGCCATAAAATGGTATTAGATATATTAATACTTGTTGTAGTATAGTTAATTTTGCTCCATGCAACTATTATATCATTTAAAAAATGGTAGCGATTTGTGATTTTACTAGCATCTATTGTGTTAATATTACTCTTAAATATCAAATCTCCTCCATACTTCTCTAGTTCAGCGTTGTATGCTAGATTTAAGTGGCTTTGTTTACCTTTTAGTCGTTTAAGCCATGAACATTTCAAGGAATTTATGAATGCATGTATATTAATCATTTTAAGTCCGAAATTTTCGTATGTTTGTATGATAGTTTTCCTCGATATTTTATCCGGTTTTCCATCCCAAAGAAAGTCGTACATTATGTTATTTATTTCTGTAATTATTTCCTCTGCTGGTGTTTCGAGCACTGTTAATGGATATACCAGCTTTGGGAAGGCAAACGTATTTAAGACTGTTATCTTACCAATTAGAGTTAGATTCCATTTTTTTCCAGTTATTTAAGCAGTGCTGTAATGATTTAATTTTGGGAGTCAAATTTAATGGAAGTAGCATTGATGTTTTATTTGCAAATATTATTCCAAGCGTTGTAGCTTGATCGATTGGCCATTTATACATATTATTATTGTACCAATTGCTTATATTAAATTTCGTTGTTCCTAGTTTGAGGACAGAACATTTTGACTTATTTAGTTTTAGACCAGATATTGTTAAGTTTTTTATTAGTTCGGTGAACGATTTTTCAGATCCATCTAATGTGAAGCTTGCATCGTCAGCAAATAATGTTTGTTTTATTTCATTATCGCCAAGAACCAACCCTTTAATATCTTGATTATTATTTATTGATCTTGACAGAATTTCGACAGGTATATAGTAAATGACTATTCTCAGAACTTTAGACAGCTATCTAGAATGAGTGTTATGACAAGCTGTTGCATACAATCAATACATTTAGTATTTGTATCTTCGTACATTTTGTATGCAGTTAAAGAGTATAAACTATGTTTACAGTATGGCTTTGTTGTGAACGTGGTCTTTATATTGAATGACACGATATATTGATTACATAATATACATATAGACAACATTGAAACATATGTCGATAATTTGAAATACGTGTTGATCAAGGTACAATCTCAATTTACCAGAATGTATAAGTATGCAAGTAATGCAAGTAATACAGGGGCGGTAACCGCATTGAGCTTTCATTTGTAACATCATGCAATAGTTGTCGAAATTGCTTACTGTTTCGTGTTATAAATACCTTTGTAGTATACATGCTAATTACCTCACGAACTATGGCACAGGTATTTATTGGAAGACGGTGGACTCTGCTACACAAGATAGTATTTACACATACAATTATGCTACAGGAAAATGTACCGCCGTCCATTTATATGAACGAGATCATGGGAAATGTAGAATAGCATTAGTCTAATAACTAAATAGGTTCAACAATGGGGACCCTATTAATTTGTATACAAATGCATGCGTCATATATGCATATTCGCCCAATGTAATACCTTCCCCTTCCAAGAGGGAGGGATATCTATGGGTTTAGCATTATGTACTTGAACTAAATTATATAAATTTGTTAGTCCTCGCTGAAGGCGAAAAAGACGAAAGTTAGCGAGGGTATGATCAAATGTGCCTGCAGTTGTTGCAGTATCACATGGTTGTATTTATGTATGTATATATGTGATGACAAAACATGTTCTTAGCATACATAATTTTCTATATACACAGCTCGCATTTTCGACTGCGGTTTTATAGTACTTGTTACATTATCACATGATTGTATTATTTATGTATTGATAAAACATATGATATTAGCATACACAATGTTACACCACAAGCAGCTTATACTGTGTTCTTATAGTACACATTAATAACCACTAGTAACTTAGGTTATTAACTTCTTGAAGTATTCATCCTGGTAGTATTGCGCGTCGGAGGAGCGGGTGGTCCTCGAGTTGGCCACGGTAGCTCTAGCCAGTGCCGGTAGTCTTTATACAGTACAGTCTTTACCTGATCTGTCTTTGTGACGTATTTTATTACCCCATTTCTGGAAAATACACTATTAACTTCATCAGGCATTTTCCGCTTCACATACATTAGCACTTGCTGGTTTAATTGGGTAAGGTCTTCATTTATAAATATTTCCGTTCCTTTAAGCTGTTTCCGATTTCTTAATATTCTGTCTTTTGTTAACCTCGATTGTAGCTTTACTATTGTCTCTTGACGTCCATGGTTGAATGTTTTCATGCGGTGCGCGACGTCGATGTCTTCCCTGCGCAGGTTGATGTTCATTGTACCATGTAACATTTTAATCACATTGTCTGTAGTTTCGTCTGTTGTTTCATATGCTGTATTACTAACGAGTCCGTGTATTCGTATGTTATTGGACCTGCTGTATTGTTCTGAGTCGTTCTGGTATTTCACCATACTTGCCGTATTTTCTTCAATTGTTTTTCTAAGTGTTTCATTCGCGTTATTTTGATTTTCAACTATTTTCTCTAAGCGTTTCACATCGTTGGTTAGTGTTTCTGTTTTCGAATCCCTGTCGTAAATTTTACTTTCGAGCATTTCTATACGGTTTACTACGGAATTGAGCAGTTCTGTCTTCATTTCTGTCATCATATCTCGTAAAAGTGCCCTTAAAGAGCCATCGTTTTTCATTACAGCATCTTCAAATTTTCTGTCTTATTTATCAACTTTATTTATGACGCTTGTTAGTTTAGAGTTTACTTCTTTGAGTTGTTGCTTAATATCTTTCATTTCAGCTTTTGTGCTTTTATCTTCGTTCACGTTAATGAAATACTCGTCGATTGAGGGTTCTGGTTTTGCCATCTTTTTATTTTTCTTCTTTGTTTTGTTATTAGATTGAGTTTCATGTGTCTCTCATCATTGATTGCTCGCTGCGTTTCCTTTTATCTGTCTTCCCCGTTGAATCATTGGTCTCGATCTTGTCACTATGTTCAGTTTGCATTTTGGTACTTGTAATATATTATGTTCACTTTCGTCTTCCGTAGATTTTCGTAACTGTTACAGAGTGGACGTTCTCTTTGTGGATCTCACAGTTATGTCCTGTTTGAGCTTCCGTAGTTTTTGTTTACAGCCAAGGAACATTTCCTTTGTTAACTGGTATTACCTTTCGGCTATATTTTATATATGCATTGTTACTTTTCACAGTACAATAGAGTTATAACAATTGGTATTATTATCGAAATATATGTTATCCTAATGCAAAAACATGGCCGCCTCCATCGATAGAAAACATATCCTTTGTTCAATTTGAAAATGTCTATTATAGTTCTTTTATAACACTGGAACACAAAGTGAACGTACCATAATGTGTATCTCACATTTCCAAACTATTCTGCGACTAAATCCAACATTTCACAATCCAAATTTATTTATTAAATCACATTTTATTCAGAGCGTCAATATTTCTTTCCGAACCAAACCAAAACCCTGGGGCACATCCTAGAATTCTTAGATCAACCTCAGAATATCAAGTATACACACCAAGACCAAATTGTGAATTACTTCGTAATACATTTGAATTTTCAGGATCATCTATTTGGAATTCATTGCCTCACTCAGTTCAAAATGCTCCAACTATCCAACAGTTCAAAATTCTCTACTTAAGGTGGAACTATAACAATTCAAACTAATCGCGTACTTCTACTGTTATTATAAACGTGTATTGCCATTGCTATATATATTAGAATCGGACAATTGCTGTCTTTAAGTTGATTTCATACATATTTTGAAGATACCACTACAAGTCAAATCTGCACATTGTTAGATAGATCTAGTATCATTAATTGTCTCATTCCCATTTTCTACTCTGCTAGCCACCTCCATATATAATCATATTCCATTTTTTTATATTTATAGTTTCTCTATTTTTCAGCTTTTACATTGCTATATTATTCCAATGTGCAGTTCTCACTTATAGTGCTATATTTTGATTGCATTTGATTGTATATATGTTGAGGGCCTCGTGGTAGATTAACTTTTGTTAAATGAGTACTCTCGTCAAATAAAGTCTTTATTATTATTATTATTATTATTATTATTATTATATCTCCAGGGACGTGGTTTCCATCCTGGCACAGAGCATATATTTTCTGTGTTACTTTATGTATACATGTATTTTTGGTTCCGAGTAGTTGATACTAATTAATGGATCATTCAAAAACTAAATATACAGTAAATATTCCGTCTCTATGGCCTAGTGGTTAAGACATCCGCCTACGGAGCGGGAGGTCGAAGGTTCGACGAACAATCTCGTCAGGGGTTAGTTCTGATATGACCAGCTAGTTAAATAATGGTTACCGATTACCAGACTGGCGCCTGACATACAAGCATAAAAATGTTGTCTCATAAGTCAGAAATGGCTGGTCCTTTAAATATAACAAACACTTTTATATTATACAGTTTAGTTCCTGACAACGCGCTCGTGTAAAGCATATCAGAGATGTGTGTTGAGAGTGTCGTTATGACCGACAAGTAACACCGCATGCATTAATACGCCACCCGACGTGTACAACCAGCATAGGCGTGTGGTTCTAATCGGGTACCCATTCGTACCTGAGCTACGCCTCTAAGGGGCATCCTGGAGTTTCCACTACCGGAGAGTCGCCAACTATTCGAGAACAACATTAAATTTTTATCTTAGGTCGATTGTGAAACAAATTCTTATACCTTATTATAATCACTCTCGAGACCTCATTCCTGATGAAAGCCTTCGTCATGAGGGAGAGAGAAGAAACAGTTTGTAATTTAAGTGACTTCCCCCAGGACTCGATCGTAAGGGCTATAGTTGGGTGTAAAGTCCGGGCCTCTCACACCCGAAGCAAAAGCTCTCGAGACCTCATTCATGATGTAATCCATCGCCATGAGGGAGAGAGAAGAGGCAATGTGGAATTTAAATGCCTTGCTTGCCCAATGGTATAATCGTAACGGCTCCAGCGGAGGCTCGAACTCCGGGCTTTTCGCACCTGAAGCGAACGCTCTACCACTGCGCTCTAATTGTTACTTACTAATACTATGCTAAATTGGATAAGGTTTCACACCAATGCAACCCGGGTTCGATCCTCGGACCGGGAAGTATGTGAGATGGTACGGTGATCGCCAGATCGGACAGGTGGGTTTTCTCTGGGTACTCGGGTTTCCTCCCACACGAATGACCACAGTTACGCTTTCATCCGCGCCAACGAGAGTGATCAATATAAGTTGCTAAAACTTGCTTCACAGTCGTTGTACAATAAATAAAGTTTAAGCTATATGACATAGGCTGTTGGTGTGACTGTAGACCCCGAAGAACAAACCAATTAACGAGCAATATCCATAGTTTCCATGTGCTTGTGTGTTTGTGCTTCGTGTTACAGGATGCAACACAGGCCCGTAGCCAGCTTTTTAGGGGGGCGTTTCGAGGTCAGAAGGACTTCGAAGTCCCAAATGGACCGAGGCCGTTAAATGGGTTCTGGGGCATGCCGCATGAAACTTTTAAAATCTGCATTCTGGGCAATGACGGAGCACGTAATACGGCATAATTATTTGACGTTTAAATGTGTACATAGTTAAAAGGCGACAGCATATAGAGAAAGTTCAGAGAAACTATTACCATGTGTTATTATTATAGTAACTGTGTAAACATTATGATAGAGTGCATGAAAACATGGACCTCGGTCCAATACATTCCAAAACACACAAGGGCTAACCGAAAATCCAAATATATTTAGTGGCGTTAGCACTACAAACATACATGTATTAGAAAATCAAATGACAACACTTTTGGAGCTTGACTTTGAGCGAAAATGTGATATGATATACAAACAACACTGTTTTAAGTGTTATCAATCCCCCGTCTGACCTTACTAATAAGAACAGTCTTTCAGATGGGACTTTAAACCAAGGTCTCTTGCTTTACACCGTGCACGTAAAAGAACCACTCTGGAATGGGTCTCTGTCTGTATCATTGCACTATCCTCCAAAATCTAAAATGACTAATCTCTTCAGGAGGCGTCGCTCATATGGGCAACCGGTAAATAAACGTAAAACACAAGTGTTATTTAAGTTGTGTTTATTAATCTTATTTTACCGCATAACAGAAGAAGAAACAATACCTGCACCTGCATCATGAATCTAACTGCTCTATGAAGTGTGTCATATAACTATAAATATGGTTACTGTTCGCCTATAATAATATACTATACAGATACAGGTAATGGAAACCGTTACAGAATACGTACATGTATTAATACACTACAGATAATCTGATGATGATGATGATGATGGGAAGAGTAATGATGATGATGATGATGAGAAGGGTAATGATGATGATTATGATGAGAAGGGTAATGATGATGATGATGTGAGAAGGGTAATGATGATGATGATGATGATAATGAGAAGGGTAATGATGATGATGATGATGAGAAGGGTAATGATGATGATGATATGAGAAGGGTAATGATAAAAAAAATATGATGATGAGAAGGGTAATGATGATGATGATGAGAATGGTAATGATGATGATTATGATGAGAGAAGGGTAGATAATGAGAAGAATGATATGATGATGAGAAGGTAATGATGATGATGATGAGATGATATGATATGATATGAGAAGGGTAATGATTTATGATGATGAGAAGGGTAATGATGATGATAAAACTGACAATTATCTTGTATGATATTTTCATATGATGAATAATATACTAGTAGTGAAAACCTCGCAACAAATAATTACAACTTATAGTATTAAACTCGAACTCCCATGGTTTATGGAAGGTTCACAAAGAAGGAATGATGGATGAATCAAATGATCTGGAGTTATATACACGATATATTAAGCATACTATACATGTGTTAAATTAGCAAATCAAGATATTTGTGTTCTTAAAAAGTCACTCGTTGGGCGCCAAAATACATTTGTGTTTTACGTTTATTTATCGTCGCTACCGGTTGCCCATATGAGCGACTCCTCCTGAAGAGATTAGTCATTTTAGATTTGTGGAGGATAGTGCATTGATACAGACACAGACCCATTCCAGAGTCTACTCTGGTTCTTTTACGTGTACAGTGTAAAGCACTGACACAAGACCTCGGTTTAAAGTCCCATCTGAAAGACTGTTAATTTTATTAGGGTCAGACGGGGGGATCGAACCTGCGATCCCTGGATTACCAGCCCAGCGTGCTACCACTGGACTATAGATCCCTCTGCCAAAATACAACCAAACTGTAGGAGTCGTGAATGGAGCTTGCTACCACCTGCCAAACAATATTCATCTATTCAAATAGCAATATATTATAATGGGAAGATTACAGTTATTAGGGACAATCATATCGATTATTTCACGAGCTGAAATAACCCATACGTATGGTAGGCCGGTAGAGTTAAACTGTGCCGAATATCAAAGGCTATACAAATGTATAAAACATTACATGGAGCTGCTCCAGACTACATGCTCTGATATACAATGTACATCCTAGAATTCTTAGATCAACCTCAGAATATCAATTATACACACAAAGACCAAATTGTGAATTATTTCGTAATACATTTGAATTTTCAGGATCATCTATTTGGAATTCATTGCCTCACTCAGTTCAAAATGCTCCAACTATCCAACAGTTCAAAATTCTCTACTTAAGGTGGAACTATAACAATTCAAACTAATCGCGTACTTCTACTGTTATTATAAACGTGTATTGCCATTGCTATATTTATTAGAATCGGAAAATTGCTGTCTTTAAGTTGATTTCATACACATTTTGAAGATACCACTACAAGTCAAATCTGCACATTGTTAGATAGATCTAGTATCATTAATTGTCTCATTCCCATGTTCTACTCTGCTAGCCAATTCCATATATCATCATATTCCATTACATATTAAATATAGTTTCTCTATTTTTCAGCTTTTACATTACTTTAGTATTCCAATGTGCAGTTCTCACTTATAGTGCTATCTTTTGATTGCATTTGATTGTATATATGTTGAGGGCCTCGTGGTAGATTAACTTTTGTTAAATGAGTTCTCTCGTCAAATAAAGTCTTTATTATTATTATTATTATATCTCCAGGGACGTGGTTTCCATCCTGGCACAAAGCATATATTTTCTGTGTTACTTTATTTATACATGTATTTTTGGTTCCGAGTAGTTGATACTAATTAATGGATCATTCAAAAACTAAATATACAGTAAATATTCCGTCTCCGTGGCCTAGTGGTTAAGGCATCCACCTACGGAGCGGGAGGTCGAAGGTTCGACGAACAATCTCGTCAGGGGTTAGTTCTGATATGACCAGCTAGTTAAATAATGGTTACCGATTACCAGACTGGCGCCTGGCATACAAGCATAAACATGTTGTCTCATAAGTCAGAAATGGCTGGTCCTTTAAATATAACAAACACTTTTATACAGTTTAGTTCCTGACAACGCGCTCGTTTAAAGCATATCAGAGATGTGTGTTGAGATTGTCGTTATGACCGACAAGTAACACCGCATGCATTAATACGCCACCCGACGTGTACAACCAGCATAGGTTTGTGGTTCTACTCTGGTACCCATTCGTACCTGAGCTACGTCTCTAAGGGGCATCCTGGGGTTTCCACTACCGGAGAGTCGCCATATGATATAAGCTGTGTGTGCGACTTTGAACCAACACACAAACAAATTAAACACACTATTCTAGAACAACATTAAATTTTTATCTTAGGTCGATTGTGAAACAAGATCTTATACCTTATTATAATCACTCTCGAGACCTCATTCCTGATGAAAGCCTTCGTCATGAGGGAGAGAGAAGAAACAGTTTTATAATTTAAGTGACTTCCCCCAGGACTCGATCGTAACGGCTATGGCTGGGTGCAAAGTCTCGGCCTCTCACACCCGAAACGAACGCCTTAGTTTATACAAATGTATTTTAGTTCGATTGCGAAACAAGTTCTTACAACTTATATTAATCGCTCTCGAGACCTCATTCATGATGTAATCCATCGCTATGAGGGAGAGAGAAGAGGCAATGTGGAATTTAAATGCCTTGCTTGCCTAAGGGTATAATCGTAACGGCTCCAGCGGAGGCTCGGACTCCGGTCTTTTCGCACCTGAAGCGAACGCTCTACCACTGTGCGCTCTACTTGTTACTTACTAATACTATGCTAAATTGGATATGATTACATAATATTATACACAGTTATCAACACAAAATAGAATTCAAAACTGGTATCATAAAGAGTAAAAACAGCGAATAGTTCAATACACTAGCCGAGTCGCATTCCTGCTGTGTGAAACAGAACCTCGTTGTCGTCGGATCGAACGGTACATTACCTCCTGTAAATAACAAAAACAAAGCGCATATTTATCGTCGTTCCCAGCCTGGGTTCCAGTCTGATTTTTTCACTTTTTTAACTTCTGGCACAATCTCAATACGGCTCAATTAATTGTCTCGGTGTTAAAATATATTTATTTGACTGACAAGGTAACATATATCGACGCCTGTTCCCAGGCAAACGTCGTTCCTGCAACGTCTAGGAGATACCGCACCGCTATACGTAGGCTACAGTAGTTATTTTAATTCTGGGCAGGTAGTACAAGATACTGAAGATCCCCCCCCCAATTACAGAAGCGTCCCGGTTTTTTCACATGCCGAGATTTTACGAACCTTAGTTTATACAAATTTATTTTAGCTCGATTGCGAAACAAGTTCTTTCAACTTATATTAATCACTCTCGAGACCTCATTCCTGATGGAATCCATCGGTATGAAGGAGAGAAGAGGCAATGTGGAATTTAAATGCCGTGCCAAAGGGCACACTCGTAACGGCTCCAGTGGGGCTCGAACTCCGGACCTTTCGCACCTGAAGCGAACGCGCATCCACTGCGCTATCACGACTTCCACGGAACCTTGGATTCTGGTACCACCAAATAATTAGGTAGGATCGGACGCCCAAGTCGGAGGTTATAACCATGTTCTCAAGTATGGGGCCCTCCATGGTCGAGTGGTTAAGATCGTTCACTGCAAATCACTTGCCCCTCACCACGGTAGGTTCGAATCCCACTTGTGGTGTCTAATTATTTCAAAAGTGGAAGCTGGATTGCAGTAGGTCGGTGGTTCTACCCATGTGCCAATCCGTTCCTGAAATACTGCTCGGAGTGGCATCCGGGTAGTATCCTCCACCACTAAAAGATGGTGGCATCCTCCACCACTAAAGGATGGTGGCATCCTCCACCACTAAAGGTTGTGGCCTAAGCTGTTGATGCGACTTTAAACAAACAAAGTTTCTGAAATCTCAGCCTCAATCTCACATGGTATGATGAAAGAAAAATAAGTAGTAACGTGCTATTTTCATAATGAGAGACATCAGTCAGTTACTGCCCCTGATATTCTCTAAAAGTAGATAGTTCCTATTAAGTGTTTTCCTCTGTTTTTATCGTTGTTTCCTTTGCACAACATGCTAGCAATTTTATGCTACTATCACTTCTTATGAGTCTTAAATTACTATATCTCGACAGATCTCATACAGTATATGCAATGGGTACTTATTTCTAAACGAATGTTTTCGGTTAATTAACACGATTTGGATATAATCATATTTATCATACCGCAACATCTGGTTAGGGAACAACAGTAAAAACAAAGGATTCTAACTAATAGGACCTATTCACATTTTGGAATAAATCAGACATTATCTGCCAAGGGAGATAATAGAAAATTACAGATGTCTCGCATTGCAACAGCATTGTGCTCACGTTTCTAATTTACCAGGCACGTAGTTGCCTTTACGCCACAATTCCCAGGTTTGCACATTATATTCACGAAGTGTTTTAGTTTTGCTGGATATACAGTAGTCGATGAAAAACTGAATTGTTCTTACGTGTTTGTTAGTGTATAAACTTGTCTTAAAAGGTGCCAGGGTGCACCATTTGATGCCTAGGTTTCAAAGAATTAGTGGGGAGAATGCACTCAGACCACCTACCGGGTTCGCACGTTTGGTGTTCAAAATGTGGTTATACACTTTAAAACTATATGAATATAGTAATACAGTCGAGTTAACACATACCTTCTACAGTGAAATATACATGTGGACTGAGTGATCCGTCTCCACCGAGACTGTATCCCAACATACGGAGGACATACACTGTCTGTACTTGTAGATTATCTATGATAGCCTCTGCTACTTTGTCAACAACTACATCTTTAGCTGTTCTAATATCCTCCTGTATCTTCCAGACACGCAGCTGTAACCAGAACATTACATGATCTTGCAAATGGTGCTATTGTTATAAAGGGAAGTAACTGTTGTATGATTTTTTTGTTAAAATAGTTCGTTTCTGGTTATAGGGCGATCTTAACCTGCAATTCATCTTGGTAATTGATCTTTATAGGGAAGTAACTGTTGTATGATTTTTTTGTTAAAGTAGTTCGTTTCTGGTTATAGGACGATCTTAACCTGCAATTCATCTTGGTAATTGATATTGCATGTTATAGTGAAAAAAAAAGGAATTGCTACAAATTATTACGGTGGCAAGGAAACCTTTCAGCTTACGGATATTCAGCTAATATATGAACATTTCTAGGAAAATGTCGGTTTCTAAATAGGCATAGGGCCTGCGTGGCCTAGTGGTTACAGTATATGACTTCAAATTACTTGCCCCTCATCGCTGATGCTTCGAATCCCACTGGGGGTATCAAATTCGTTCATGTGGAGAAGATATCCAGCGGAAGGTTGGTGGTTCTACACGAATGTTACTGTCCGTCCGTTCCGGAAACATTTCTAGGAGGGGCACCAGCGGTCTTTCTCCAGCAATAATACATCTAGCTGGAGAGTGAACATATGTCCTGCGCTGATGGTGCGACTGTAAGCCCCAGAAATAAACCCAAACAATATTTCTACAGTCCGACAAGAACGCAGTTTCGAGTACCTGAACAGATTCGAACCAAAACACAGAACACCTGTTCGATATGGCGACCATCGTACCATCTCATATGCTTCCATGTCAGAGGATCTAACCCGGGTTGCATTGGTGAGAAGCGAGCGCGCTAACAACTGCGCTAATCGGACAGACATATGTATGTATGTTCCTTTAATGTCAAACCCTTCGCGGGGACTTAGACATGTTTTTCCTGGGCAGACATAGCCGACCTAAGCGATCAACCAGTACTAAGCAATGTGTGTGAGGTGCCTTGCTCAATGACACTACATACGTGGCCTGACCGAGTATCTAACCCGGGACCGTTCGATTTCAAATCCGAAGCTATACCACTGGACCACGGACGCCATTATGTGTAATGTAATGAGTTGATGAGTAAAACATTAATTTTCTGAACCTGTAATATTATTATGAATGTGTTTTAACTTACAATGTATCCTTCCAGCGATTCTTCTGCGTTCGATAGAGTACTCACACCTTGCCACGTGACCCGAATGGAGTGTGTGGCATGAGGCCATACTTTAACATGTCGAGGATAATGAACGGGTGCTGTTTAGAAATAGAACATGAAATAAATAATACAAGCAAATAGATAAAGGAAATAGGAAACAAGGTAGAGGATACTGGTATTCAACAACACTGGATTGTTTTACAAACTGTCCTCTCTTAAATTTATTTTAGCTCGATTGCGAAACAAGTTCTTTCAACTTATATGAATCACTCTCGAGACCTCATTCCTGATGGAATCCATCGCCATGAAGGAGAGAGAAGAGGCAATGTGAAATTTAAATGCCTTGCCTAAGGGTACAATCGTAACTCGGGGTTCGAACTCCGGACCAACCCTGGATTGTATGTGACAACTTAGCATCAAACAACAGGGTGTCTAAGAGGTAGTTGGACAGTCCAAAAACATGGGGTACCCATTAGGCGTTAGCACGAGCAACAAATTCGAAGAACATAAGTAAGCCTAAGCCCGATTGCGAAACAAGTTATTTCAACTTATATAAATCACTCTCGAGACCTCATTCCTGATGGAATCCATCGCCACGAGGGAGAGAGAAGAGGCAACGTGGAATTTAAATGCCTTGCCTAAGGGCACAATCGTAACGGCTCCAGTGGGGCTCGAACTCCGGACCTTTCGCACCTGGAGCGAACGCGCATCCACTGCGCTATCACGACTTCCACGATAATGGAATCTTTCAGCCAATCAAATTATACCAATACACATAAAACTATCACTTACGTAAATGTAATGTTTCCGCCAATCGTATTTCACCGATAGGCCCGACACCAGCATAATTCATAACTTGGACTGAAGCCCAGTAATTTGTGTTGTCTTGAACGCCAATAATAATTGCCTCGTCGTGCTGGCCGTACAAATCTCGCCATGTAATGAACTCGGGAAAATCAGAGTGCCAGTAGCGGAGCTGTGAATTGAAATATGATATCACATTCGGGAAATCCATGAAGATTATCAGAAATGTACGTCAGTAAATGTTACATATGAACACCGTAACTCATCAGTACAGACGGACACTTTAACTCAACCATACAGACGCAGTACTACACAGTAGTACAGTAGTTAACACGTTAAACTGTGAATCCAGTGATCGCAGGTTCTCGAACTATGCATTGCAAATATCAAAACAATCTTCAGGGATTCACCAAACTATAATTGGTATTAGCTCGATACACACAGACACTAATTGTGTGAAAGATGTAACTTATGAAATGTGTAGTATTGTGTATTTACTGCACCAGAAACTAAATTACCTTCTCGCTTTTCCAGTCAGAATATGAAACATGCAACCTGTGGCATTTTAGTAGAGACTACCGCTACATACAGCCATATTGTACATCAGCTGTTATCCTAATAATTATGTAGGTTTTTTCTCTCATTAATACAATACTCAATGTATGAAATGTCACTTGGTCACAGATGAGATTAGTAAACATATACTGTTGTTTTGCACATATAATGACATACGGAGAACCACACTTTGGATGAAACTCTCTAAGTGTCTCGGTACCAGTCCATTTAAACTCTCTAAGTGTCTAGGTACCAGTCCATTTAAACTCTCTAAGTGTCTAGGTACCAGTCCATTTAAACTCTCTAAGTGTCTAGGTACCAGTCCATTTAAACTCTCTAAGTGTCTAGGTACCAGTCCATTTAAACTATCTAAGTGTCTAGGTACCAGTACATTTAAACTCTCTAAGTGTCTATGTACCAGTCCATTTAAACTCTCTAAGTGTCTAGGTACCAGTCCATTTAAACTCTAAGTGTCTAGGTACCAGTCCATTTAAACTCTCTAAGTGTCTAGGTACCAGTCCATTTAAACTCTCTAAGTGTCTAGGTACCAGTCCATTTAAACTCTCTAAGTGTCTAGGTACCAGTCCATTTAAAATCTCTAAGTGTCTAGGTACCAGTCCATTTAAACTCTCTAAGTGTCTAGGTACCAGTACATTTAAACTCTCTAAGTGTCTATGTACCAGTCCATTTAAACTCTCTAAGTGTCTAGGTACCAGTCCATTTAAACTCTAAGTGTCTAGGTACCAGTCCATTTAAACTCTCTAAGTGTCTAGGTACCAGTCCATTTAAACTATCTAAGTGTCTAGGTGCCAGTCCATTTAAAATCTCTAAGTGTCTAGGTGCCAGTCCATTTAAACTCTCTAAGTGTCTAGGTACCAGTACATTTAAACTCTCTAAGTGTCTAGGTACCAGTCCATTTAAACTCTCTAAGTGTCTAGGTACCAGTCCATTTAAACTCTCTAAGTGTCTAGGTACCAGTCCATTTAAACTCTCTAAGTGTCTAGGTACCAATCCATTTAAACTCTCTAAGTGTCTAGGTGCCAGTCCATTTAAACTCTCTAAGTGTCTAGGTACCAGTACATTTAAACTCTCTAAGTGTCTAGGTACCAGTCCATTTAAACTCTCTAAGTGTCTAGGTACCAGTCCATTTAAACTCTCTAAGTGTCTAGGTACCAGTCCATTTAAACTCTCTAAGTGTCTAGGTACCAGTCCATTTAAACTCTCTAAGTGTCTAGGTACCAGTCCATTTAAACTCTCTAAGTGTCTAGGTACCAGTCCATTTAAACTCTCTAAGTGTCTAGGTACCAGTCCATTTAAACTCTCTAAGTGTCTAGGTACCAGTCCATTTAAACTCTCTAAGTGTCTAGGTACCAGTCCATTTAAACTCTCTAAGTGTCTAGGTACCAGTCCATTTAAACTCTCTAAGTGTCTAGGTACCAGTCCATTTAAACTCTCTAAGTGTCTAGGTACCAGTCCATTTAAACTCTCTAAGTGTCTAGGTACCAGTCCATTTAAACTCTCTAAGTGTCTAGGTACCGGTCGATTTAAACTCTCTAAGTGTCTAGGTACCAGTCCATTTTAACTCTCTAAGTGTCTAGGTACCAGTCCATTTAAACTCTCTAAGTGTCTAGGTACCAGTCCATTTAAACTCTCTAAGTGTCTCGGTACCAGTCCATTTAAACTCTCTAAGTGTCTCGGTACCAGTCCATTTAAACTCTCTAAGTGTCTCTCGGTACCAGTCCATTTAAACTCTCTCAGTCCATTTAAACTATCTAAGTGTCTCACGGTACCAGTCCATATAAACTCTCTAAGTGTCTAGGTACCAGTCCATTTAAACTCTCTAAGTGTCTAGGTACCAGTCGATTTAAACTCTCTAAGTGTCTAGGTACCAGTCCATTTTAACTCTCTAAGTGTCTAGGTACCAGTCCATTTAAACTATCTAAGTGTTTAGGTACCAGTCCATTTAAACTCTCTAAGTGTCTCGGTACCAGTCCATTTAGACTCTCTAAGTGTCTAGGTACCAGTCCATTTAAACTCTCTAAGTGTCTCTCGGTACCAGTCCATTTAAACTCTCTCAGTCCATTTAAACTATATAAGTGTCTCTCGGTACCAGTCCATATAAACTCTCTAAGTGTCTAGGTACCAGTCCATTTAAACTCTCTAAGTGTCTAGGTACCAGTCCATTTAAACTCTCTAAGTGTCTAGGTACCAGTCCATTTAAACTCTCTAAGTGTCTAGGTACCAGTCCATTTAAACTCTCTAAGTGTCTAGGTACCAGTCCATTTAAACTTAGGTACCAGTCCATTTAAACTCTCTAAGTGTCTAGGTACCAGTCCATTTAAACTCTCTAAGTGTCTAGGTACCGGTCGATTTAAACTCTCTAAGTGTCTAGGTACCAGTCGATTTAAACTCTCTAAGTGTCTAGGTACCAGTCCATTTTAACTCTCTAAGTGTCTAGGTACCAGTCCATTTAAACTCTCTAAGTGTCTCTCGGTACCAGTCCATTTAAACTCTCTCAGTCCATTTAAACTATCTAAGTGTCTCACGGTACCAGTCTATATAAACTCTCTAAGTGTCTAGGTACCAGTCCATTTAAACTCTCTAAGTGTCTAGGTACCAGTCGATTTAAACTCTCTAAGTGTCTAGGTACCAGTCGATTTAAACTCTCTAAGTGTCTAGGTACCAGTCCATTTTAACTCTCTAAGTGTCTAGGTACCAGTCCATTTAAACTCTCTAAGTGTTTAGGTACCAGTCCATTTAAACTCTCTAAGTGTATCGGTACCAGTCCATTTAGACTCTCTAAGTGTCTAGGTACCAGTCCATTTAAACTCTCTAAGTGTCTCTCGGTACCAGTCCATTTAAACTCTCTCAGTCCATTTAAACTATATAAGTGTCTCTCGGTACCAGTCCATATAAACTCTCTAAGTGTCTAGGTACCAGTCCATTTAAACTCTCTAAGTGTCTAGGTACCAGTCCATTTAAACTCTCTAAGTGTCTAGGTACCAGTCCATTTAAACTCTCTAAGTGTCTAGGTACCAGTCCATTTAAACCCTATAAGTGTCTAGGTACCAGTCCATTTAAACCCTATAAGTGTCTAGGTACCAGTCCATTTAAACCCTATAAGTGTATAGGTACCAGTCCATTTAAACCCTATAAGTGTCTAGGTACCAGTCCATTTAAACCCTATAAGTGTCTAGGTAGCAATCCATTTAAACCCTATAAGTGTCTAGGTACCAGTCCATTAAAACCCTATAAGTCGCTAGGTACCAGTCCATTTAAACCCTATACGTGTCTAGGTACCAGTCCATTTAAACCCTATAAGTGTCTAGGTACCAGTCCATTTAAACTCTCTAAGTGTCTAGGTACCAGTCCATTTAAACTCTCTAAGTGTCTAGGTACCAGTCCATTTAAACTCTCTAAGTGTCTAGGTACCAGTCCATTTAAACCCTATAAGTGTCTAGGTACCAGTCCATTTAAACCCTATAAGTGTCTAGGTACCAGTCCATTTAAACCCTATAAGTGTCTAGGTACCAATCCATTTAAACCATATAAGTGTCTAGGTACCAGTCCATTAAAACCCTATAAGTCTCTAGGTACCAGTCCATTTAAACCCTATACGTGTCTAGGTACCAGTCCATTTAAACCCTATAAGTGTCTAGGTACCAGTCCATTTAAACTCTCTAAGTGTCTAGGTACCAGTCCATTTAAAACCTTCTGTTCACTCTCATCAGACCTACGACCAGTTGAAGTGTATCGTGGTTTTACAACATTTCAATTGACAGACGCTCAGAGTCGCAAGTTTTAAAGTGTTTCTACAGTCTGCCTATTACATGAATTGGTTATAAGATAGTACTAAACACGTATACGTAACAGCATGTCTATCTACCCTACTCTGCACACAACTCTCTTATTGTTTCGTTTCGATTAGGGGGTAACACTTGCAGTACTTTAAGACATAATGAAACTAATGAATGTACTTTCAAATTGTCTTTTATTGTAATTTACTGTATACCTTATAAATGCAATATAAGTGTGTAATACAATACTATAGTGATATGCATACATTCATGTTAACTAACCGGGCGTAACGTTTTGCTAAATAGTATAACGGCCCTTTGTTTAGAATTAATATGAATGATTAACTTCAATCACTTACGAGTAAGGGTCGAAGTATTACAAAATGTACACAATCCGTTGCGATTATACATACTATGTTATGTATATTAAAATAGATGTGTATTTCTGTTGCTTAATGAATATGTATATAATTGTAAAATATTTCGTCGATGAAAATGTTCTGATAATTTATATGTAACATGTTTGTAGTACTATGCTCTTCAATATTGGGGGATACATAACTAATATATATATTATATTCTCATGGCATGCCATTCCTAACTCGTACAGAATATCATACACATTACTGTTAATATTTTACAACAAAGCTCACTGAAACATAAAATCCGGTTGCCCATATTACCGACGCCTCCTGAAGAGATTGGTAATTTTAGAACTTGGAGTATAGTGCAATGATTCATACACACTGCACACTGCGATGCGTGTACAGATTGCGGACGGGTTTCAAAAGTCGAAATGACTCTCGTGCGAGTTGTACTGAGGTTGCGTCCCTTGTCGGTATTGACCCGCCATTTGCACTCGTGCTATCAATTGTCAGAGCGTTGTGTTTTATTGGGCATTGGGGATGGCTCCAAAGAGGTAATTATTAAATTTATTAGGTGTTGAAATGGTATAAATTTATGTTCTTGACTACCTGTATTTTGTATTTAACATCTAAGAAAGCCAGTTTATGCAATATTCTTACCCACATATAGAGAGAGAGCGTGAATACATGTACATATTTTCGGATGTTCTCGCATTTTTTCATGTACCTTTATCATCTCATTTAGTTCGACGTATATAGATACACGTAGGCATATGTGCAGTCAAAACCTTTAGCCAGTGTGCCCATGACTAACTTTCAACCTGCCGTCACACAAACCGACAGAGACCCTTCCATAATCTCCTCTGGTTCTTTAAACGTGCACGGTGTAAAGCACCGACACGAGACCTCAGTTTAAAGTCCCAATTTGAAGACTGTTTATTTTATTATGGTCAGGCGGGGGTTGGAGTAGTAGTGAGCACAACTATCATATGTGATACAATATGGTAGCACGCTTTGAGAAAGGTTACAATCAAAATATAGTAAAGTGTTTTGAGAAATATTTAGGTTATTAATGAGATAAAGTTATCATGTGTTTTGAGAAAGATAAATATCCAAACATGGTAATGTGTTTTGAGAGTGGTTATTAATAAGATAATACTATGGTAAAGTCTTTTGAGAAAGGTTAAGATTCAAACATGGTAATGTGTTTTGATAAAGGTCAAGATCAAAACATGGTAACGTGTTTTGAGAAACATTTAGGTTATTATTAATAAGATAAAATTATGGTACAATGTTTTGAGAGTGGTTATTAATAATATAATACTATGATAAAGTCTTTTGAGAAAGGTAAAGATTCAAACATGGTAATGTGTTTTGAGAAAGGTTAAAGATTCAAACATGGTAATGTGTTTTGAGAAAGTTTAAGATTCAAACATGGTAATGTGTTTTGAGAAAGGTAATGATTCAAACATGGTAATGTGTTTTGAGAAAGGTTAAGATCATAATATTGTATAACGTTTTGAGAACATTTAAGACCAAAACATGATAAAATATGTTGAGAAAGGTTATTGATAAGATAACTATGGTAACGTGTTTTTGAGAAAGGTTTACCGGTAGATCAAGTCGGGAGCAAAGTTTATATGTCGATTAGTTAGTGGGTGTATGGTACGCGAATATACTACGCAAATATGAGTTAGATCGGTACAGACTATACAGTTATGACTAAATTGATGAATGTGGCAGTTTTCACGCGGAAAGAGTAAGTATCGATAGTTACCGATCAAGCTATAAGTCGTCGTTGTATTTGTTCAAACATTATAATACTTTTACTCTCATGAGCGACTCGCATTGTACAATCATATCTGTAGTATTTGGAATGCTAAACTATCTACAATCTACATCCGCTAAGTCGGTTATGTCGAATTCTCCGGATATCGCGAAGTCGGATCAAAGTCCCGCGTCAGAAAACTTTGGTTATGTCGAAGTAATTTGTTCGGTCTGACAGAATTTGACACAACGTATGTAGACTGTACATTGTATAAAACGTTTTACCCTGTATCCCTTGAGTCTTCCCTTCATATTTTCTCTCGTATCTTCAATTGGTGTCCAGCTCATGATAAATGCCGACCCGTTATAGTTGTCACAGTCTCCCATTATCACTGTGGCGATTGGCACTGAAGACAGAATATGTGTAACATCAGTACCATGAATGAAGAACAATACATATAACATCGGCACCGTAGCTATCGAGCTTGCCCAAGAAAGGTATTGTTAGGTAAATTCCGTCGCTCTAATGGGCAACCGGTAATGACGTGAAATATACTGAAATATAAAAAACAACAACAAAAACATCAAGTAGTTATCAATATATCACGAGAGCATACCAGTCAACACGCACGTACTATATTCCATTCCTGTGCGTGGTCTCTACATACATGTTTAGCTGTATTATACTATACGAATGTATGTCCAATGACACGTTTTACTATTTGACAGATCAATTCTGCCCATATTATGTTTTTGCATGTTTCAATCTTATTCAATCTTACTTTGGTGTGGAGACGACATCTGTTGACGTCCGATGTAACACATATTGAACTGAAATGCCACAAAGTAGTCTCAAATAAGGACTCACCAGATACGTTATATTTAGATACAATGTATATATCGGACATGCGCAGAGAAAATAAATCTCGTGTTGTAATTCGTTTCCCAGATCAATAACCAAAACACAACCACCACAGATTCCATAAATTATGAACTCAAACTCACTACTTTCCGCCGACATGATGACATGCACGGAGGAGTTTGGACCACTGCCGTGAATGTTGTATGCTCCGACCATCACCGAATACTCTAGGTAAAAGTTCTCCTCGCCGACAAGATGTGTATACATTGTACTGCCTGCCCCTTTCATCTTTGCCTAAAACATATACGAACTTCAACCTATATTGTCGCCACCTACCATTGCAATATAGACATAAGTTGCTCATAGCTGGGCTGATAATTGTGACAGGGGGAAATATGTTATATCCAGTTGGCTTGTGTAAGGCCGGAAGGGAACCCACCAAGACTAGCTGGAGAACCGCCATGCAACCTAAGCTGTTGTTGCCACTTTAAGCCCCCCCCCCCCAACAAACCCTGTCTTCCATTCTAATCCTGTTTCTGTATTCTGAGTATGCGTGGTGTATGCATTGTTCAATAAGTATTATATTGGGAAATAAAATATGTTTTAACTAAAAAAAACCCGGGTAATTAGAGGTTGTTACGTGGCTAAGTTCATATCAGCAGAGGTATCGATCCGAGGTAACTTTATACTTGGCTGATATCAAGTTACCGAGAGACGATACTTAGGCTGATATGAAACTAGCCACGTAATAACGTCTTTATTACATTGCTATGACTTTGCAATTTAATAATCGACACCATGCTGTTATCCATTGATCAGGGATATATCACAATTACTGAATTAGATACACGATTGAAATATTACCACGAAACTATAGACATCCTGTTATCTGTCAAATTTGACACGCTGGTACGCTACGAGAAGTAAACAAACTAGCATCCGAGTGCGCATGCGTTTTTCTCTCAGGAACTAGTTATGATACAACTTTTTCTGTTTTGAGTACGGGTTCGTTACCGTATCAAACTACCAAGCGTAATACCACACTGGAAAACACAGACAGTATTGTGGTAGGCAAATAACGGCAAAATGGCTAACATTCATAGTAATAAGCTGTAATCTTAATTCAGTTACGATGTGGGAGTCGTGATATCACAGTGCTAGCCCAATTACTTTAGAAGCCCAACGTTTGCACCCAGCTGTTATAGTTACGATTTTGCCATTATTCAATGCATTTAAATTCCACATTGCCTCTTGTCTCTCCTTCATGGCGATGGATTCCGTCAGGAATGAGGTCTCGAGAACGATTTAACTAATGTTATAAGAACTTGTTTTGCAAATAGCTAAATGAAAGTTGCCTAAATTAGAGAAGGTAACCATACGTGGAACCATTCCTTGGGATCACCCTTCTTCCTGAAATATACGTTGTATCCTATTCCATTACCACTGTACTCTGATACGCCGAGAGCCTGAAAATATGCCACATGGCGATACTATAAAGCATGCTTATTGTAAGATTTGTGGAAAAATTAAAATAGTCAGTTTGTGTCAATGCGTAAATTCGCCATCAGTTGATATACAGTCAAACCTGTCTTAAGCAGCCAGTCAATGGACTCACAGAAAGTAACTGCTTACTAGAGGTCAACTGTATAATAAAACAAGATATTGTGAATGTGGAAAATGGATGTTTAATACAGGTTGACTGCTTAATGGAGGTGACAACTAAGGCAAGTTTGACTGTATGCACAAAACTGCAAAGCTTCATCAAATAAAAGCTGATTAATTGATATATTATACAGATGAGAAAAATATACAATCCCGTGTGGTCTTTAATTATGTGAATAGTGTACTCGTGTGCATGCATCAGGGACATCCGTGGTCAAGTGGTAACGGTCGTTAAATTTTTCCCCTCATCGCTGAAGGTTCGAATCCTACTGGGTTGTCGATATTTCCCGAATGGTGTGAGGAAGCTATACATCTGGCTTGAGGTGTGTCGATGGATTTACCCGGGAATCCGTCCGTACCTGAGATACTGCTTGGACTGGCTCCCGGTGTCTTCCTACACCAGTCAAAGTCAGCTGGAGAGTCGACATATGACATAAACCGTCGGTGCGACTTTACCCCCCCCCCACACCCCAAGCCAATCTAGTTGAAAGACAATGACTACATGTATCTGTCCATACATACACTTTATTGTGTTTGATCACTGTGTGTATGTATGCTATTGTTTCTGGACGCTTACACACGCCCAAACAACACAATGGTTGCTCAATGAGTGAACATTTATTACCGAATCATGCACAGTGTGGCGTCCGTGGTCCAGTGTCGGATTTGGAATTGATGGGTCCCGGGTTCGATACTCGATATGTGCACGTATGTTGTGTTATTCAGCAAGACCTCACACAAACATTGCACATTGGTTAATAGCTTAGGTCGGCTAAGCCTCTCCAGAAAGTATGTCTAGGTCCCCGCAAGGGGTTTGACATGGAACATACATATAATTACACTGTGTCCGAGGAATAGATAATCAATCATACTTACATCCCAGACAATGTTCAGAGTTCCCACTTTCCCTTCTTCAAGACCCCGGATGTTCCTCGGGACCGTCACCGGTGCTGTAGCCGGAGTCTTAATATACACTAAAGTACAAAATATGTGTATCTTAAGCAAGGTTGGGTTAGTAGCCCGGTTAACATGTTGGACTGCACATTAGGGATGCCACATTCGATTGGATTATGTGGGATTTATTCGTTGGGACTATGAACTGATGTCATACGTAAAAGAACCAGAGGAGACTCTGGAATGGGTCTCTGTCTGTATCATTGCACTATCCTCCAAAAATCTCTTCATGATGCGTCGCTCATATGGGCAACCTGTAGCGACGATAAATAAACGTAAACACACACAATCATCAACATCATAATAATAACATACACAACATAAGTACACAACATAGCTCCGTGTCTCTTTTAATATATGAAACAGTTGGCAGTTTCTCATGGAGGTTGGTGCACCAAGTACTGGTTAACCGCTGGAGCCTGTCCATGAAAGGTGTTGTTAGGTACACTGCCAGTCGCTCAAATGGACTACCGGTAGCGAAGTTAAATAAACTTAATGAAAGAAAAAGAAAGAAAGAAAAAAAACGAGTGCATATTTTATATACTGACACCAATGAGAAACGCAACGTACTTAAATACAAAAATAGAACAATTAAAAAAACATAGCATGATATTATAAGTGGTTTGGGTCACACTATCAACATTAGGGTCCGCCTACGTGGTCGAGTGTTTAAGGTCGCTGACTTGTATACCACTGTAACCTATCATCACTGGTGGTCACGGGTTCGAGTCCCGCTCAGACCGTGTCTCATTTATATGAAAAAGTTGGCAGTTTCTTACGGAGGTTGGTGCACCAAGTACTGGTTAACCGCTGGAGCCTGCCCAGGAATGGTATTGTTAGGTAAACTGCCCGTCGCTCAAATGGGAAACTGGTAGCGACGTTAAATAAACTTTAAAAAGAAATCAACATTAGAAAATCGGCCCAGTAATATACCACAACCGAAATGAAAAGATCATAAATCTTTGAAATGCATGCCTGCTACTTATGCATCCATGTTTATAAGACATTTCGAAATAAACAATAGCTATTCGAAGGAATTTAATGAAACCAAAGTATAAACAGACCGGCTGCCAGCCAGTACATACCAGAACCCCAGCTGGCCTCGTGTCCTCTACCGAAACCATTGATCGCTCGAACCCTGAAACTGTAATCAATATTCGGCAGCAGTCCATCTACCACTGCAGATCTTTGGTCAGCTCGAAAGCCGGAATTCCCTGCATCATTCATAGCCGACGTTTCCAAAATATCTGATAATAAGAATAAGAAATAATAATGATTTCATACCAATGAATACCAGGTAACTCCAAGGCCGTGTGGGTAGCGTTGACTTCAAATCACCTGTCACTCACACCTGTATGTTCGATTCCCACTGGGGCTGCTGAATTTATTTCACGTGAGCTGGCTTTGTGAAGGTCAGTGGTTCTACCCGGTTGTATGTCCGTCCGTGCCTTAAACACTCCTCAGAGAGGCACCAGGTGTCGGCTGTCTAACAGTAGTAGCTTTAGAGTCGCAATAGGACCCAAGCTGGTGGTGCGACTTTACAGCCCCAAAGCAAACAAAGCATAGCAGGGGATGTTTCCCTTAGCTACGACATACAACACATGTCCATACTGATCTTATAACAAATGTCTCGTACGTACATGACGATTGTATAATCAATGTTGCAGTAACTGACACAATAATCATGTTGGGTTGAAATTGGCATGATCATAAATTCATCAATACTTTGCAATGACGAATATATCTTTGGACTAGATACAAGTTGTGGGCTAAATATAGACTACGTTGCTAAATATAGATTATATTGTTAAATATAGATTATATTGCTAAATATAGATTATGACATAATACATACTTGATGAAATGACGTTCCATATTCCAGGGTATAAATCCATTTCCACCTCAACGTCGTATCTATTTATGGGACTACCATGATTAACGTCAGTAGTTATTGTCCAAATCAGACGTACAGAATTAAAGTACACGGATGACGACTGAACATATACACCTGCCGGGGCTCCGGGGGGACCTGGGCGTAGAGAGAGAGGTTTGGTTTATAATCATGTACCTGCCATGATAAATTTAGACAACAAATTCAGCGATCATGAGTCCGGCCTCCGTCCCATCTTATATAAATAAAAATAATATTCATAACACGTTAACAACAACTTCTCCTATCAGTGCAAACCCAAAAATCGTATTTCATTCAAATTCGTACACCATACATTTAATACTTTTAGATCAGTTATTATACCCATACATTTGATATTTCTAAACCATTTCGTACACAATGCATTTGGTACTATTAGACACTTTCATACACCATGCATTTGGTACTATTAGACACTTTCGTACACCATGCATTTGGTACTATTAGACACTTTCGTACACCATACATTTGGTACTATTAGACACTTTCGTACACCATACATTTGGTACTATTAGACACTTTCGTACACCATACATTTGGTACTATTAGACACTTTCGTACACCATACATTTGGTACTATTAGACACTTTCGTACACCATACATTTGGTACTATTACACAATTTCGTACACCATACATTTGGTATTATTAGACAATTTCGTACACCATACATTTGGTACTATTACACAATTTCGTACACCATATATTTGGTACTATTAGACACTTTCGTACCCACTACATTTGGTACTATTAGACGCTTTCGTACCCCCTAAGTTTGGTACTATTAGATACTTTCGTACACCATACATTTGGTACTATTACACAATTTCGTACACCATATATTTGGTACTATTAGACACGTTCGTACACCCTAAAATTGGTACTATTAGATACTTTCGTACATCATATATTTGGTACTATTAGACACATTCGTACACCATACATTTGGTACACCATACATTTGGTACCATTAAACACTTTCGTACACCATACATGTGTTACTATTTGACACTTTCGTACACCATACAGTTGGTACTTTTAGTCCCATTTATGCACCATACATAGGGTACTTTTAGGCACGTTCGTATACCATACATTTGGTATTACGTGTATACAAGTTAGGTGTCATTCATGTGTATAAGAACTCTAATTTACCATCAACATAGAGCTCAGCAGCCCTGCTGGCAAGGTGTAGTGTTGTGCGCGCCTCACACGTGTACTCTCCGGTATGTTTAAACTGCGCATCCCGAATGTATAATCCGTCCTGGCCATCTCGCTTGCTCTATCAAACAAACATAACTCAATAAGATCCATGCTCAATGCATTACATCAACATAACCTGTCAGTCGACTCACATATTTTATAAATGTGGTTTATTATTAACAAATGTTAAAAACGTGTATATTTGGAAAACGTCTATGTGTGTGTTTTACGTTTATGTATCGTCGCTACCGGTTGCCCATATGAGCTACGCCTCCTGAATAAATTAGTACTTTTAGATGTTTGGAGGATAGTGCAATGATACATACAGAGACGCATTCCAGAGTCTCCTCTGGTTCTTTTACGTGCACGGTGTACAGCATCGACACGAGACCTCGGTGACCGTTTAAAGTCCCGTCTGAAAGACTGTTAATTTTATTAGTGTTAGACGTGGGATCGAACCTGCGATCCCTGGATTTCCAGTCTATTAAGATAATCGATCAAACTTGTAGGTGTACAGATGTTGAGATGAGAGAGTTGTAGTGGAAGCTGTAGTAGAGGTGGATGATCCGGCGGTAGAATATTCGTATGTAGAAACGTCGGTGATAAATGAACAGTGAATGAGGACGCAATCGGTTAAAGAACTGATAGGTGAGAGCAGAGGACGCAGTGGTGCATGTGGCTGTGTTAGCGTAAACGGTGTTAGAGATTGTTTTGTAGAGGAGGCTGTATTAGATAAAGCTGTGGTAGATTGAGCTTGGAATAGGAACTAGATGGCGGAAAAATCGATATAGGAAACGGTAAAGCTATGCGCACATGGTTGCGGTTGCGGAAACGAATAGTTTCGGATCCGTTCATTGGATGCGCTGTTCACAGATTTGGTTCCATGCATTCAACGTTTATGGCTGTCATTGTAGTCAATATGTTGATATATGTAGAGCTAGTCACGCGGCCTCACCAAATTACACAAATCCTCAACTTCTTGTGGCGAAATTGGCACCGACCGACCTCGTGGCATGAATAAAACATGGGGTTTCCCAGGATGACGTTACAAATACTCTGGAATCCCCCCTGCGTAACATTCGGAGCGACGAATTTTGCCGGATGGAAAAGTATTTTTTGTCAGGCAACATTCGCAGCGGCAGATTAGTTTCGTATCGAAACCACATGCATGTTTGATTTTCTGTCCGGCAATCGCATGCGATGAAAATAACGCATCGTACCAGAGATTCGTTGCCGTAACAACAAGCTAGCATAATAGATGCAGCAGTGATAGAGGAAGCGTTGTTGGATGATGCCGTGGTACAGGAAACGGTGGTAGAGGAACCGGCGGAGGTGGAAGCGAACATAGAAGAGGTGGTATACGAAGCAGTTGTATTGGAACAAATGGTAGAAGACGCGGTGATAGAGGAAACAGTGATGGATGAAGCGGCATTAGATGAAACCCTATCATTGGTTATGGAAGCGGTGGTTGACGCTCCGGTTGTAAAGCAAGAGGATGACTAGATTCAATAGCTGTATATATTCGTGGGAAATTGTATAAACAATTAACATTCATATCCGTTATTGTTATATTTACAATCAAACCTACACGAAAGGTCACGTCAGAATCAAACAAAATCATCACACATTATCAGTGCATTTTAGCCAGCCATGAGAGACAAGCTGTCCACACAGATCAGTGTTTACCCATTCCCGTATGTGGTCCTTACCGACAGGTTTGATTGTACATGATACCTACCTGTATATAGTGTGGGTCATGCTTCATTTCTATCAAATGTCCGTTGAATTTCCAAAGGTATGTAAGGTCATACTTCAAACTGTCATAAGATGCTTGGCAAAACAGAAACGCCGTACGGTTGACTTGGACCCTCGTATCTAATGGTTTATTTGCTATGGTAATTCCTCCTAAAATAAGTCAAATGTTGGGTTTCTACAAAAACGTACATGTATATTATAAACTTATAATGATTGACTTTGATCACTAATACTAGTAGTGCTGAGTTGAATAATAACTGCTATATATACGCCGCGAAGATACACGTCTAACCATGCTATACAAGACCCTCCACAACCTAGTCGACATCAATCCAAACCCATGTTTAGTTACGGCCAGGACCGACCGAAGCCACAACCAACGCTACTGCCAAATCAGAGCCCGTACAAACATATACCCGAAGAACAGCGTCTTTCCTGCATCCATAGTACTCTGGAACAAGCTACCCTAGCACGCTATTGACCATACCACCTTGGGGGGTTTCCAATTGGTACTGACTAATCGCTATGTGCACTAAACACATATGGACTATTTTATCCATTTTTAAGAACTTCTTGTAAATATGGACAATTTTAATTTTGAGAAACGCCTACCCTGACTGTTGCAGGTGTTGACTTGTTAACGACATTGCGAGTATACTCTATGCAGAGTGACGCAATCACTATAGATGATGATGATATATATAAGATTGAAACAAACTTTCGTGGTAACACGCTGGACAGGTAATCCAGGGATCGCAGGTTCGATCCCCCGTCTGACCCTAATAAAATTAACAGTCTATCAGATGGGACTTTAAACCGAAATCCCGTGCTTTACCCTAATAAAATTAAGATGGGCCATTAAACCGAGGTCTCTTGTCGGTGCTGTACATCGTGCACGTAAAAGAACCAGAAGAGACTCTGGAATGGGTCTCTGTCCGTATCATTGCACTATCCTCCAAAAATCTAAAATGACTAATCTCTTCAGGATGCGTCGCTCATATGGACAACCGATAGCGACGATAAATAAATGTAAAACACACATTTCTCATTGTGTACTTTTTAGTACAACCAGCACGTGCTACGTGACCAATCTCTTGATCACTTAATGATGTAACGTTTTATCAGTCAATTGTACTCAATAAATAGATCTGTAAAAACTAATCAAAAGTTGATAATTATATTGAACCGTAAGTGTTGGACAAGTATTATCAACAAATCGGTAACCTATGAATAACAAGTCGGGTTGTTGGACAGGTATTGTCAACAAATCGGTAAACTATGAATAACAAGTCAGGTTGTTGGACAGGTATTGTCAACAAATCGGTAAACTATGAATAACAAGTCAGGTTGTGGACAAGTATTGTCAACAAATCGGTAAACTATGAATAACAAGTCAGGTTGTTGGACAAGTATTGTCAACAAATCGGTAAACTATGAATAACAAGTCAGGTTGTTGGACAGGTATTGTCAACAAATCGGTAAACTATGAATAACAAGTCAGGTTGTTGGACAAGTATTGTCAACAAATCGGTAAACTATGAATAACAAGTCAGGTTGTTGGACAGGTATTGTCAACAAATCGGTAAACTATGAATAACAAGTCAGGTTGTTGGACAAGTATTGTCAACAAATCGGTAAACTATGAATAACAAGTCAGGTTGTTGGACAGGTATTGTCAACAAATCGGTAAACTATGAATAACAAGTCAGGTTGTTGGACAAGTATTGTCAATAAATCGGTAAACTATGAATAACAAGTCAGGTGACATTTCAGTAGGTTTTACTATTACTATTATTTAATTTGTCCCCCCATTTGTTTTAATAGGGAGAACAGATAGCATGTATTGTTAATTACTGTTTTGTACATCTCAATTGGATGACATTAAATGACAGAGAGCGAGAGAGAGAGAAGTGAAGAGAGAGAGAGAGAGAGAGGAGGAGATATATAGATGGTGTGTGTGTGGTGTGGTGTGGTGTGGTGTGGTGTGGTGTGGTGGTGTGGTGTGTGTGAGAGGGAGAAGAGAGATATATGGGGTAAGAAAGAGATAAAGCGATAAAGATAGAAAGAGAGAGAAGTATTGTAGAACGATATATATGGAAATAGAGAGAGAGAGGGAGGGGGAGGGCGAGTGAGAGAATTAGAGTGAGAACGAGGGAGAGAGATCTCACATGAGCGTTACTAATAAAACATTATTATTGGTATATAAATACTCACGGACAATCTGTACTGAGGTTGTGTTCGTTGCTTCGCCGTTTACGTTCGATGCCTTGCATGTATATACCGCTTGGTCTGAGTACTCTATGTTGATAATCACAAGGGAATTGTCCAAGGCCATACCGAGATGACCGCTAATCTCCCCAGGAGTCAATGGTAAAAGTCCACCATTCTTTAACCATTCTATCTAAAATATATCGACCACACAATTAATGTACAGAATAGAACATAAGTGTATTCATGGCATATACATAAGTACATAGTCATAATATATACATACAATTATATACAAATAAACAAATGATCAATGAAGCTGTCGTATTGCTACTGTATTCTAATTGAATAGAGAGGATGAATATTTAGTTGGTGTTTTGGACATGTGCAGTTAAGAAGATAACGCATTCAATATAGAGTTCCTATGATTTTAAGCATTCTTTAGAAATCGAGCCAAATTTAATAACACTTATATTATCATTGTTCATTAAAATACAAAATAGATGCATGCTTGGTCTCATGTAGTAGTACATATTAATGAGTTATTTCCTCAAATCTGAGTAAAAACTAACACGGAAAAATTAAAATAAAATGATACTCATCTTCAATATTTCTAACATTGCAACATTGACAATAACGCTCATTTCTCTGTACTCTTATTATTAGCGAATTCACCTGTATGTATTCTAAACAAATGGGCAGAAGTCCTCATTCGAGTTAGAAATAGTCTCAAGATTGACGATCCCCCGTCTGACCCTAATAAAATTAAAAGTCTTTCAGATGGGATTTTAAACCGACGTCTCGTGTCGGTGTCTTACTAAATCATGTTACTAAAATGACCACTTAGGTTTAGCGGTCCCGTAGTTAATGACTGGCCAATCAATAGAATCATATTCCTTCGTAAAAACTCCATTAGGATCCACACGCATTAGCTTCCACCTAGCAATGTGAAGACAAAGGTCACGGGTTGCACTTCTGGTAAGATGCTTAACAGTAACATTGAAGTGCATATGATCGTGCAATAGGAATCCAAGGTAACTTGAATCTGTAATCCATAATCACATATTGTTTTAATATAGTTTCCTAACCAGATGCTGCGATATGATAAATCATTATTATCAAAATCATGTTAATAAATATATAACAAATATTTACAGTTGAGACACAACATTTAAACTAACATCTGGGGCAGGTGCCTTCTACTCCTGTTAGTAGATACACAACATATAATACTAACATCTGGGGCAGGTGCAGCTTCTACTCTACATTGTATAGTATAGTTTCCACCCAGCGGAATCTGCAGGAGATACACAACATATAAAACTAACATCTGGGGCAGGTGCAGCTTCTACTCTGCATTGTATAGTATAGTTTCCACCCAGCGGAATCTGCAGGAGATACACAACATATAATACTAACATCTGGGGCAGGTGCAGCTTCTACTCTGCATTGTATAGTATAGTTTCCACCCAGCGGAATCTGCAGGAGATACACAACATATAATACTAACATCTGGGGCAGGTGCAGCTTCTACTCTACATTGTATAGTATAGTTTCCACCCAGCGGAATCTGCAGGAGATACACAACATATAAAACTAACATCTGGGGCAGGTGCAGCTTCTACTCTACATTGTATAGTATAGTTTCCACCCAGCGGAATCTGCAGGAGATACACAACATATAATACTAACATCTGGGGCAGGTGCAGCTTCTACTCTACATTGTATAGTATAGTGTCCACCCAGCGGAATCTGCAGGAGATACACAACATATAAAACTAACTTCTGGGGCAGGTGCAGCTTCTACTCTACATTGTATAGTATAGTTTCCACCCAGCGGAATCTGCAGGAGATACACAACATATAATACTAACTTCTGGGGCAGGTGCAGCTTCTACTCTGCATTGTATAGTATAGTTTCCACCCAGCGGAATCTGCAGGAATGGTACCATCGGATTCTTGTCAAAAGTTGGTTTGAAAGCTGAAAATCAGACCGAGAAATATCAGATGCATAATGTAGCTGTTCAATTCAATTCAAACTTCATTTATTGTCGGGGTTTTTGCAAACAATTAACATTCAATTTGACTGTATCGCTAGCAGTTGTTAACAGGTTACCTACATTTGTGTGTTTTACGTTTAAATAATAACTTTACCTGTTGCCCATATATGAGCGACGCCTCCTGAAGAGATTAGTCATTTTTGATTTTGGAGGATAGGGCAATGATACAGACAGAGACCCATTCCATAGTCTCCTCTGGTTCTTATACGTGCATGGTGTAAAGCACCAATACTAGGCCTCGGTTGAAAGTCCCACCTGAAACTGTTAATTTTATTCGTGTCAGATGAGGGGATCGAACCTGCGATCCAGGATTACCAGTCCAACGTGTTAACCACTGGATTACAGATCCCTCTGTAGGTTACCTGCATTGCTAAGTATTGTCATATATACGTTGCGGATGAAAGCGTACATGTGGTCATTCATGTGGGAGGAAACCGGAGTACCCGGAGAAAACCCACCTGTCCGATCTGGCGACCATCGTACCATCTACCAGACTTTAAACCAAGGTATCGTGTCGGTGCTTTAAATCGTGCACGTAAAATAAGTAGATGCGACTCGGGAATGGGTGTCTGTCTGTATCATTGCATAATCCTCCAAAATCTAAATTGACTAATCTCTTCAAAATGCGTAGCTCAGATGGTCAACCGGTAGCGGCGGTATTTAAGTGTAAAGCTACTATTTTATAACTGTGATAATTTTAATTTACACTTACATAATATTTTCAGTTCGCCATAACTGAAAGTAGATCCTATAATATTACTAGACCCGCATTGATACATCCCTTCGTCCCGTTCTTTGTCCACACTGTAGATCATCAAATAGTTCCTGTTCACTTCCATAACTCCAGGGTTGTTCACAATGACATCACCATTCTTATACCACGTGTATTCTGCCTGTGGACGAGCAACGGCTATGCAGCGCCATTTTATAGTTTGACCCGGGTCCGCCATACGATGTCCAATACCGAATGGGAAATATGGTTTCGCTGATAAAGATAGGACCATAAGTTTGCAATTCTCTTAACTGTTAGAAATATGCTTCCAACATTAATTTAGCACTGAGAGCATATATCCCAAAGCATATCCAAAGGGTACATATCTGTAAAAACTTGTTATCAATGAATTAACATGATTGGTTAGGAAACAACAAAGGATTCCAACTGAAAGAACCGCAATACATTTCGGGATAAATCGGACTTTATCTGCCAAATGAGGTAATAAAAAGTCAACGATATAATTATCTAATTATGTTGTCCAAATGTTAATATATATCCAAATTGATATACAGTCAAACCTGTGTTAGTGGTCACCTCCATTAAGCAGCCAACCTGTATTAAGCAGCCAGTTTCCAGATTCCCAATCGGTCGTTTTGTTATATATTTGACCTCTATTAAGCAGCCACATGTGCTAAGCAGCCACTTTCTCTGACTCACAAACAAATCCCTCTCATATAACATGTATGCTACTGCAACAACACAAGTTTAAAAGTGTTTGTTTATTATAATGTCACTCCTATGCTTGTATGCCATGCTGGTAGGCAATCGGTAACCATTATTTAACTGGTTGGCGGCACACCAACCGGCCATATTAAAACGAGGTTCGAACCTTCGATCTGTCGCTCCGTAGGCGGGTGCATTAACCACTAGGCCACGTAGAGGTCTATTATCGATTTAGAATGATTGACAGCGATCATTAGTTATGATGAGTTGGATGATTAATTATATTTATTATATATATAAGCTTGAAAACTGTTTCGCAGTGTTTAATGGGTACAACTAGCGTTTTTTTGCGAACTCATTAACTCAAAGACAATATCCCTCCTACTTCACATATGGTATGCCAGCCATGCTCAATTAAACCGTCTAAGCTGAGGTTGTTGCCACATTAACTTCCGAAATCTTCAATTATATAAGCGTATAATCAATAACTTGGGTAATATGTTTATTTCTTCCATACTGAGAGTTGTTGTAACATTAGCAGCTTCAATGTTTTCAGCGTACTCTGTATGTATGTCTCCACTGTCTAGTCCTTCCATACCGAGAGTTGTTGTAGCATTAGCATCTTCGATGCTTTCAGCGTACTCTGTATGTATGCCTCCACTACTTATTCCTTCCATACCGAGAGTTGTTGTAGCATTAGCAGCTTCAATGTTTTCAGCGTACTCTGTATGTATGTCTCCACTGTCTATTCCTTCCATACCGAGAGTTGTTGTAGCATTAGCATCTTCAATGCTTTCAGCGTACTCTGTATGTATGCCTCCACTACTTATTCCTTCCATACCGAGAGTTGTTGTAGCATTAGCATCTTCAATGTTTTCAGCGTACTCTGTATGTATGTCTCCAATGTCTATTCCTTCCATACCGAGAGTTGTTGTAGCATTAGCATCTTCGATGCTTTCAGCGTATACTCTGTATGTATGCCTCCACTGCTTATTCCTTCCATACTGAGAGGTTGGTGTAACATTAGGATCTTCAATACGTTATTCCTTACACATTGAGGATTGCGGTAGCAGTAACACTTTCAACTATTCAGCGTAACATATATACTAAATGCATATAAGGAATTAACGAATCATGGAATATACCTTCGATAGTGAGTGTAATAACACTAGAAGTGACACCGACACGTCCATTCACTGTACACACATAGTTACCCTCGGCCTCCAAGCTGGAGTTATTAATGGTTAATACTCTATTTCGATCAGAAATGGTTGTCCCAGGTTCGACCACCCTTCCATCCTCACGCCGCCAACTGTATACTAACGGTAACCTAGAAATGACAGATATGTAGGCTGGTGTTCGGGTGTGCGCTGTGACTAACTGACAGGGGGGTGGGACGGTCGGACATAGTATTCGATGAATTGGTCGGGCCTATTAATCTTATAACAGTTAATCCTATATCTTATCTTGTTGTGTGTTATATAATTATCTAATTAATCTAGATCATGTGAAGAAGCTATCCTGCAGGCTTGCAGAAGGTTGGTGGTTCTACCCGGGTGTCCGTTAGTGCCCGAACTACTGTTCGCGGGGAGGATCCGGTGTGCTCCTCCACCAATAACAAATGGATAGTCGCCGAATGGCTTACGCTGTCGGTGCGGCATAGCCTGGGAACAGGCGTGTATATATGTTGGCTGGTCAGTCATATAAATATATGTTAACACCGATACCATTTATTTGGCCGTATTGGGTTTCTGATAATATCGTTTTGCCAGAAGTAAATTGCGGCATGAAACCTAAAAACAAAATCACAAGGTCTACACTAAAGGGCCACTTCTAGCCCGACACTTATATAAGTCGGTATAATTGGATTATGTGTGAACAGATTTCGTTCTCATTAGGACTATGTATAAATCAACACATCATACGTGCATACAAGACAGACATTTCTTGTCAATTGATAAACAAAACGGTATGAAACTTATCAAATAACAAACAACACTGTAAAATCAAAATTCATATAATAACACAACTCAAGACCCGACACTTCAAATTAGATTTTCTCAAGCATTGTTCAAGATATTAATTTAGCCTTTCAAAAATGATAACATCGTTCACCTGTGAGACAGAGGTGTGTGCACGTCTTAAGAGCCATGGGATGACACACTAGCTATTAGTTTCTCGGACATACTGATTGTATTGGAATGGGTTACTTTTCACATTGTTTGGAGTTTACATTGTGTCATCATTTGTATGTATAGCTAAGTGTATATCCTAGGAGTTAACAACAAGTGTCATCAACCAGCCAATATTATATTTTGCTAATGAATGTAAACTTACGAGCCGTATGCGATGCATTCAAGTCTAATCTGAGACCCTCTTCTAGCTGGCGACGGAAAGATATGCGTGTATATGTATGGCTTGATATATCCATGCTCTGTAATAAAACATGGAACTGTACAATAATTGTTATCACACAGTAACAACCACATATGTATACTTCCCATGTTGAGGTTGCGAATGTGTGCGTTGTTTATTCATTTTCCTGGTCAATTCATGTTCTCTGATGCTGATGAATCTAATACATATGCATAAACTAAAGAATTGACATAGTACTTCCAGTCAATTTATTGGTCAATTTCTTTCCAAAATGCTGAATATGAATGATGAATAAAGTATGTTTACCCCAAGTCTACTTGTATGTCTTGGTCTATTTCTGCTCTTTGAACACCATTTCTCAATCACTTCGTCAACGTACACAACTTTCTAGGAAAGAGGTAGCCATATAAGCAAGTTGCTTTCTCCTCAATCCTACATGTATGTTCTTATTGTGATAATTATACTATGTATATTCATTGAAATAAAATATGGTTTAAACTAACGTACACAACTTATATAATCACCGTCTGTGTCCATACATGTCCGGGTTATTCAACTTCTTACAGTAACTACGCTCAGACCGTGTCTCATTTATATGAAAAAGTTGGCAGTTTCTTGCCAAGTTTGGTGCACCCAAGTACTGGTTAACCGCTGGAGCCTACCCAGGAAAGGTGTTGTTAGGTAAACTACCCGCCGGCGATATAGCCCAAAATGGTGCTGATGCAGGCGTAAAACCCAAAATATAACATAACATAAACTGCACTTACAGTCCCCGTAACTACAAGGGAGACTCTTTACAAACATAAATCAACAACCGAAATAATGTGTTCCATACTATGCATTTGTGAAGTAAAAGTGATCAAACTGCACTTACCAGTCCCCGTAACTACAAGGGAGACTCTTTACAAACATAAATCAACAACCGAAATAATGTGTTCCATACTATGCATTTGTGAAGTAAAAAGTGATCAAACTGCACTTACCAGTCCCCGTAACTACAAGGGAGACTCTTTACAAACATAAATCAACAACCGAAATAATGTGTTCCATACTATGCATTTGTGAAGTAAAAGTGATCAAACTGCACTTACCAGTCCCCGTAACTACAAGGGAGACTCCAAGACTAATCCTGCTAGGTGGTTGATCGATCGCCGCTTCGTACGCTGCTGATGCGATCAGAGTCACGGAACAATAATACCTACGGTGATCGGTAGGTTGAACGGAGGAGAAGTATAAGTATCCACTGTTGGAGATAAAAATGGACTTGTGATCTTGGAAGATTGGTTCCGCGATACTGTCTGTGAACCAACTAAAGGCAGTTTCTGTAAGAAAAATATCTTTATTGAATCAATTAACAGTGGCAATAGCTTCAATTAGAACGCGTATAGCTAAATGGGTTGCGTTATTATATAATTATGCAATAATTACATTTAGACACATGTATAAATGGTGTCTGTAACTGTAGTAACTCTTTCAGAACTAAATCAAACTGAACTGTGTGTGTGCGTGCGTGCGTGCGTGCGTGCGTGCGTGCGTGCGTGCGTGCGTGCGTGCGTGCGTGCGTGCGTGCGTGCGTGCGTGCTTGAGAGCAATAATATGGTTATTTCCAAGATAAATAGGCTTCAAAAATTAGCCTATATATTCGAACGAATCCCACAATATTTCGATGGTCTTGTACATAGGCAAGCCACTTAAATCCATCCTTATTCCATTTCTATCATGGCGATGGATTCCATCAGGAATGAGGTCTCGAGAGCGATTAATATTGTTGTAACAATTTGTTTCACAATCGAGCTAAAATAAATGTGGCAAAATTGAAAGAATGTTTCAGCTTTGTCTCGTGCTTCTCCATCTTGCTTGTCGAATTCAACTGACGCACTTATGAAGTCTCATACAGCATAACTATCTTACTCTAACTTAATGGTACGACAGTAACTTAGTATAATGGTATAGCTGTAACTGAGTCTAATGTTGTAACTGAGTTTAATGGTACGGCTGTACCCGACTCTAATGCTAAGGCTGCAACCAAGTCTTAATGATACGACTAACCGAATCTGGTGATAAGACTGTATCCGTGTCTAATGTCAAGACTGCATCCCAGTCTAATGATAAGACTGTAACCGAGGCTAATGGCAAGTCTGTAACCGAATCTGATGGTAAGACTGTAACCGCATATAATGGTAATGCTGCAACCAAGTCTAATGATAATACTATCACCGAGGCAAAAGGCAAGGCTGTAACCGAATCTGATGTTAAACTGTAACCGAGTCTAATGACAAGGCTGCAACCAAGTCTAATGATAAGACAGTAACCCAGGCAAACTGCAATGCTGTAACCGAATCTGATAATAAGACTGTATCCGACTCTAATGCTAAGGCTGCAACCAAGTCTCAATGATACGACTAACCGAATCTGGTGATAAGACTGTATCCGAGTCTAATGGCAAGGCTGCAACCAAGTCTAATGATACGACTGTAACCGAGGCTAAAGGCAAGGTTGTAACCGAATCTGATGATACGACTGTAGCTTGAGTCTAATGGCAAGGCTGTAACCGAATCTGATGATAAGACTGTAACCGAGTCTAATGGCAAGGCTGCAACCAAGTCTAATGTTAAGACTGTAACCGGGGCTAAAGGCAATGCTGTAACCGAATCTGATGACAAGACTGTAACCTAGTATAATGGTACGGCTCAAACCGAATGTAATAGTAAGGCTGTGGCCGAGTCTAATAGGAAGTATGTAACCGAATCTAATAGTAAGGCTGGAATCGCGTCTAATGTTACAGCTGTATTGAAATTAGTATTATCAAGTGTTCATTTTAAATAAATGATCAAAATATGTTTCACTTATGAACATAGAAATCTATTATTATTACGAGTCACTCTAGACACTATTGTTTTCAATGTTCATTCGGTGAAAACAAATTCGATCATAAACTGAAACAAACAAATATCGGATTATCCTCTAATGACAATGACCTGGAAACGCTGCCGGAGACTCGCAATTGATTCGTGTTCCCTCGAACTTGTTTGCTTGGACATCATTGGGTTGTACAGGAGAAAAACTTTGTAGATCTGAAATATAATGGAAGACAACATAACTGTTACAACGCAAAATATAGTTCAGCATGTCAATTCGTCTGCAGTGTGCGAAAACAATTATCTGCCACCCGGAATGTGTCCACTAACTGATTCAACGTGGCATAATACATTGTATACCATAATTTGCGCTGCAGACGTGTAATATCGACATTACATATTTTTTTCTTATTCACTAGTGTAATAACTATACAAATGAACATTGTATACAACATATTCATAAGCTCGTGTCAAAAATAATCAAACAGCATGGCGTCGAAAAAAATTATCATCAGAGATTATCATCTGGCTATAAACACTACGAATCCTGCACGACGGGCTGTTAACACTTCCTGCCCAATCACTGAATTCACCAACAGCCATGTCCAGCTACAGTAGCAATTCCAATGTAAAACATGCAAAAAGATGTGCAAACGGCCGGTGTTTGAACGTTACACATTTAATCTGACTGGGAAATAATTATTTATTGTGACGTCATAGTAAAGTACTTGTGACGTCACGCGTGTTCCATTCATACCATTGACTTAATAATGTTTAGTGTATGCACATTACTTTAGCTCGATTGCGAAACAAGTGTTTACACTGTTAGATTAATCACTCTCGATACCTCATTTCCGGTGGAATCCATCGCCACGAGGAAGAGAGAATAGGCAACGTGGAATTTAAATGCCTTGCCTAAGGGCACACTCGTAACGGCTCCAGCGGGGCTCGAACTCCGGACATGAAGCTACTGCGCTATCACGACTTCCACCAATAAAATGTGAACTATTTTTTGTTGCGTTTACTATCCATTTACCTGCTGCATAACGCACCTCATTGATTGTAACTGAAACACGGGTACACATCAAACCTTTGAAATTCAGTGAATTTACAGCCTTCTGAACGATTATATTATAATAAGGATCTTATATTCGTGTTCATTTGTTTTCGCTTTTTGAGACACTAGCATGGCAAGTATTTTTTTCAAATTTCGTAGAATTGGGGTATATTTATTTATTTATAATCAAAGAAAATAGAAATGAATATAATATTGCACGAGCTTACATCCAAATATGATTATGGCGGGATTGCTGAGGACTTTTCCAAATTTATTTTCTGCCATGCACTGGTACACACCGTCATCCTCGATATCCGTCGGGTTTTGGATGGCAAAATGTCCAGCGCTCAATGTATACCTAGAAGTCAGTTACAGGTTGATATTTAGTACTGTTAACTTCAGGTTAGTATTAGGAGAATTCTGGATCATGGCAAAATGTCCAATGCTAGTATGACTAGCAGTTAGTCAAGGTGGATATTTAGCACTATTAACGTTAGCTTTGTCTTGGCACATTATAAGTAACGAATCGCGGGCTAATAGTTCCCATCGGGGTATGAACTACATTGATTGTGCTTAATGTTTGCGTGGATGTCTTCGGCCTCCACACACTTTAACCACGCCCAATGTAGTTCATACCCCGATGGTAACTATTAATCCGCGATTCATTCATAGAATTATAATAGTATATCATTCCACACTGTATATTAATTGTACACATACTAGAGTGTATTGGTACCTGTTGCTTAAGGCTGACGTCACAGCTTGGTTCGGCTCACGACGCCATGTATATGATGGATTCGGATTCGCGGTTGCCTTGCAGTCAATGAAGACGATAGGAGGTTTTCCAAATACTACGATACTCTTAGGCTGTTGGTCAATTATTGGTCCCCGTTCAATGTCCTTGATCTTAGACGTTCCCGCCCCGTAAGCTACAAAGAAACTCGTTTATAATGTAGTTATATCATATACACTGATACAGTCCGCCTCCGTGGTCAAGTGGGACGCTGACTTGTATACCACTGTAGCATATCATCATTGATGGTCACTAGTTCGACCCCACTCAGACCGTGTCTCTTTATATTAAAAAGTTGGCAGATTCTTACGGAGATTGGTGCACCAAGGTGTCATTAAACTGTTCATCGCTCATATGGACAACCGGTAGCGACGATAAATAAACTAAAATAATACACCGATGTATTTATTTAGGTGGCGGCGAGTATAAACAAATTAAGTTACGTGATAATGATGCACCGGAAGCGGAAAGGTGGCCCAGTGGCAACGATCTGGAATTCAAGTGTAAAAGCCCATGTATCGCAGGTTCGATTTCCGCTAAGCTAAAATGACAAATGCTTGTATTTAGGTCGAGATTTAAAGCTTGGGTAATCATGTCGTGTTTGCACAGTCCGCGCAACCACACCATCACAAAGCTGCTGTCGGGATCGTGCACAATCCTCCAACAATCAGACTAAGATACTTTCGCCCTGCGTCGTAACCGAAGGCTTCCCACAGACGAAGGTCAACTATATATAAATATGCGTGAATGTTATACATATATATAAATGCAAAGCGATATTGAGAACGATACCATTACACTAAGATATAGCGAAACACGCTTTTATTTTGACTAAGTGATTGTATCTCATTATACCAGGTCGATACCAACTACCTGGAACACCTATAGCGTGTTTATTGTGTTGAGTTTCTGTTTATATATACATTTCACATATCGCGTTGGACCAATACGGACCTATTAAATTTGAAGTGATGTACGCGGATGAAAGGAACAGTATATATATTACTTATGGTTGCTTTCCTCATGCTACATGATAAACTCACTTGTAACTGGCTATAATATTTGCAGTGTATATATTGAGGCCCCGACAGATTAATTGTATGATATACATGTATGGGGGGTTTATATATACCATATTGATCATAACAATTATTTGATTATCGATAGCTCTGCATGGGCCTCAATTTGTTACTTGTATTGACAGGTAATATAACAGTAAAACCCATGCATTGATGTAAGTTCACCTGCCCGACTTGTCCGTAATCTTGGTCGGCCTAATGTAGTTTACATCATTTTGCTGTTATATAGATGCCTACGGAGCGTGTGTCGATGTTTCGAACTTGAATTTAGCAGATGAATGTGGCTGGCTACATGTTAATGGCGTGTAAAAAGTAAAAAGGTATGGCTCTTAATATCTTATAAAATATGATAACGTGTTGTTTATTGCATGAATTAATTTACTAAAGTCTCTGTATTCGCTGTTTCTTTCCTGTGCATCTTCTTTCGACATTTCACAAATGTAAGCCGAGGCAATACTCTTGGAAACTGCTGTCCAGCCATAGCCGTCCAGACTCATAAAATGACCTATAAAATAGAAGATTGTGATTGGTTGCAAAGTGCTTTATACAGCGTATTCTCGTGACATTGCGGATGATACACATATCAGTGTTTCAGTGGTTAACAGACTGGACTGCGAATCCAGGAATCGCAGGTTCGATCCCCTCATCTGACCATAATAATATTAACAGTCTTTTAGATGGGACTATGAACCGAATGTTCATTTAGGCTATCGGGTATGTACAAACGAGCAAGGGGGTGCTTTTGGAATTGAGCATCTTCTGAGTAATATGCTTATTGAGCCGACGATTAATAAACATATTAACAACAAACATACGGATTGTGAGGTGATGCTTAACAACTCCAGAACACATACAACTTTTCATTGTTCATCTAAGTCCGTGGTCCAGTGGTAGCGCGTCGGATTTGGAATCGAACGGTCCCGGGTTCGATACTCGGTCAGGCCACGTATGTAGTGCCATTGAGCAAGGCACCTCACACACATTGCTTAGTACTGGTTAATCGCTTAGGTCGGCTAAGCCTGCCCAGGAAAACATGTCTAAGTCCACGCGAGGGGTTTGACATTAAAGGAACATACATACAATAATTTACTAATTGCTAAAATAGTCGGACATCTTGTTTCTGGATTAATCAGAAAAAATGAGGCGTTGTCTTGTAGAAGATATCATTGAATTTACATCGCTATTCATTTGAATGGACGTATATGCCCTGTTTGTATCCATTTTAGTACGAATTTCGTCACTAATGATATGCATAATGGTATACAGCTGACATGCGTACTCGGAGGTTACATGCATGCGCATTCCTAGTGTTGGGCAGCGTTATTCGCATGAAAAAATGCGTGTCCTACAGATTACGCTGTTCCAAGCATGATCCGTTTACCAGGTCCGACACACTGTAAGTCGCAAATCTTGCTTAAATACATTTTAAATACGACATGTGCAATATTTGGCTCTGTGTCACGGACAGATATAATTAATGTAACTATGTATAAGTACTGAATCGCGGGTTAATACTTAGTCTAGTAGTTTCCATCAGGGTATGAACCTTCACCCTCCACACACTTTAACAACACCAAACGTATTTTATACCCTGATGGAAATGTTTAACCCATGATTCGTTACTTAAGGTGTTACTGCAGTCTGATTAAAATGGTTACTTTTATTAGGAATTATGACAGCCAATATCAGTATAGGTTTAACTGATGTTTAACACGTTTGTTAAGCCATACATGATCATCAAAGCTTTAATAGAAAACATATACATATATTATACATCATATATTTCCGTATGGCATTCGTTAATTTCCGCCAGTTTGTCTATGATGGCGTATTATTATACATTGTTTTAATCTTTATTTATTTTACAACGATTGCGAAGAAAGTTTTAACAACTTATATTATTAATTAATCACTCTAGTTGGCGAGGATGAAAGCGTAAATGTTGTTATTCGTGTGGGAGGAAACCGGAGTACTCGGAGAAACCCCATATTGTCCAATCTGGCGACCACCGTACCATCTCACATAATATACATTGAGATACACCAACTTATAAATATGAATGCCAGCTAATCGTCAGGTCAAAAGTCAATTAAAAATAACTCAACATTCTCATGATTTTGCAAAAGACTTCACGCTGACTGCTTAGTTTGAAATTAGAGGTTATTACCTCCCCGCACGTATGCAATGGAGGAAAATATCTCGTCGGAGCTGGGCGGCTGTCCGGCTGCCCAGTATTCAATGACCGGTACGTCAACGGTGGAATCGCCTTCCCATACTAGAGTACCGTCAAAATAGAACCCGCTGGTGAACCATACCGAACCACTGAAATAAAGCATTACAATTTTTGTTAAACCATTACTTTTGTACTTTTGTCAGAAACTCTGCCTCCGTGGTCGAGTGGTTACGGTCGCTGACTTGTATACCACTGTAACCTATCATCACTGATGGTCACGGGTTCGAGCCCCGCTCAGGCCGTGTCTCATTTATATGAAAAAGTTGGCAGTTTCTTACGGAGGTTGGTGCACCCAAGTACTGGTTAACCGCTGGAGCCTGCCTGCCTGCCCAGGAAAGATGTTGTTAGGTAAACTGCCCACCGGCGATATAGCCCAAAATGGTGCTGATGCAGGCGTAAAACCCGAAACATAGCATAACTTTTGTCAGAAAGTTTCAAGTAGATAATAGCATTCGGATAAATGCACCCCCCCCCCCGTCAACACACCGCTAGGCTAGATATATCGCCGTAAAGGTTGTAACAGAAGTGCATCTGCGGTCCACTCGAATGTAGTCCACAATAACTAATATAGTTCAATTTTCGTTTTGGTAAAAATGCATTTTCATGACAGGCAGTGTATAGTTTGTGTGTTTTTTGAGAAATTCTGTGACCTGAGAAGACTTCAGACTAGTTGATGTGTAGAAAAGATGTGGTATAAGAATGCAGGCAATTGCAACTTAAGGTTGGTATACTGTATTATTTGGCGGAGGAATACAGTGTGTAAACGCAGTGACGTTATTCACAGGTGAGCACTGGTTACTTTGTGGATCATGTTTCATCATATACTTACTGCTGTGGATCATGTTTCAGCATTCACTTACTGTTGTGGACCATGTTACATCATACACTTACTGCTGTGGATCATGTTTCATCATACACTTACAGTTGTGGATCATGTTTCATCATACACTTACTGCTGTGGATCATGTTTCATCATACACTTACTGTTGTGGATCATGTTTCATCATACACTTACTGCTGTGGATCATGTTTCATCATACACTTACTGCTGTGGATCATGTTTCATCATACACTTACTGTTATGGATCATGTTTCATCATACACTTACTGCTGTGGATCATGTTTCAGTATATACTTACTGTTATGGATCATGTTTCAGTATATACTTACTGTTGTGGATCATGTTTCATCATATACTTACTGTTGTGGATCATGTTTCATCATACACTTACAGTTGTGGATCATGTTGCATCATACACTTACTGTTGTGGATCATGTTGCATCATACACTTACTGTTGTGGATCATGTTGCATCATACACTTACAGTTGTGGATCATGTTGCATCATACACTTACTGTTATGGATCATGTTTCATCATATACTTACTGTTGTGGATCATGTTTCATCATATACTTACTGTTGTGGATCATGTTTCATCATACACTTACAGTTGTGGATCATGTTGCATCATACACTTACTGTTGTGGATCATGTTGCATCATACACTTACTGTTGTGGATCATGTTGCATCATACACTTACAGTTGTGGATCATGTTGCATCATACACTTACTGTTGTGGATCATGTTGCATCATACACTTACTGTTGTGGATCATGTTTCATCATATACTTACTGTTGTGGATAATGTTTCATCATATACTTACTGTTGTGGATCATGTTTCATCATATACTTACTGTTGTGGATCATGTTTCATCATACACTTACTGTTGTGGATCATGTGTCATCACGTACTTACTGTTGTGGATCATGTGTCATCATGTACTTACTGTTGTGGATAATGTTTCATCATATACTTACTGTTGTGGATCATGTGTCATCACGTACTTACTGTTGTGGATAATGTTTCATCATATACTTACTGTTGTGGATCATGTGTCATCACGTACTTACTGTTGTGGATCATGTTGCATCATACACTTACTGTTGTGGATCATGTGTCATCACGTACTTACTGTTGTGGATCATGTTTCAGTATATACTTACTGTTGTGGATCATGTTTCATAAGCCAGTCTGACACAAACTTATGTTCGTTATAGCCGTTGACACTCAGCAATGAGGCTCCATTTACCTGCAATGTATGTCAACAGATGCACAGACGCTTGGGGTCTGGACGCTTGGGGTCTGGACGCTGGACGCTTGGGGTCTGGACGCTTGGGGTCTGGACGCTTGGGGACGCTTGGGATCTGGACGCTTGGACGCTTGGGGTCTGGACGCTTGGGGACGCTTGGGGTCTGGACGCTTGGACGCTTGGGGTCTGGGACGCTTGGGGTCTGGGACGCTTGGGGTCTGGGACGCTTGGGGTCTGGACGCTGGACGCTTGGGATCTGGACGCTTGGACGCTTGGGGTCTGGACGCTTGGGGACGCTTGGGTCTGGACGCTTGGACGCTTGAGGTCTGGGACGCTTGGGGTCTGGACGCTTGGGGTCTGGACGCTTGGGGACGCTTGGGGTCTGGACGCTTGGACGCTTGGGGTCTGGGACGCTTGGGGTCTGGGACGCTTGGGGTCTGGACGCTTGGGGACGCTTGGGGTCTGGACGCTTGGACGCTTGGGGTCTGGGACGCTTGGACGCTTGGGATCTGGACAAGTGGTTTCGGGTTCAAAACTAATGTTTGTCTATTTAAGACCAGTTTGATAAACCATAGGCTTGGTGAACCTGATCTACGTACACATATGTTAAGCCATATCCAAGCATATTTTAAAATGACACCCGTCACAAGTAATTATGGTCCACTCTGATACTGACGGGGTGTCATTTTTAAATATGCTTGGATATGGCCTAAACATTTTTGTATGATCTTAAAACATATAATCATTTGGTTTTGAACCCGAACCACTTTTCCAGACTCCATGCGTCTGTGAACAGATGGTCGTTTATTATCACGTTCATTTCCGGAAAGTCAGAGGAGATAATAAGAGCAACGGGTTAGCTCTACCAACAATGATCTTCAATTTGCTAATCGATATTGTATCTCTCCCCGGCTGTCTTGGATAACGAAATAGTAGCTCTCAATGGCTGTTTTCAATTCGTGTCATGTTTCACCCACATACGCTTGGGGTTCAAAATCCAAAAACTAAATCTTTATTGTTTTTTTAAGAAGACTATGATACACTATAGGCTTGACACTATAACTAGATTTTCATAAGCCATTCCATGCAAGTCTAAAAATGACAACCCGTCACTACTAATGCCATATACTGCATACATATACAAGCACCTGTGGTTTCACCCAGGAGCGTAGTCTCGATTTTATGTCATGAACATGATCTCGGTTGTATGGGGTGCATAATCAAGCGCGCCGTGTTCAAAATTGTTTGCTCGGGAAATTACAGGGATGAAGAAGTGAAACAAATCTATGTTTACACATCTCGCGTTTGCTTCGACGGAGGTTCAGTACCGTAGCCAGAGGCAACCGAGGCAATCTAGGCAGTCAGGGGTATGTTTCTCCTTAAAATTGTTGAGGTATAGAAGCGATTTTCTGATTTAATGAGTTGAGACGTATAATTATGTACTGACCTTTCAGCTCTCTAACAGTGAACATTTTATACAGCAAATGGATATTTTCTGAATTTTATTTATTTCATTTTTCATTTTTTTTTACAGGAAATTTTAACTTGCCTAGGTGTGCCTCAGTGTGGCTACGGGCCTGGGGTTTGCACGCCGAGTTCTCGGGAGTAACCCTAGATTTTTTATTAAATTTCAAATAGTCTTTAACACCACGAGGACATACATAGTAAATATATATGCTTACATTGCATATATGATACTTACACCGCAGGCGGCGTCGGCCTCTTCATAAATCCTTCGAAAATCGAGTTCAAACATATAGCAGCGGTTGTTGTGTAACTCCCATCCCGACGGACAACCTAAACATAAAAGAAAAGCTTCTACAGCACCTACACATTAAAGCGTATTGTGGACCAGATGTAGCTTCTACAGCACCTACACATTAAAGCGTATTGTAGCCCAGATGTAGCTTCTACAGCATCTACACATTAAAGCGTATTGTAGCCCAGATGTAGCTTCTACAGCACCTACACATTAAAGCGTATTGTAGTCCAGATGTAGCTTCTACAGCACCTACACATTAAAGCGTATTGTAGCCCAGATGTAGCTTCTACAGCACCTACACAGTAAAGCGTATTGTAGCCCAGCTGTAGCTTCTAAAGCACCTACACATTAAAGCGTATTGTAGCCCAGATGTATCTTCTACAGCACCTACACATTAAAGCGTATTGTAGCCCAGATGTAGCTTCTACAGCACCTACACAGTAAAGCGTATTGTAGCCCAGATGTAGCTTCTACTGCACCTACACAGTAAAGCGTAGTGTAGCCCAGAGGTAGCTTCTACAGCACCTACACATTAAAGCGTATTGTAGCCCAGCTGTAGCTTCTACAGCACCTACACATTAACGCGTATTGTAGCCCAGATGTAGCTTCTACAGCACCTACACATTAAAGAGTATTGTAGCCCAGATGTAGCTTCTACAGCACCTACACATTACAGCGTTTTGTAGCCCAGATGTAGCTTCTACAGCACCTACATATTAAAGCGTATTGTAGTCCAGATGTAGCTTCTACAGCACCTACACATTAAAGCGTATTGTAGCCCAGATGTAGCTTCTACAGCACCTATACATTAAAGCGTATTGTAGCCCAGATGTAGCTTCTACAGCACCTACACATTAAAGCGTAGTGTAGCCCAACTGTAGCTTCTACAGTACATACACAGTAAAGCGTATTGTAGCCGAGCTGTAGCTTCTACAGTACCTACACATTAAAGCGTATTGTAGCCCAGCTGTAGCTTCTACAGCACCTACACATTAAAGCGTATTGTAGCCCAGCTGTAGCTTCTATAGTACCTACACATTAAAGCGTATTGTAGCCCAGCTGTAGCTTCTACAGCACCTACACATTAAAGCGTATTGTAGTCCAGATGTAGCTTCTACAGTAGCTACACATTAAAGCGTATTGTAGCCCAGATGTAGCTTCTACAGCACCTACACATTAAAGCGTATTGTAGCCCAGCTGTAGCTTCTACACCACCTACACATTAAAGCGTATTGTAGCCCAGCTGTAGCTTCTACAGCACCTACACATTAAAGCGTATTGTAGCCCAGCTGTAGCTTACAGCACCTACACAATAAAGCTTATTGTAGCCTAGCTGTAGCTTCTACAGCACCTACACATTAAAGCGTATTGTAGCCCAGATGTAGCTTCTACAGCACCTACACATTAAAGCGTATTGTAGCCCAGCTGTAGCTTCTACAGCACCTACACATTAAAGCGTATTGTAGCCCAGATGTAGCTTCTACAGCACCTACACATTACAGCGTATTGTAGCCCAGATGTAGCTTCTACAGCATCTACACATTAAAGCGTATTGTAGCCCAGCTGTAGCTTCTACAGCACCTACACATTAAAGCGTATTGCAGCCCAGATGTAGCTTCTACAGCACCTACACATTAAAGCGTATTGTAGCCCAGCTGTAGCTTCTACAGCACCTACACATTAAAGCGTATTGTAGCCCAGCTGTAGCTTCTACAGCACCTACACATTAAAGCGTATTGTAGCCCAGCTGTAGCTTACATCACCTAAACATTAAAGCGTATTGTAGCCGAGATGTAGCTTCTACAGCACCTACACATTAAAGCGTATTGTAGCCCAGATGTAGCTTCTGCAGCACCTACACATTACAGCGTATTGAAGCCCAGCAATAGCTTCTACAGCACATACACATTAAAGCGTATTGTAGCCCAGATGTAGCTTCTACAGCACCCACACATTAAAGCGTATTGTAGCCCAGATGTAGCTTCTACAGCAACTACACATTAAAGCGTATTGTAGCCCAGATGTAGCTTCTACAGCACCTACACATTAAAGCGTATTGTAGCCCAGATGTAGCTTCTACAGCACCTACACATTAAAGCGTATTGTAGCCCAGATGTAGTTTCTACAACACCTAGACATTAAAGCGTATTGTAGCCGAGATGTAGCTTCTACAGCACCTACGCGTTAAAGCGTATTGTAGCCCAGATTTAGCTTCTGCAGCACCTACACATTACAGCGTATTGAAGCCCAGCTATAGCTTCTACAGCAACTACACATTAAAGCGTATTGTAGCCCAGATGTAGCTTCTACAGCACCTACACAGTAAAGCGTATTGTAGGCCAGATGTAGCTTCTACAGCACCTACACATTAGAGCGTATTGTAGCCCAGATGTAGCTTCTACAGCACCTACACTGTAAAGCGTAGTGTAGCCCAGATGTAGCTTCTACAGCACCTACACATTAAAGGGTATTGTAGCCCAGCTGTAGCTTCTATAGCACCTACACACTAAAGCGTATTGTAGTCCAGATGTAGCTTCTATAGCACCTACACATTGAAGCGTATTGTAGCCTAGATGTAGCTTCTACAGCACCTATACATTAAAGCGTATTGTAGCCCAGATGTAGCTTCTACAGCACCTACACATTAAAGCGTATTGTAGCCCAGCTGTAGCTTCTACAGTACCTACACATTAAAGCGTATTGTAGCCCAGCTGTAGCTTACAGCACCTACACATTAAAGCGTATTGTAGCCCAGATGTAGCTTCTACAGCACCTACACATTAAAGCGTATTGTAGCCCAGCTGTAGCTTCTACAGCACCTACACATTACAGCGTATTGTAGCCCAGATGTAGCTTCTACAGCACCTACACATTAAAGCGTATTGTAGCCCAGCTGTAGCTTCTACAGCACCTACACATTAAAGCGTATTGTAGCCCAGATGTAGCTTCTACAGCACCTACAGATTAAAACGTATTGTAGCCCAGATGTAGCTTCTACAGCACCTACACATTACAGCGTATTGTAGCCCAGCTGTAGCTTACAGCACCTACATATTAAAGCTTATTGTAGTCCAGCTATAGCTTCTACAGCACCTACATATTAAAGCGTATTGTAGCCCAGATGTAGCTTCTACAGCACCTATACATTAAAGCGTATTGTATCCCAGATGTAGCTTCTACAGCACCTACACATTAAAGCGTATTGTAGCCCAACTGTAGCTTCTACAGTACATAGACAGTAAAGCGTATTGTAGCCGAGCTGTAGCTTCTACAGTACCTACACATTAAAGCTTATTGTAGCCCAGCTGTAGCTTCTACAGCACCTACAAATTAAAGCGTATTGTAGCCCATCTGTAAGTTCTACAGTACCTACACATTACAGCGTATTGTAGCCCAGCTGTAGCTTACAGCACCTACACATTAAAGCTTATTGTAGCCCAGCTGTAGCTTACAGCACCTACACATTAAAGAGTTTTGTAGCCCAGTTGTAGCTTCTACAGCACCTACACATTAAAGCGTATTGTAGCACAGATGTAGCTTCTACAGCACCTACACATTACAGCGTATTGTAGCCCAGATGTAGCTTCTACAGAACCTACACATTAAAGCGTATTGTAGCCCAGATGTAGCTTCTACAGCACATACACATTAAAGCGTATTGTAGCCCAGATGTAGCTTCTACAGCACCTACACATTAAAGCATAGTGTAGCCCAGCTGTAGCTTCTACAACACCTACACATTAAAGCCTATTGTAGCCCAGCTGTAGCTTCTATAGTACCTACACATTAAAGCGTATTGTAGCCCAGCTGTAGCTTCTACAGCACCTACACATTAAAGCTTATTGTAGCCCAGCTGTAGCTTCTACAGCACCTACACATTAAAGCGTATTGTAGCCCAGCTGTAGCGTACAGCACCTACACATTAAAGCTTTTTGTAGCCCAGATGTAGCTTCTACAGTACCTACACATTACAGCGTATTGTAGCCCAGATGTAGCTTCTACAGCACTTACACATTAAAGCGTATTGTAGCACAGCTGTAGCTTCTACAGCACCTACACATTAAAGCGTATTGCAGCCCAGATGTAGTTTCTACAGCACCTACACATCAAATCGTATTGTAGCCCAGCTGTAGCTTCTACAGCACCTACACAATAAAGCGTATTGTAGCCCAGCTGTATCTTCTACAGCACCTACACATTAAAGCCTATTGTAGCCCAGATGTAGCTTCTACAGAACCTACACATTAAAGCGTATTGTAGTCCAGATGTAGCTTCTATAGCACCTACACATTAAAGCGTATTGTAGCCCAGATGTAGCTTCTACAGCATCTACACATTAAAGCATAGTGTAGCCCAGCTGTAGCTTCTACAACACCTACACATTAAAGACTATTGTAGCCCAGCTGTAGCTTACAGCACCTACACATTAAAGCTTATTGTAGCCTAGCTGTAGCTTCTACAGCACCTACACATTAAAGCGTATTGTAGCCCAGCTGTAGCTTACAGTACCTACACATTAAAGCGTTTTGTAGCCCAGTTGTAGCTTCTACAGCACCTACACATTAAAGCGTATTGTAGCCCAGATGTAGCTTCTACAGCACCTACACATTACAGCGTATTGTAGCCCAGATGTAGCTTCTACAGCACCTACACATTAAAGCCTATTGTAGTCCAGATGTAGCTTCTACAGACCTACACATTAAAGCGTATTGTAGCCCAGATGTAGCTTCTACAGTACTTACACATTAAAGCGTATTGTAGCACAGCTGTAGCTTCTACAGCACCTACACATTAAAGCGTATTGTAGCCCAGATGTAGCTTCTACAGCACCTACACATTAAAGCCTATTGTAGCCCAGATGTAGCTTCTACAACACCTAGACATTAAAGCGTATTGTAGCCGAGATGTAGCTTCTACAGCACCTACACATTAAAGCGTATTGTAGCCCAGATGTAGCTTCTGCAGCACCTACACATTACAGCGTATTGAAGCCCAGCTATAGCTTCTACAGCACCTACACATTAAAGCGTATTGTAGCCCAGATGTAGCTTCTACAGCACCCAAACATTAAAGCGTATTGTAGCCCAGATGTAGCTTCTACAGCAACTACACATTAAAGCGTATTGTAGCCCAGATGTAGCTTCTTCAGCACCTACACATTAAAGAGTATTGTAGCCCAGCTGTAGCTTCTACAGCAACTACACACTAAAGCGTATTGTAGTCCAGATGTAGCTTCTATAGGACCTACACATTGAAGCGTATTGTAGCCCAGATGTAGTTTCTACAGCACCTATACATTAAAGCGTATTGTAGCCCAGATGTAGCTTCTACAGCACCTACACATTAAAGCGTATTGTAGCCCAGCTGTAGCTTCTACAGTACCTACACATTAAAGCGTATTGTAGCCCAGCTGTAGCTTACAGCACCTACACATTAAAGCGTATTGTAGCCCAGATGTAGCTTCTACAGCACCTACACATTAAAGCGTATTGTAGCCCAGTTGTAGCTTCTACAGCACCTACACATTACAGCGTATTGTAGCCCATATGTAGCTTCTACAGCACCTACACATTAAAGCGTATTGTAGCCCAGCTGTAGCTTCTACAGCACCTACACATTAAAGCGTAGTGTAGCCCAGATGTAGCTTCTACAGCACCTACACATTAAAACGTATTGTAGCCCAGATGTAACTTCTACAGCACCTACACATTACAGCCTATTGTAGCCCAGATGTAGCTTCTACAGCACCTACACATTAAAGCATATTGTAGCCCAGCTGTAGCTTACAGCACCTACATATTAAAGCTTATTGTAGTCCAGCTGTAGCTTCTACAGCACCTACATATTAAAGCGTATTGTAGTCCAGATGTAGCTTCTACACACCTATACATTAAAGCCTATTGTAGCCCAGATGTAGCTTCTACAGCACCTATACATTAAAGCGTATTGTAGCCCAGATGTAGCTTCTACAGCACCTACACATTAAAGCGTATTGTAGTCCAACTGTAGCTTCTACAGTACATAGACAGTAAAGCGTATTGTAGCCGAGCTGTAGCTTCTACAGTACCTACACATTAAAGCTTATTGTAGCCCAGCTGTAGCTTCTACAGCACTTACACATTAAAGCGTATTGTAGCCCAGCTGTAGGTTCTACAGTACCTACACATTAAAGCGTATTGTAGCCCAGATGTAGCTTACAGCACCTACACATTAAAGCTTATTGTAGCCCAGCTGTAGCTTCTACAGCACCTACACATTAAAGCGTATTGTAGCCCAGCTTTAGCTTACAGCACCTACACATTAAAGAGTTTTGTAGCCCAGTTGTAGCTTCTACAGCACCTACACATTAAAGAGTATTGTAGCCCAGATGTAGCTTCTACAGCACCTACACATTACAGCGTATTGTAGCCCAGATGTAGCTTCTACAGAACCTACACATTAAAGCGTATTGTAGTCCAGATGTAGCTTCTACAGCACCTACACATTAAAGCGTATTGTAGCCCAGATGTAGCTTCTACAGCACCTACACATTAAAGCATAGTGTAGCCCAGCTGTAGCTTCTACAACACCTACACATTAAAGCCTATTGTAGCCCAGCTGTAGCCTACAGCACCTACACATTAAAACTTATTGTAGCCCAGCTGTAGCTTCTACAGCACCTACACAATAAAGCGTATTGTAGCCCAGATGTAGCTTCTACAGCACATACACATTAAAGCGTATTGTAGCCCAGATGTAGCTTCTACAGCACCTACACATTAAAGCGTATTGTAGCCCAGCTGTAGCTTCTACAGCACCTACACAATAAAGCGTATTGTAGCCCAACTGTAGCTTCTACAGTACATAAACAGTAAAGCTGTATTGTAGCCCAGCTGAAGCTTCTAAAGTATCTACACATTAAAGCGTATTGTAGCCCAGCTGTAGCTTCTACAGCACCTACACATTAATGCGTATTGTAGCCCAGCTGTAGCTTCTATAGTACCTACACATTAAAGCGTATTGTAGCCCAGCTGTAGCTTACAGCACCTACACATTAACGCTTATTGTAGCCCAGCTGTAGCTTCTACAGCACCTACACATTAAAGCGTATTGTAGCCCAGCTGTTGCTTACAGCACCTACACATTAAAGCGTTTTGTAGCCCAGTTGTAGCTTCTACAGCACCTACACATTACAGCGTATTGTAGCCCAGATGTAGCTTCTACAGCACTTACACATTAAAGCGTATTGTAGCACAGCTGTAGCTTCTACAGCACCTGCACATTAAAGCGTATTGCAGCCCAGATGTAGCTTCTACAGCACCTACACATTACAGCGTATTGAAGCCCAGCTATAGCTTCTACAGCACCTACACATTAAAGCGTATTGTAGCCCAGATGTAGCTTCTACAGCACCCAAACATTAAAGCGTATTGTAGCCCAGATGTAGCTTCTACAGCAACTACACATTAAAGCGTATTGTAGCCCAGATGTAGCTTTACAACACCTACACAGTAAAGCGTATTGTAGACCAGATGTAGCTTCTACAGCACCTACACATTAAAGAGTATTGTAGCCCAGATGTAGCTTCTTCAGCACCTACACATTAAAGAATATTGTAGCCCAGCTGTAGCTTCTACAGCAACTACACACTAAAGCGTATTGTAGTCCAGATGTAGCTTCTATAGGACCTACACATTGAAGCGAATTGTAGCCCAGATGTAGTTTCTACAGCACCTATACATTAAAGCGTATTGTAGCCCAGATGTAGCTTCTACAGCACCTACACATTAAAGCGTATTGTAGCCCAGCTGTAGCTTCTACAGTACCTACACATTAAAGCGTATTGTAGCCCAGCTGTAGCTTACAGCACCTACACATTAAAGCGTATTGTAGCCCAGATGTAGCTTCTACAGCACCTACACATTACAGCGTATTGTAGCCCATATGTAGTTTCTACAGCACCTACACATTAAAGCGTATTGTAGCCCAGCTGTAGCTTCTACAGCACCTACACATTAAAGCGTATTGTAGCCCAGATGTAGCTTCTACAGCACCTACACATTAAAACGTATTGTAGCCCAGATGTAACTTCTACAGCACCTACACATTACAGCCTATTGTAGCCCAGATGTAGCTTCTACAGCACCTACACATTAAAGCATATTGTAGCCCAGCTGTAGCTTACAGCACCTACATATTAAAGCTTATTGTAGTCCAGCTGTAGCTTCTACAGCACCTACCTATTAAAGCCTATTGTAGTCCAGATGTAGCTTCTACACACCTATACATTAAAGCGTATTGTAGCCCAGATGTAGCTTCTACAGCACCTATACATTAAAGCGTATTGTAGCCCAGATGTAGCTTCTACAGCACCTACACATTAAAGCGTATTGTAGTCCAACTGTAGCTTCTACAGTACATAGACAGTAAAGCGTATTGTAGCCGAGCTGTAGCTTCTACAGTACCTACACATTAAAGCTTATTGTAGCCCAGCTGTAGCTTCTACAGCACTTACACATTAAAGCGTATTGTAGCCCAGATGTAGCTTCTACAGAACCTACACATTAAAGCGTATTGTAGTCCAGATGTAGCTTCTACAGCACCTACACATTAAAGCGTATTGTAGCCCATATGTAGCTTCTACAGCACCTACACATTAAAGCATAGTGTAGCCCAGCTGTAGCTTCTACAACACCTACACATTAAAGCCTATTGTAGCCCAGCTGTAGCCTACAGCACCTACACATTAAAACTTATTGTAGCCCAGCTGTAGCTTCTACAGCACCTACACAATAAAGCGTATTGTAGCCCAGATGTAGCTTCTACAGCACATACACATTAAAGCGTATTGTAGCCAAGATGTAGCTTCTACAGCACCTACACATTAAAGCGTATTGTAGCCCAGCTGTAGTTTCTACAGCACCTACACAATAAAGCGTATTGTAGCCCAACTGTAGCTTCTACAGTACATACACAGTAAAGCTGTATTGTAGCCCAGCTGTAGCTTCTAAAGTATCTACACATTAAAGCGTATTATAGCCCAGCTGTAGCTTCTACAGCACCTACACATTAAAGCGTATTGTAGCCCAGCTGTAGCTTCTATAGTACCTACACAGTAAAGCGTATTGTAGCCCAGCTGTAGCTTACAGCACCTACACATTAACGCTTATTGTAGCCCAGCTGTAGCTTCTACAGCACCTACACATTAAAGCGTATTGTAGCCCAGCTGTTGCTTACAGCACCTACACATTAAAGCGTTTTGTAGCCCAGTTGTAGCTTCTACAGCACCTACACATTACAGCGTATTGTAGCCCAGATGTAGCTTCTACAGCACTTACACATTAAAGCGTATTGTAGCACAGCTGTAGCTTCTACAGCACCTGCACATTAAAGCGTATTGCAGCCCAGATGTAGCTTCTACAGCACCTACACATTAAAGCGTATTGTAGCCCAGCTGTAGCTTCTACAGCACCTACACATTAAAGCGTATTGTAGACCAGCTGTAGCTTCTACAGCACCTACACATTAAAGCCTATTGTAGCCCAGCTGTAGCTTACAGCACCTAAACATTAAAGCGTATTGTAGCCCAGTTGTAGATTCTACAACACCTACACATTAAAGCGTATTGTAGCCCAGATATAGCTTCTGTAGCACCTACACATTAAAACGTATTGTAGCCCAGATGTAGCTTCTACAGCACCTAGACATTAAAGCGTATTGTAGCCGAGATGTAGCTTCAACAGCACCTACACATTAAAGCGTATTGTAGCCCAGATGTAGCTTCTGCAGCACCTACACATCACAGCGTATTGTAACCCAGCTGTAGCTTCTACAGCACCTACACATTAAAGCGTATTGTAGCCCAGATGTAGCTTCTACAGCACCCACACATTAAAGCGCATTGTAGCCCAGATGTAGCTTCTACAACAACTACACATTAAAGCGTATTGTAGCCCAGATGTAGCTTCTACAGCACCTACACAGTAAAGCGTATTGTAGACCAGATGTAGCTTCTACAGCACCTACACATTAAAGCGTATTGTAGCCCAGATGTAGCTTCTACAGCACCTACACTGTAAAGCGTAGTGTAGCCCAGAATTAGCTTCTACAGCACCGACACATTAAAGAGTATTGTAGCCCAGCTGTAGCTTCTACAGCACCTACACATTAAAGCGTATTGTAGTCCAGATGTAGCTTCTATAGAACCTACACAATAAAGCGTATTGTAGCCCAGGTGTAGCTTCTACAGCACCTATACATTAAAGCATATTGTAGCCCAGATGTAGCTTCTACAGCACCTACACATTAAAGCGTATTGTAGCCCAGCTGTAGCTTCTACAGTACCTACACATTAAAGCTTATTGTAGCCCAGCTGTAGCTTCTACAACACCTACACATTAAAGCGTATTGTAGCCCAGCTGTAGCATACAGCACCTACACATTAAAGCGTTTTATAGCCCAGTTGTAGCTTATACAGCACCTACATATTAAAGCGTATTGTAGCCCAGCTGTAGCTTCTAAAACACGTACACATTAAAGGGTATTGTAGCCCAGTTGTAGCTTCTATAGTACCTACACATTAAAGCCTATTGTAGCCCAGCTGTAGCTTACAGCACCTACACATTAAAGCTTATTGTAGCCCAGCTGTAGCGTCTACAGCACCTACACATTAAAGCGTAGTGTAGTCCAGCTGTAGCTTACAGCACCTACACATTAAAGCTTATTGTAGCACAGCTGCAGCTTACAACACCTAAACATTAATAGGTATTGTAGCCCAGTTGTAGCTTCTACAGCACCTACACATTAAAGCGTATTGTAGCCCAGATGTAGCTTCTACAGTACCTACACAATAAAGCGTATTGTAGCCCAGTTGTAGCTTCTACACACCTACACATTAAAGCGTATTGTAGCCCAGATGTAGCCTCTACAGCACCTAGACATTAAAGCGTATTGTAGCCGAGATGTAGCTTCTACAGCACCTACACATTAAAGCGTATTGTAGCCCAGATGTAGCTTCTACAGCACCTACACATTAAAGCGTATTGTAGCCCAGAGGTAGCTTCTACAGCAACTACACATTAAAGCGTATTGTATCCCAGATGTAGCTTCTACAGCACCTACACAGTAAAGCGTATTGTAGACCAGATGTAGCTTCTACAGCACCTACACATTAAAGCGTATTGTAGCCCAAATGTAGCTTCTACAGCACCTACACATTAAAGCGTATTGTAGCCCAGATGTAGCTTCTACAGCACCTACACATTACAGCGTATTGTAGCCCAGATGTAGCTTCTACAGCACCTACACATTAAAGCGTATAGTAGTCCATATGTAGCTTCTACAGCACCTATACATTAAAGCGTATTGTAGCCCAGATGTAGCTTCTACAGCACCTACACATTACAGCCTATTGTAGCCCAGATGTAGCTTCTACAGCACCTACACATTAAAGCGTATAGTAGCCCAGATGTAGCTTCTACAGCACCTACACATTACAGCATAGTGTAGCCCAGCTGTAGCTTCTAAAACACGTACACATTAAAGCGTATTGTAGCCCAGATGTAGCTTCTACAGCACCTACACATTAAAGCCTATTGTAGCCGGGCTGTAGCTTCTACAGCACCTACACATTAAAGCGTATTGTAGCCCAACTGTAGCTTCTACAGTACATACACAGTAAAGCGTATTGTAGCCCAGCTGTAGCTTCTACAGTACCTACACATTAAAGCGTATTGTAGCCCAGCTGTAGCCTCTACAGCACCTACACATTAAAGCGTATTGTAGCCCAGTGGTAGCTTCTATAGTACCTACACATTAAAGCCTATTGTAGCCCAGCTGTAGCTTACAGCACCTACACATTAAAGCTTATTGTAGCCCAGCTGAAGCTTCTACAGCACCTACACATTAAAGCGTAGTGTAGTCCAGCTGTAGCTTACAGCAGCTACACATTAAAGCGTTTTGTAGCACAGCTGTAGCTTACAGCACGTAAACATTAATACGTATTGTAGCCCAGTTGTAGCTTCTACAGCACCTACACATTAAAGCGTATTGTAGTCCAGCTGTAGCTTCTACAGAACCTACACATGAAAGCGTATTGTAGTCCAGCTGTAGCTTCTACATCACCTACACATTAAACCGTATTGTAGTCCAGCTTTAGCTTCTACAGCACCCACACATTAAAGCGTATTGTAGCCCAGATGTAGCTTCTGCATCACCTACACAATAAAACGTATTGTAGCACAGTTATAGCTTCTACACCTACACATTAAAGCGTATTGTAGCCCAGATGTAGCTTCTACAGCACCTACACAGTAAAGCGTATTGTAGACCAGATGTAGCTTCTACAGCACCTACACATTAAAGCGTATTGTAGCCCAAATGTAGCTTCTACAGCACATACACAGTAAAGCGTATTGTAGCCCAGATGTAGCTTCTACAGCACCTACACATTAAAGCGTATTGTAGCCCAGAAGTAGCTTCTACAGCACCTACACAGTAAAGCGTATTGTAGCCCAGATGTAGCTTCTACAGCACCTACACATTAAAGCGTATTGTAGCCCAGATGTAGCTTCTACAGAACCTACACATGAAAGCGTATTGTAGTCCAGATGTAGCTTCTACATCACCTACACATTAAAGCGTATTGTAGTCCAGCTGTAGCTTCTACAGCACCTACACATTAAAGCGTATTGTAGCCCAGATGTAGCTTCTGCATCACCTACACATTTAAACGTATTGTATCACAGTTATAGTTTCTACACCTACACATTAAAGCGTATTGTAGCCCAGCTGTAGATTCAACAACACCTACACATTAAAGCGTAGTGTTGCCCAGATTTAGCTTCTGCAGCACCTACATATTAAAGCGTATTGTAGCCCAGATGTAGCTTCTGCATCACCTACATATTAAAGCTTATTGTAGCCCAGATGTAGCTTCTACAGAACCTACACATTAAAGCTTATTGTAGCCCAGATGTAGCTTCTACAGCACCTACACATTAAAGCGTATTGTAGCCCAGATGTAGCTTCTACAGCACCTAAACATTAAAGCGTATTGTAGCACAGATGTAGCTTCTACAGCACCTATACATTAAAGCCTATTGTAGCCCAGCTGTAGCTTCTACAGCACCTACACATTAATACGTATTGTAGCCCAGATGTAGCTTCTACAGCACCTACACAGTAAAGCGTATTGTAGGCCAGATGTAGCTTCTACAACACCTACTCATTAAAGCGTATTGTAGCCCAGATGTAGCTTCTACAACACCTACACATTAAAGCGTATTGTAGCACAGCTGTAGCTTACAGCACCTAAACATTAATGCGTATTGTAGCCCAGTTGTAGCTTCTACAGTACCTACACATTAAAGCGTATTGTAGCCCAGATGTAGCTTCTACAGCACCTACACATTAAAGCGTAGTGTAGCCCAGATGTAGCTTCTACAGCAACTACACATTAAATCGTATTGTAGCCCAGATGTAGCTTCTACAGCACCTACACAGTAAAGCGTATTGTAGCCCAGATGTAGCTTCTACAGCAACTACACATTAAATCGTATTGTAGCCCAGATGTAGCTTCTACAGCAACTACACATTAAATCGTATTGTAGCCCAGATGTAGCTTCTACAGCACCTACACATTAAAGCGTAGTGTAGCCCAGATGTAGCTTCTACAGCAACTACACATTAAATCGTATTGTAGCCCAGATGTAGCTTCTACAGCACCTACACAGTAAAGCGTATTGTAGCCCAGATGTAGCTTCTACAGCAACTACACATTAAATCGTATTGTAGCCCAGATGTAGCTTCTACAGCAACTACACATTAAATCGTATTGTAGCCCAGATGTAGCTTCTACAGCACCTACACATTAAAGCGTAGTGTAGCCCAGATGTAGCTTCTACAGCAACTACACATTAAATCGTATTGTAGCCCAGATGTAGCTTCTACAGCACCTACACAGTAAAGCGTATTGTAGCCCAGATGTAGCTTCTACAGCACCTACACATTAAAGCGTATTGTAGCCCAGATGTAGCTTCTACAGCACCTACACATAAACTGTACAGATAGCTTCTACAGCACCTACACATTAAAGCGTATTGTAGCCAGATGTAGCTTCTACAGCACTACACATTAAACGTATTGTAGCCAGATGTAGCTTCTCAACCTACCATTAAAGCGTATTGTAGCCCAGCTGTAGCTTCTACACACCTACACATTAAAGCGTATTGTAGCCCAGATGTAGCTTCTGCAGCACCTACACATTAAAGCGTATTGTAGCCCAGATGTAGCTTCTACACACCTACACATTAAAGCGTATTGTAGCCCAGATGTAGCTTCTACAGCACCTACACATTAAAGCGTATTGTAGCCCAGATGTAGCTTCTACAGCACCTACACATTAAAGCGTATTGTAGCCAGATGTAGCTTCTACACACCTACACATTAAAGCGTATTGTAGCCCAGTGTAGCTTCTACAGCACCTACACATTAAAGCGTATTGTAGCCCAGATGTAGCTTCTACAGCACCTACACATTAAAGCGTATTGTAGCCCAGATGTAGCTTCTACAGCACCTACACATTAAAGCGTATTGTAGCCCAGATGTAGCTTCTACAGCACCTACACATTAAAGCGTATTGTAGCCCAGATGTAGCTTCTACAGCACCTACACATTAAAGCGTATTGTAGCCCAGATGTAGCTTCTACAGCACCTACACATTAAAGCGTATTGTAGCCCAGATGTAGCTTCTACAGCACCTACACATTAAAGCGTATTGTAGCCCAGATGTAGCTTCTGCATCACCTACACATTAAAGCGTATTGTAGCCCAGATGTAGCTTCTACAGCACCTACACATTAAAGCGTATTGTAGCCCAGATGTAGCTTCTACAGCACCTACACATTAAAGCGTATTGTAGCCCAGATGTAGCTTCTACAGCACCTACACATTAAAGCGTATTGTAGCCCAGATGTAGCTTCTACAGCACCTACACATTAAAGCGTATTGTAGCCCAGATGTAGCTTCTACAGCACCTACACATTAAAGCGTATTGTAGCCCAGATGTAGCTTCTACAGCACCTACACATTAAAGCGTATTGTAGCCCAGCTGTAGCTTCTACAGCACCTACACATTAAAGCGTATTGTAGCCCAGATGTAGCTTCTACACACCTACACATTAAACGTATTGTAGCCCAGTGTAGCTTCTACAGCACCTACACATTAAAGCGTATTGTAGCCCAGATGTAGCTTCTACAGCACCTACACATTAAAGCGTATTGTAGCCCAGTTGTAGCTTCTACAGCACCTACACATTAAAGTGTATTGTAGCCCAGATGTAGCTTCTACAGTACCTACACATTAATGCGTATTGTAGCCCAGATGTAGATTCTACAGCACCTACACAGTAAAGCGTTTTGTACAACAGATTTAGCTTCTACAGCACCTACACATTAAAGCGTATTGTAGCCCAGATGTAGCTTCTACAGCAACTACACATGAAAGCGTATTGTAGTCCAGCTGTAGCTTCTACATCACCTACACATTAAAGCGTATTGTAGTCCAGCTGTAGCTTCTACAGCACATACACATTAAAGCGTATTGTAGCCCAGATGTAGCTTCTGCATCACCTACACATTAAAGCGTATTGTAGCACAGTTATAGCATCTACACCTACACATTAAAGCGTATTGTAGCCCAGCTGTAGCTTCAACAACACCTACACATTAAAGCGTAGTGTAGCCCAGATGTAGCTTCTGCAGCACCTACACATTAAAGCGTATTGTAGCCCAGATGTAGCTTCTACAGCACCTACACATTAAAGCTCTTGTAGCCCAGATGTAGCTTCTACAGCACTTACACATTAAAGCGTATTGTAGCCCAGATGTAGCTTCTACAGCACCTATACATTAAAGCGTATTGTAGCCCAGCTGTATCTTCTACAGCACCTACACATTAAAGCGTATTGTAGCCCAGATGTAGCTTCTACAGCACCTACACAGTAAAGCGTATTGTAGGCCAGATGTAGCTTCTACAGCAACTACACATTAAATCGTATTGTAGCCCAGATGTAGCTTCTACAGCACCTACACAGTAAAGCGTATTGTAGACCAGATTTAGCTTCTACAACACCTACACATTAAAGCGTATTGTAGCCCAGATGTAGCTTCTACAGCAACTACACATTAAAGCGTATTGTAGCCCAGATGTAGCTTCTGCAGCACCTACACATGAAAGCGTATTGTAGTCCAGCTGTAGCTTCTACATCACCTACACATTAAAGCGTATTGTAGTCCAGCTGTAGCTTCTACAGTACCTACACATTAAAGCGTATTGTAGCCCAGATGTAGCTTCTACAGCACCTACACATTAAGGCGTAATGTAGCCCAGATGTAGCTTCTACAGCAAGTACACATTAAATCGTATTGTAGCCCAGATGTAGCTTCTACAGCACCTACACAGTAAAGCGTATTGTAGACCAGATTTAGCTTCTACAGCACCTACACATTAAAGCGTATTGTAGCCCAGATATAGCTTCTACAGCACCTACACAGTAAAGCGTATTGTAGGCCAGACGTAGCTTCTACAACACCTACTCATTAAAGCGTATTGTAGCCCAGCTGTAGCTTCTACAGCACCTACACATTAAAGCGTATTGTAGCCCAGATGTAGCTTCTACAGCACCTACACATTAAAGCGTTTTGTAGCCCAGTTGTAGCTTCTACAGCACCTACACATTAAAGTGTATTGTAGCCCAGATGTAGCTTCTACAGTACCTACACATTAATGCGTATTGTAGCCCAGATGTAGATTCTACAGCACCTACACAGTAAAGCGTATTGTACACCAGATTTAGCTTCTACAGCACCTACACATTAAAGCGTATTGTAGCCCAGATGTAGCTTCTACAGCAACTACACATGAAAGCGTATTGTAGTCCAGCTGTAGCTTCTACATCACCTACACATTAAAGCGTATTGTAGTCCAGCTGTAGCTTCTACAGCACATACACATTAAAGCGTATTGTAGCCCAGATGTAGCTTCTGCATCACCTACACATTAAAGCGTATTGTAGCACAGTTATAGCATCTACACCTACACATTAAAGCGTATTGTAGCCCAGATGTAGCTTCTGCATCACCTACATATTAAAGCTTATTGTAGCCCAGATGTAGCTTCTACAGCACCTACATATTAAAGCTCATTTTAGCCCAGATGTAGCTTCTACAGCACTTACACATTAAAGCGTATTGTAGCCCAGATGTAGCTTCTACACACCTAACATTAAAGCGTATTGTAGCCCAGATGTACTTCTACACACCTACACATTAAAGCGTATTGTAGCCCAGATGTAGCTTCTACAGCACCTACACATAAAGCGTATGTAGCCAGTGTAGCTTCTACACACCTACCATAAAGCAACCAACCACAACAAAACAACCAACCAACCACACAAACATGTAGCCAGTGTAGCTTCTACAGCCTACACATAAGGTATTGTAGCCCAGTGTAGCTTCTACAGACCTACACATTAAAGCGTATTGTAGCCCAGATGTAGCTTCTACAGCACAACCAACCACACACAACAAACCCTACACATAAGCTATTGTGCCAGTTAGCTTCTACACACCTACACATTAAAGCGTATGTAGCCCAGATGTAGCTTCTACACACCTACCATTAAGCTATGTAGCCATAGCTTCTACAGCACCTACCATAACTATTGTAGCCCAGATGTGCTTCTACAACCTACACATTAAAGCGTATTGTAGCCAGCTGAGCTTCTACACACCTACACATTAAAGCTATTGTAGCCAACCAACACACAAAACACAACCCACACACAAACAACAACCCACCACACTTAAAGCGTATGTAGCCGTGAGCTCAACTACACATTAAGCTATGTACCCAGTGTACTTCACACCTACAATTAAACTATTGTAGCCAGTGTAGCTTCTACACACCTACACATTAAAGCTATTGTAGCCCAGTGTAGCTACAGCACCTACACATTAAAGCTTTGTAGCCCAGTGTAGCTTCTACAGCACTAACATAAAGCGTATGTAGCCAGTAGCTTCTACACACCTACACATAAGCTATTGTACCCAGTGTAGCTTCTACAACACCTACACATAAAGCGTATTTAGCCAGTGTAGCTTCACACCTACACATAAAGCGTAGTGTACCCAGATGTAGCTCTACAGCACTACACATAAAGCGTATGTAGCCCAGATGTAGCTTCTACAGCACCTACACATTAAAGCGTATTGTAGCCCAGCTGTAGCTTCTACAGCACCTACACATTAAAGCGTATTGTAGCCCAGATGTAGCTTCTACAGCACCTACACATTAAAGCGTATTGTAGCCCAGATGTAGCTTCTACAACACCTACAAATTAAAGCGTATTGTAGCCCAGATGTAGCTTCTACAGCACCTACACATTAAAGCCTATTGTAGCCCAGCTGTAGCTTACAGCACCTACATATTAAAGCTTAGTGTAGCCCAGCTGTAGCTTCTACAGCACATACACATTAAAGAGTATTGTAGCCCAGATGTAGCTTCTACAACACCTACACATTAAAGCGTATTGTAGCCCAGATGTAGCTTCTACAGCACCTACACATTACAGCATATTGTAGCCCAGATGTAGCTTCTACAGCACCTACAAATTAAAGCGTATTGTAGCCCAGCTGTAGCTTCTATAGCACCTACACATTAAAACGTATTGTAGCCCAACTGTAGCTTCTACAGTACATACACAGTAAAGCGTATTGTAGCCCAGCTGTAGCTTCTACAGTACCTACACATTAAAGATTATTGTAGCCCAGCTGTAGCTTACAGCACCTACACATTAAAGCTTATTGTAGCCCAGCTGTAGCTTCTACAGCACATACACATTAAAGCGTAGTGTAGCCCAGCTGTAGCTTACAGCACCTACACATTAAAGATTATTGTAGCCCAGTTGTAGCGTCTACAGCACCTACACATTAAAGCGTATTGTAGCCCAGATGTAGCTTCTACAGCAACTACACATTACAGCGTATTGTAACCCAGATGTAGCTTCTACAGCACCTACACATTAAAGCGTATTGTAGTCCAGATGTAGCTTCTACAGCACCTACACATTAAAGCGTATTGTAGCCCAGTTGTAGCTTCTACAGAACCTACACATTAAAGCGTATTGTAGCCCAGATGTAGCTTCTACAGCACCTACACAGTAAGGCGTATTGTAGACCAGATTTAGCTTCTACAGCACCTACACATTAAAGCGTATTGTAGCCCAGATGTAGCTTCTGCATCACCTACATATTAAAGCTTATTGTAGCCCAGATGTAGCTTCTACAGCACCTACACATTAAAGCTCATTTTAGCCCAGATGTAGCTTCTACAGCACTTACACATTAAAGCGTATTGTAGCCCAGATGTAGCTTCTACAGCACCTATACATTAAAGCGTATTGTAGCCCAGCTGTATCTTCTACAGCACCTACACATTAAAGCGTATTGTAGCCCAGATGTAGCTTCTACAGCACCTACACAGTAAAGCGTATTGTAGGCCAGATGTAGCTTCTACAACACCTACTCATTAAAGCGTATTGTAGCCCAGATGTAGCTTCTACTACACCTATACATTAAAGCGTATTGTAGCCCAGCTGTAGCTTCTACAGCACCTACACAGTAAGGCGTATTGTAGACCAGATGTAGCTTCTACAGCACCTACACATTAAAGCGTATTGTAGCCCAGTTGTAGCTTCTACAGAACCTACACATTAAAGCGTATTGTAGCCCAGATGTAGCTTCTACAGCACCTACACAGTAAGGCGTATTGTAGACCAGATTTAGCTTCTACAGCACCTACACATTAAAGCGTATTGTAGCCCAGATGTAGCTTCTACAGCAGCTACACATTAAAGCGTATTGTAGCCCAGATGTAGCTTCTACAGTACCTACACATGAAAGCGTATTGTAGTCCAGCTGGAGCTTCTACATCACCTACACATTAAAGCGTATTGTAGTCCAGCTGTAGCCTCTACAGCACCTACACATTAAAGCGTATTGTAGCCCAGATGTAGCTTCTGCATCACCTACACATTAAAGCGTATTGTAGCACAGTTATAGCTTCTACACCTACACATTAAAGCGTATTGTAGCCCAGCTGTAGCTTCAACAACACCTACACATTAAAGCGTAGTGTAGCCCAGATGTAGCTTCTGCAGCACCTACACATTAAAGCGTATTGTAGCCCAGATGTAGCTTCTGCATCACCTACATATTAAAGCTTATTGTAGCCCAGATGTAGCTTCTACAGCACCTACACATTAAAGCTTATTGTAGCCCAGATGTAGCTTCTACAGCACTTACACATTAAAGCGTATTGTAGCCCAGATGTAGCTTCTACAGCACCTATACATTAAAGCGTATTGTAGCCCAGCTGTAGCTTCTACAGCACCTACACATTAAAGCGTATTGTAGCCCAGATGTAGCTTCTACAGTACCTACACAGTAAAGCGTATTGTAGGCCAGATGTAGCTTCTACAACACCTACTCATTAAAGCGTATTGTAGCCCAGATGTAGCTTCTACAACACCTACACATTAAAGCGTATTATAGCCCAGCTGTAGCTTCTACGGCACCTACACAGTAAAGCGTAGTGTAGCCCAGATGTAGCTTCTACAGCACCTACACATTAAAGCGTATTGTCGCCCAGCTGTATCTTCTACAGCAACTAAACATTAAAGCGTATTGTAGCCCAGATGTAGCTTCTACAGCACCTATACATTAAAGCGTATTGTAGCCCAGATGTAGCTTCTACAGCACCTACACATTAAAGCGTAGTGTAGCCCAGCTGTAGCTTCTACAACACCTACAAATTAAAGCCTATGGTAGCCCATATGTAGCTTCTATAGCACCTACACATTAAAGCCTATTGTAGCCCAGCTGTAGCTTACAGCACCTACACATTAAAGCTTAGTGTAGCCCAGCTGTAGCTTCTACAGCACATACACATTAAAGAGTATTGTAGCCCAGATGTAGCTTCTACAACACCTACACATTAAAGCGTATTGTAGCCCAGATGTAGCTTCTACAGCACCTACACATTACAGCCTATTGTAGCCCAGATGTAGCTTCTACAGCACCTACAAATTAAAGCGTATTGTAGCCCAGCTGTAGCTTCTATAGCACCTACACATTAAAACGTATTGTAGCCCAACTGTAGCTTCTACAGTACATACACAGTAAAGCGTATTGTAGCCCAGCTGTAGCTTCTACAGTACCTACACATTAAAGATTATTGTAGCCCAGCTGTAGCTTACAGCACCTACACATTAAAGCTTATTGTAGCCCAGCTGTAGCTTCTACAGCACATACACATTAAAGCGTAGTGTAGCCCAGCTGTAGCTTACAGCACCTACACATTAAAGATTATTGTAGCCCAGTTGTAGCGTCTACATCACCTACACATTAAAGCGTATTGTAGCCCAGATGTAGCTTCTACAGCAACTACACATTACAGCGTATTGTAACCCAGATGTAGCTTCTACAGCACCTACACATTAAAGGGTATTGTAGTCCAGATGTAGCTTCTACAGCACCTACACATTAAAGCCGATTGTAGCCCAGCTGTAGCTTACATCACCTACACATTAAAGCTTATTGTTGCCCAGATGTAGCTTCTACAGCACCTACACATTAAAGCGTATTGTAGCCCAGATGTAGCTTCTACAGCACCTACCCATTAAAGCGTATTGTAGCACAGAATAGCTTCTACAGCACCTACACATTACAGCTTATTGTAGCCCAGATGTTGCTTCTACAGCACCTACACATTAAAGCGTATTGTAGCCCAGCTGTAGCTTCTACAGCACCTACACATTAAAGCGTATTGTAGCCCAACTGTAGCTTCTACAGTACATACACAGTAAAGCGTAGTGTAGCCCAGCTGTAGCTTCTACAGTACCTACACATTAAAGCTTATTGTAGCCCAGCTGTAGCTTCTACAGCACCTACACATTAAAGCGTATTGTAGCCCAGCTGTAGCTTCTATAGTACCTACACATTAAAGCGTACTGTAGCCCAGCTGTAGCTTACAGCACCTACACATTAAAGCTTATTGTAGCCTAGCTGTAGCTTCTACAGCACCTACACATTAAAGCGTATTGTAGCCCAGCTGTAGCTTACAGCACCTACACATTAAAGCGTTTTGTAGCCCAGTTGTAGCTTCTACAGCACATACACATTAAAGCGTATTGTAGTCCAGATATAGCTTCTACAGCACCTACACATTACAGCCTATTGTAGCCCAGATGTAGCTTCTACAGCACCTACATATTAAAGCGTATTGCAGCCCAGATGTAGGTTCTACAGCACCTACACATTACAACGTATTGTGGACCAGATGTAGCTTCTACAGCACCTACACAGTAAAGCGTATTGTAGACCAGATGTAGCTTCTAGAGCACCTACACAGTAAAGCGTAGTGTATCCCAGATGTAGCTACTACAGCACATACACAGTAAAGCGTAGTGTAGCCCAGATGTAGCTTCTACAGCACCTACACATTAAAGCGTATTGTAGCCCAGCTGTAGCTTCTACAGCACCTACACATTAAAGCGTATGGTAGCCCAGCTATAGCTTCTACAGCACCTACACATTAAAGCGTATTGTAGCCCAGATGTAGCTTCTACAGCACCTACAAATTAAAGCGTATTGTAGCCCAGATGTAGCTTCTACAGCACCTACACAGTAAAGCGTATTGTAGCCCAGATGTAGCTTACAGCACCTACACATTAAAGCCTATTGTAGCCCAGATGTAGCTTCTACAGTAGCTACACATTAAAGCGTATTGTAGCCCATATGTAGCTACTACAGCACCTACACATTACAGTGTATTGTAGCCCAGCTGTAGCTTCTACAGCACCTACACATTAAAGCGTATTGTAGCCCAGATGTAGCTTCTACATCACCTACACATTAAAGCTTATTGTAGCTCAGATGTAGCTTCTACAGCACCTACACATTAAAGCGTATTGTAGCCCAGATGTAGCTTCTACAGCACCTACACATTAAAGCGTATTGTAGCCCAGATGTAGCTTCTACAGCACCTACACATTAAAGCGTATTGTAGTCCAGATGTAGCTTCTACACTACCTACACATTAAAGCGTATTGTAGCCCAGATGTAGATTCTACAGAAACGACACATTAAAGCTTATTGTAGCCCAGATGACGCTTCTACAGCACCTACACATTAAAGCTTATTGTAGCCCAGCTGTAGCTTCTACAGCACCTACACATTAAAGCGTATTGTAGCCCAGATGTAGCTTCTGCAGCACCTACACAGTAAAGCGTATTGTAGGCCAGATGTAGCTTCTAAAACACCTACTCATTAAAGAGTATTGTAGCCCATATGTAGCTTCTACAACACATACACATTAAAGCGTATTGTAGCCCAGCTGTAGCCTCTACAGCACATACACATTAAAGCGTATTGTAGCCCAGATGTAGCTTCTACAGCACCTACACATTAAAGCATATTGTAGCCCAGCTGTAGCTTCTACAGCACCTACACATTAAAGCTTATTGTAGCCCAGATGTAGCTTCTACAGCACCTACACATTAAAGCTTATTGTAGCCCAGATGTAGCTTCTACAGCACCTACACATTAAAGCCTATTGTAGCCCAGATGTAGCTTCTACAGCACCTACACATTAAAGCGTATTGTAGCCCAGATGTAGATTCTACAGCACCGACACATTAAAGCTTATTGTAACCCAGATGACGCTTCTACAGCACCTACACATTAAAGCTTATTGTAGCCCAGGTGTAGCTTCTACAGAACCTACACATTAAAGCGTATTGTAGCCCAGCTGTAGCTTCTACACACCTACACATTAAAGCGTATTGTAGCCCAGATGTAGCTTCTACAGCACCTACACAGTAAAGCGTATTGTAGGCCAGATGTAGCTTCTAAAACACCTACTCATTAAAGCGTATTGTAGCCCAGATGTAGCTTCTACAACACATACACATTAAAACGTATTGTAGCCCAGCTGTAGCTTCTACAGCACATACACATTAAAGCGTATTGTAGCCCAGATGTAGCTTCTACAGCACCTACACATTAAAGCGTATTGTATTCCAGATGTAGCTTCTACAGTACCTACACATTACAGCGTATTGTAGCCCAGATGTAGCTTCTACAGCACCTACAAATTAAAGCGTAGTGTAGCCCAGCTGTAGCTTCTACAGCACCTACACATTAAAACGTATTGTAGCCCAACTGTAGCTTCTACAGTACATACACAGTAAAGCGTATTGTAGCCCAGCTGTAGCTTCTACAGTACCTACACATTAAAGATTATTGTAGCCCAGCTGTAGCTTACAGCACCTACACATTAAAGCTTATTGTAGCCCAGCTGTAGCTTCTACAGCACCTACACATTAAAGCGTAGTGTAGCCCAGCTGTAGATTACAGCACCTTCACATTAAAGATTTTTGTAGCCCAGTTGTAGCGTCTACAGCACCTACACATTAAAGCGTATTGTAGCCCAGATGTAGCTTCTACAGCAACTACACTTTACAGCGTATTGTAACCCAGATGTAGCTTCTACAGCACCTACACATTAAAGCGTATTGTAGTCCAGATGTAGCTTCTACAGCACCTACACATTAAAGCCGATTGTAGCCCAGCTGTAGCTTACACCACCTACACATTAAAGCTTATTGTTGCCCAGCTGTAGCTTCTACAGCACCTACACATTAAAGCGTATTGTAGCCCAGATGTAGCTTCTACAGCACCTACACATTAAAGCGTATTGTAGCACAGAATAGCTTCTACAGCACCTACACATTACAGCGTATTGTAGCCCAGATGTTGCTTCTACAGCACCTACACATTAAAGCGTATTGTAGCCCAGCTGTAGCTTCTACAGCACCTACACATTAAAGCGTATTGTAGCCCAACTGTAGCTTCTACAGTACATACACAGTAAAGCGTATTGTAGCCCAGCTGTAGCTTCTACTGTACCTACACCTTAAAGCTTATTGTAGCCCAGCTGTAGCTTCTACAGCACCTACACATTAAAGCGTATTGTAGCCCAGCTGTAGCTTCTATAGTACCTACACATTAAAGCGTACTGTAGCCCAGCTGTAGCTTACAGCACCTACACATTAAAGCTTATTGTAGCCCAGCTGTAGCTTACAGCACCTACACATTAAAGCGTTTTGTAGCCCAGTTGTAGCTTCTACAGCACCTACATATTAAAGCGTATTGCAGCTCAGATGTAGGTTCTACAGCACCTACACATTACAACGTATTGTGGACCAGATGTAGCTTCTACAGCACCTACACAGTAAAGCGTATTGTAGACCAGATGTAGCTTCTAGAGCACCTACACAGTAAAGCGTAGTGTATCCCAGATGTAGCTACTACAGCACATACACAGTAAAGCGTAGTGTAGCCCAGATGTAGCTTCTACAGCACCTACACATTAAAGCGTATTGTAGCCCAGCTGTAGCTTCTACAGCACCTACATATTAAAGCGTATGGTAGCCCAGCTATAGCTTCTACAGCACCTACACATTAAAGCGTATTGTAGCCCAGATGTAGCTTCTACAGCACCTACAAATTAAAGCGTATTGTAGCCCAGATGTAGCTTCTACAGCACCTACACAGTAAAGCGTATTGTAGCCCAGATGTAGCTTACAGCACCTACACATTAAAGCCTATTGTAGCCCAGATGTAGCTTCTACAGTAGCTACACATTAAAGCGTATTGTAGCCCATATGTAGCTTCTACAGCACCTACACATTACAGTGTATTGTAGCCCAGCTGTAGCTTCTACAGCACCTACACATTAAAGCGTATTGTAGCCCAGATGTACCTTCTACAGCACCTACACATTAAAGCTTATTGTAGCTCAGATGTAGCTTCTACAGCACCTACACATTAAAGCGTATTGTAGCCCAGATGTAGCTTCTACAGCACCTACACATTAAAGCGTATTGTAGCCCAGATGTAGCTTCTACAGCACCTACACATTAAAGCGTATTGTAGTCCAGATGTAGCTTCTACACTACCTACACATTAAAGCGTATTGTAGCCCAGATGTAGATTCTACAGAAACGACACATTAAAGCTTATTGTAGCCCAGATGACGCTTCTACAGCACCTACACATTAAAGCTTATTGTAGCCCAGGTGTAGCTTCTACAGAACCTACACATTAAAGCGTATTGTAGCCCAGCTGTAGCTTCTACAGCACCTACACATTAAAGCCTATTGTAGCCCAGATGTAGCTTCTGCAGCACCTACACAGTAAAGCGTATTGTAGGCCAGATGTAGCTTCTAAAACACCTACTCATTAAAGCGTATTGTAGCCCAGATGTAGCTTCAACAACACATACACATTAAAGCGTATTGTAGCCCAGCTGTAGCCTCTACAGCACATACACATTAAAGCGTATTGTAGCCCAGATGTAGCTTCTACAGCACCTACACATTAAAGCATATTGTAGCCCAGCTGTAGCTTCTACAGCACCTACACATTAAAGCTTATTGTAGCCCAGATGTAGCTTCTTCAGCACCTACACATTAAAGCCTATTGTAGCCCAGATGTAGCTTCTACAGCACCTACACATTAAAGCGTATTGTAGCCCAGATGTAGATTCTACAGCACCGACACATTAAAGCTTATTGTAACCCAGATGACGCTTCTACAGCACCTACACATTAAAGCTTATTGTAGCCCAGGTGTAGCTTCTACAGAACCTACACATTAAAGCGTATTGTAGCCCAGCTGTAGCTTCTACAGCACCTACACATTAAAGCGTATTGTAGCCCAGATGTAGCTTCTACAGCACCTACACAGTAAAGCGTATTGTAGGCCAGATGTAGCTTCTAAAACACCTACTCATTAAAGCGTATTGTAGCCCAGATGTAGCTTCTACAACACATACACATTAAAACGTATTGTAGCCCAGCTGTAGCTTCTACAGCACATACACATTAAAGCGTAGTGTAGCCCAGATGTAGCTTCTACAGCACCTACACATTAAAGCGTATTGTAGCCCAGATGTAGCTTCTACAGCACCTACACATTAAAGCCTATTGTAGCCCAGATGTAGCTTCTACAGCACCTACACATTAAAGCGTATTGTAGCCCAGATGTAGATTCTACAGCACCGACACATTAAAGCTTATTGTAACCCAGATGACGCTTCTACAGCACCTACACATTAAAGCTTATTGTAGCCCAGGTGTAGCTTCTACAGAACCTACACATTAAAGCGTATTGTAGCCCAGCTGTAGCTTCTACAGCACCTACACATTAAAGCGTATTGTAGCCCAGATGTAGCTTTTACAGCACCTACACAGTAAAGCGTATTGTAGGCCAGATGTAGCTTCTAAAACACCTACTCATTAAAGCGTATTGTAGCCCAGATGTAGCTTCTACAACACATACACATTAAATCGTATTGTAGCCCAGCTGTAGCTTCTACAGCACATACACATTAAAGCGTATTGTAGCCCAGATGTAGCTTCTACAGCACCTACACATTAAAGCGTATTGTAGCCCAGATGTAGCTTCTACAGCACCTACACATTAAAGCGTATTGTATTCCAGATGTAGCTTCTACAGTACCTACACATTAAAGCCTATTGTAGCCCAGCTGTAGCTTCTACATCACCTACACAGTAAAGCCTATTGTAGTCCAGCCGTAGCTTCTATAGCACCTACACATTAAAGCGTATTGTAGCCCATATGTAGCTTCTGCATCACCTACACATTAAAGCCTATTGTAGCACAGTTATAGCTTCTACACCTACACATTAACGCGTATTGTAGCCAGCTGTAGCTTCAACAACACCTACACATTAAAGCGTAGTGTAGCCCAGATGTAGCTTCTGCAGCACCTACACATTAAAGCGTATTGTAGCCCAGATGTAGCTTCTGCATCATCTACACATTAAAGCTTATTGTAGCCCAGATGTAGCTTCTACAGCACCTACACATTAAAGCCTATTGTAGCCCAGATGTAGCTTCTACAGCAACTATACATTAAAGCGTATTGTAGCCCAGGTGTAGCTTCTACAGCACCTACTCATTAAAGCGTATTGTATCCCAGATGTAGCTTCTACAGCACCTACACATTAAAGCGTATTGTTGTCCAGATGTAGCTTCTACAGCACCTACACATTAAAGCGTATTGTAGCCCAGCTGTAGCTTCTACAGCACCTACACATTAAAGCGTATTGTAGCCCAGATGTAGCTTCTAGAGCACCTACACATTAAAGCGTATTGTAGTGCAGATGTAGCTTCTACAGCACCTACACATTAAAGCATATTGTAGCCCAGATGTAGCTTCTACAGCACCTACACATTAAAGCGTATTGTTGCCCAGCTGTAGCTTCTACACACCTACACATTAAAGCGTATTGTAGCCCAGATGTAGCTTCTACAGCACCTACACATTAAAGCGTATTGTAGCCCAGATGTAGCTTCTGCAGCACCTACACGTTAAAGCGTATTGTAGCCCAGATGTAGCTTCTGCATCACCTACACATTAAAACTTATTGTTGTCCAGATGTAGCTTCTACAGCACCTACACATTAAAGCGTATTGTAGCCCAGATGTAGCTTCTACAGCACCTAGACACTAAAGCGTATTGTAGGCCAGATGTAGCTTCTACAAACCTACTCATTAAAGCGTATTGTAGCCCAGCTGTAGCCTCAACAACACCTACACATTAAAGCGTAGTGTAGCCCAGATGTAGCTTCTGCAGCACCTACACATTAAAGCGTATTGTAGCCCAGGTGTGGCTTCTGCATCACCTACACAATAAAGCTTATTGTAGCCCAGATGTGGCTTCTACAGCACCTACACATTAAAGCGTATTGTAGCCCAGATGTAGCTTCTACAGCACCTATACATTAAAGCGTATTGTAGCCCAGATGTAGCTTCTACAGCACCTACTCAATAAAGCATAATGTAGCCCAGATGTAGCTTCTACATCACCTACAATTTAAAGCGTATTGTAGTCCAGATGTAGTTTCTACAGAACCTACACATTAAAGCGTATTGTAGTCCAGATGTAGCTTCTACAGCACCTACACATTAAAGCGTATTGTAGCCCAGATGTAGCTTCTACAGCACCTACACATTAAAGCGTATTGTAGCCCAGATTTAGCTTCTATAGCACCTACACATTAAAGCATATTGTTGCCCAGCTGTAGCTTCTACAGCATCTACACATTAAAGCGTATTGTAGCCCAGATGTAGCTTCTACAGCACCTACACATTAAAGCGTATTGTAGCTTAGATGTAGCTTCTGCAGCACCTACACATCAAAGCGTATTGTAGCCCAGATGTAGCTTCTGCATCACCTACACATTAAAACTTATTGTAGCCCAGATGTAGCTTCTACAGCACCTACACATTAAAGCTTATTGTAGCCCAGATGTAGCTTCTACAGCACCTGCACATTAAAGCGTATTGTAGCCCAGATGTAGCTTCTACAGCACCTATACATTAAAGCGTATTGTAGCCCAGATGTAGCTTCTACAGCACCTATACATTAAAGCGTATTGTAGCCCAGATGTAGCTTCTACAGCACCTACAATTTAAAGCGTATTGTTGTCCAGATGTAGCTTCTACAGCACCTACACATTAAAGCGTATTGTAGTCCAGATGTAGCTTCTACAGCACCTACACATTAAAGCGTATTGTAGCCCAGATGTAGCTTCTACAGCACCTACACATTAAAGCGTATTGTAGCCCATATTTAGCTTCTATAGCACCTACACATTAAAGCATATTGTTGCCCAGCTGTAGCTTCTACAGCATCTACACATTAAAGCCTATTGTAGCCTAGATGTAGCTTCTACAGCACCTACACATTAAAGCGTATTGTAGCTTAGATGTAGCTTCTGCACACCTACACATTAAAGCGTATTGTAGCCCAGATGTAGCTTCTGCATCACCTACACATTAAAACTTATTGTAGCCCAGATGTAGCTTCTACAGCACCTACACGTTAAAGCTTATTGTAGCCCAGATGTAGATTCTACAGCACCTACACATTAAAGCGTATTGTAGCCCAGATGTAGCTTCTACAGCACCTATACATTAAAGCGTATTGTAGTCCAGATGTAGCTTCTACAGTACCTACACATTAAAGCGTATTGTAGCTCAGATGTAGATTCTACAGCACCGACACATTAAAGCTTATTGTAACCCAGATGAAGCTTCTACAGCACCTACACATTAAAGCGTATTATAGCCCAGGTGTAGCTTCTACAGAACCTACACATTAAAGCGTATTGTAGCCCAGCTGTAGCTTCAACAAAACCTACACATTAAAGCGTAGTGTAACCCAGATGTAGCTTCTGCAGCACCTACACATTAAAGCGTATTGTAGCCCAGTTGTAGCTTCTACAGCACCTACACATTAAAGCGTATTGTAGTCCAGATGTAGCTTCTACAGCACCTACACATTAAAGCGTATTGTAGCCCAGCTGTAGCTTCTACAGCACCTACACATTAAAGCGTATTGTAGCCCAGATGTAGCTTCTACAGCACCTATACATTAAAGCGTATTGTAGTCCAGATGTAGCTTCTACAGCACCTACACATTAAAGCGTATTGTAGCCCAGATGTAGCTTCTACAGCACCTACACATTAAAGCGTATTGTAGCCCAGATGTAGCTTCTGCAGCACCTACACATTAAAGCGTATTGTAGCCCAGATGTAGCTTCTGCATCACCTACACATTAAAACTGATTGTAGCCCAGATGTAGCTTCTACAGCACCTACACATTAAAGCGTATTGTAGCCCAGATGTAGCATCTACAGCACCTATACATTAAAGCGTATTATAGCCCAGATGTAGCTTCTACAGCACCTACACATTAAAGCGTATTGTAGCCCAGATGTAGCTTCTACAGCATCTACACATTAAAGCGTATTGTAGTCCAGATGTAGCTTCTACAGCACCTACACATTAAAGCGTATTGTAGTCCAGATGTAGTTTCTACAGCACCTACACATTAAAGAGTATTGTAGCCCAGCTGTAGCTTCTTCAGCACCTACACATTAAAGCGTATTGTAGCCCAGATGTAGATTCTACAGCACAGACACATTAAATCTTATTGTGGCCCAGATGAAGCTTCTACAGCACCTACACATTAAAGCGTATTGTAGCCCAGATGTAGCTTCTACAGCACCTACACATTAAAGCGTATTGTAGCCCAGATTTAGCTTCTATAGCACCTACACATTAAAGCATATTGTTGCCCAGCTGTAGCTTCTACAGCATCTACACATTAAAGCGTATTGTAGCCCAGATGTAGCTTCTACAACACCTACACATTAAAGCGTAGTGTAGCCCAGATGTAGCTTCTGCAGCACCTACACATTAAAGCGTATTGTAGCCCAGATGTAGCTTCTGCATCACCTACACATTAAAGCTTATTGTAGCCCAGATGTAGCTTCTACAGCACCTACACATTAAAGCGTATTGTAACCCAGATGTAGCTTCTACAGCACCTATACATTAAAGCGTATTGTAGCCCAGATGTAGCTTCTACAGCACCTACTCATTAAAGCGTATTGTAGCCCAGATATAGCTTCTACAGCACCTACACATTAAAGCGTATTGTAGTACAGATGTAGCTTCTACAGCACCTACACATTAAAGCGTATTGTAGCCCAGCTGTAGCTTCTACAGCACCTACACATTAAAGCCTATTGTAGCCCAGATGTAGCTTCTACAGCACCTACACATTAAAGCGTATTGTAGCCCAGATGTAGCTTCTATAGCACCTACACATTAAAGCGTATTGTTGCCCAGCTGTAGCTTCTACAGCACCTACACATTAAAGCGTATTGTAGCCCAGATGTAGATTCTACAGCACAGACACATTAAATCTTATTGTGGCCCAGATGAAGCTTCTCCAGCACCTACACATTAAAGCGTATTGTAGCCCAGATGTAGCTTCTACAGAACCTACACATTAAAGCGTATTGTAGCCCAGCTGTAGCTTCTACAGCACCTACACATTAAAGCGTATTGTAGCCCAGATGTAGCTTCTACAGCACCTACACAGTAAAGCGTATTGTAGGCCAGATGTAGCTTCTACAACACCTACTCATTAAATCGTATTGTAGCCCAGCTGTAGCTTCAACAACACCTACACATTAAAGCGTAGTGTAGCCCAGATGTAGCTTCTGCAGCACCTACACATTAAAGCGTATTGTAGCCCAGATATAGCTTCTGCATCACCTACACATTAAAGCTTATTGTAGCCCAGATGTAGCTTCTACAGCACCTACACATTAAAGCGTATTGTAGCCCAGATGTAGCTTCTACAGCACCTATACATTAAAGCGTATTGTAGCCCAGATGTAGCTTCTACAGCACCTACACATTAAAGCGTATTGTAGCCCAGATGTAGCTTCTACAGCACCTACACATTAAAGCGTATTGTAGCCCAGCTGTAGCTTCTACAGCACCTACACATTAAACCCTATTGTAGCCCAGATGTAGCTTCTACAGCACATACACATTAAAGCGTATTGTAGCCCAGATGTAGCTTCTACAGCACCTACACATTAAAGCGTATTGTAGCCCAGATGTAGCTTCTAGCACCTACACATTAAAGCGTATTGTTGCCCAGCTGTAGCTTCTACAGCACCTACACATTAAAGCGTATTGTAGACCAGATGTAGCTTCTACAGCACCTACACATTAAAGCGTATTGTAGCCCAGATGTAGCTTCTGCAGCACCTACACATTAAAGCGTATTGTAGCCCAGATGTAGCTTCTGCATCACCTACACATTAAAACTTATTATAGCCCAGATGTAGCTTCTACAGCACCTACACATTAAAGCTTATTGTAGCCCAGATGTAGCTTCTACAGCACCTACACATTAAAGCGTATTGTAGCCCAGATGTAGCTTCTACAGCACCTACACATTAAAGCGTATTGTAGTCCAGATGTAGCTTCTACAGCACCTACACATTAAAGCGTATTGTAGTCCAGATGTAGCTGCTACAGCACCTACACATTAAAGCGTATTGTAGCCCAACTGTAGCTTCTACAACACCTACTCATTAAAACGTATTGTAGCCCAGTTGTAGCTTCTACAACGCATACACATTAAAGCGTATTGTAGCCCAGATGTAGCTTCTACAGCACCTACACATTAAAGCCTATTGTAGCCCAGCTGTAGCTTCTACAGCACCTACACATTAAAGCTTATTGTAGCCCAGATGTAGCTTCTACAGCACCTACACATTAAAGCTTATTGTAGCCCAGATGTAGCTTCTACAGCACCTACACATTAAAGCGTATTGTAGCCCAGATGTAACTTCTACAGCACCTACACATTAAAGCGTATTGTAGCCCAGATGTAGTTTCTACAGAACCTACACATTAAAGCGTATTGTAGTCCAGATGTAGCTTCTACAGCACCTACACATTAAAGCGTATTGTAGCCCAGATGTAGATTCTACAGCACCTACACATGAAAGCATATTGTAGTCCAGCTGTAGCTTCTACATCACCTACACATTAAAGCGTATTGTAGTCCAGCTGTAGCTTCTACAGCACCTACACATTAAAGCGTATTGTAGCCCAGATGTAGCTTCTGCATCACCTACACATTAAAGCGTATTGTAGCCCAGCTGTAGCTTCAACAACACCTACACATTAAAGCGTAGTGTAGCCCAGATGTAGCTTCTGCAGCACCTACACATTAAAGCGTATTGTAGCCCAGATGTAGCTTCTGCATCACCTACACATTAAAGCTTATTGTAGCCCAGATGTAGCTTCTACAGCACCTACACATTAAAGCTTATTGTAGCCCAGATGTAGCTTCTACAGCACCTACACATTAAAGCGTAGGTAGCCCAGATGTAGCTTCTACAGCACCTATACATTAAAGCGTATTGTAGCCCAGACGTAGCTTCTACAGCACCTACACATTAAAGCGTATTGTAGCCCAGATGTAGCTTCTACAGCACCTACACATTAAAGCGTATTGTAGCCCAGCTGTAGCTTCTACAGCACCTACACATTAAAGCGTATTGTAGCCCAGATGTAGCTTCTACAGCACCTATACATTAAAGCGTATTGTAGCCAGATGTAGCTTCTACACCACCTACACATTAAAGCGTATTGTAGCCCAGATGTAGCTTCTACAGCACCTACACATTAAAGCATATTGTAGCCCAGATGTAGCTTCTACAGCACCTACACATTAAAGCGTATTGTAGCCCAGATGTAGCTTCTACAGCAACTACAAATTAGAGCGTATTGTAGCCCAGATGTAGCTTCTACAGAACCTACACATTATACGTATTGTAGCCCAGATGTAGCTTCTGCACACCTACACATTAAAGCTTATTGTAGCCCAGATGTAGCTTCTACAGCACCTACACATTAAAGCTATTGTAGCCCAGATGTAGCTTCTACAGCACCTACACATTAAAGCGTATTGTAGCCCATATGTAGCTTCTACAGCACCTACACATTAAAGCGTATTGTAGCCCAGACGTAGCTTCTACAGCACCTACACATTAAACGTATTGTAGCCCAGATGTAGCTTCTACAGCACCTACACAAAAAACTACACACTAAAGCGTATTGTAGCCCAGATGTAGCTTCTACAGCACCTACACATTAAAGCGTATTGTAGCCCAGATGTAGCTTCTACAGCACCTACACATTAAAGCGTATTGTAGCCCAGATGTAGCTTCTACAGCACCTACACATTAAAGCGTATTGTAGCCCAGCTGTAGCTTCTACAGCACCTACACATTAAAGCGTATTGTAGCCCAGATGTAGATTCTACAGCACAGACACATTAAATCTTATTGTGGCCCAGATGAAGCTTCTCCAGCACCTACACATTAAAGCGTATTGTAGCCCAGATGTAGCTTCTACAGCACCTACACATTAAAGCGTATTGTAGCCCAGATGTAGCTTCTACAGCACCTACACAGTAAAGCGTATTGTAGGCCAGATGTAGCTTCTACAACACCTACTCATTAAATCGTATTGTAGCCCAGCTGTAGCTTCAACAACACCTACACATTAAAGCGTAATGTAGCCCAGATGTAGCTTCTGCAGCACCTACACATTAAAGCGTATTGTAGCCCAGATATAGCTTCTGCATCACCTACACATTAAAGCTTATTGTAGCCCAGATGTAGCTTCTACAGCACCTACACATTAAAGCGTATTGTAGCCCAGATGTAGCTTCTACAGCACCTATACATTAAAGCGTATTGTAGCCCAGATGTAGCTTCTACAGCACCTACTCATTAAAGCGTATTGTAGCCCAGATGTAGCTTCTACAGCACCTACACATTAAAGCGTATTGTAGCCCAGCTGTAGCTTCTACAGCACCTACACATTAAACCCTATTGTAGCCCAGATGTAGCTTCTACAGCACATACACATTAAAGCGTATTGTAGCCCAGATGTAGCTTCTACAGCACCTACACATTAAAGCGTATTGTAGCCCAGATGTAGCTTCTATAGCACCTACACAATAAAGCGTATTGTTGCCCAGCTGTAGCTTCTACAGCACCTACACATTAAAGCGTATTGTAGACCAGATGTAGCTTCTACAGCACCTACACATTAAAGCGTATTGTAGCCCAGATGTAGCTTCTGCAGCACCTACACATTAAAGCGTATTGTCGCCCAGATGTAGCTTCTGCATCACCTACACATTAAAACTTATTGTAGCCCAGATGTAGCTTCTACAGCACCTACCCATTAAAGCTTATTGTAGCCCAGATGTAGCTTCTACAGCACCTACACATTAAAGCGTATTGTAGCCCAGATGTAGCTTCTACAGCACCTATACATTAAAGCGTATTGTAGCCCAGATGTAGCTTCTACAGCACCTACACATTAAAGCGTATTGTAGCCCAGATGTAGCTTCTACAGCACCTACACATTAAAGCGTATTGTAGTCCAGATGTAGCTTCTACAGCACCTACACATTAAAGCGTATTGTAGTCCAGATGTAGCTGCTACAGCACCTACACATTAAAGCGTATTGTAGCCCAGATGTAGCTTCTACAGAACCTACACATTAATACGTATTGTAGCCCGTATTGTAGCCCAGATGTAGCTTCTACAGCACCTACACAGTAAAGCGTATTGTAGGCCAGATGTAGCTTCTACAACACCTACTCATTAAATCGTATTGTAGCCCAGCTGTAGCTTCAACAACACCTACACATTAAAGCGTAGTGTAGCCCAGATGTAGCTTCTGCAGCACCTACACATTAAAGCGTATTGTAGCCCAGATGTAGCTTCTACAGCACCTATACATTAAAGCGTATTGTAGCCCAGATGTAGCTTCTACAGCACCTACTCATTAAAGCGTATTGTAGCCCAGATGTAGCTTCTACAGCACCTACACATTAAAGCGTATTGTAGCCCAGCTGTAGCTTCTACAGCACCTACACATTAAACCCTATTGTAGCCCAGATGTAGCTTCTACAGCACATACACATTAAAGCGTATTGTAGCCCAGATGTAGCTTCTACAGCACCTACACATTAAAGCGTATTGTAGCCCAGATGTAGCTTCTATAGCACCTACACATTAAAGCGTATTGTTGCCCAGCTGTAGCTTCTACAGCACCTACACATTAAAGCGTATTGTAGACCAGATGTAGCTTCTACAGCACCTACACATTAAAGCGTATTGTAGCCCAGATGTAGCTTCTGCAGCACCTACACATTAAAGCGTATTGTAGCCCAGATGTAGCTTCTGCATCACCTACACATTAAAACTTATTATAGCCCAGATGTAGCTTCTACAGCACCTACACATTAAAGCTTATTGTAGCCCAGATGTAGCTTCTACAGCACCTACACATTAAAGCGTATTGTAGCCCAGATGTAGCTTCTACAGCACCTACACATTAAAGCGTATTGTAGCCCAGATGTAGCTTCTACAGCACCTACACATTAAAGCGTATTGTAGTCCAGATGTAGCTGCTACAGCACCTACACATTAAAGCGTATTGTAGCCCAACTGTAGCTTCTACAACACCTACTCATTAAAACGTATTGTAGCCCAGTTGTAGCTTCTACAACGCATACACATTAAAGCGTATTGTAGCCCAGATGTAGCTTCTACAGCACCTACACATTAAAGCCTATTGTAGCCCAGCTGTAGCTTCTACAGCACCTACACATTAAAGCTTATTGTAGCCCAGATGTAGCTTCTACAGCACCTACACATTAAAGCTTATTGTAGCCCAGATGTAGCTTCTACAGCACCTACACATTAAAGCGTATTGTAGCCCAGATGTAAGTTCTACAGCACCTACACATTAAAGCGTATTGTAGCCCAGATGTAGTTTCTACAGAACTTACACATTAAAGCGTATTGTAGCCCAGATGTAGATTCTACAGCACCTACACATGAAAGCATATTGTTGTCCAGCTGTAGCTTCTACATCACCTACACATTAAAGCGTATTGTAGTCCAGCTGTAGCTTCTACAGCACCTACACATTAAAGCGTATTGTAGCCCAGATGTAGCTTCTGCATCACCTACACATTAAAGCGTATTGTAGCCCAGCTGTAGCTCAACAACACCTACACATTAAAGCGTAGTGTAGCCCAGATGTAGCTTCTTCAGCACCTACACATTAAAGCGTATTGTAGCCCAGATGTAGCTTCTGCATCACCTACACATTAAAGCTTATTGTAGCCCAGATGTAGCTTCTACAGCACCTACACATTAAAGCTTATTGTAGCCCAGATGTAGCTTCTACAGCACCTACACATTAAAGCGTAGTGTAGCCCAGATGTAGCTTCTACAGCACCTATACATTAAAGCGTATTGTAGCCCAGACGTAGCTTCTACAGCACCTACACATTAAAGCGTATTGTAGCCCAGATGTAGCTTCTACAGCACCTACACATTAAAGCGTATTGTAGCCCAGCTGTAGCTT
>CM026401.1:53383020-53395304 GCA_014843695.1 Archivesica marissinica | reverse complement strand
GTGATCGTACACCAGTGATACTCGTTTTCGTACACCGTGGACCACTGTGTTCATTGTTGCAGGCGATTAAGCACGCTGAACTTGGTTATTTCGGCAATGAAACACTTTGCGACGGTTCATTATTAGGTGAATACAGTGAGAATGAATTTAGTGGTGTACTGTTCTTAGCTGGATCTCCGCAATCGCTCACAACGAGTGGTTGAACACACATTTTTAAATACCAAACTGATTTTGACAGATGTATCCCAAGGCTCAGTTGTAGGTCCGCTCTTATGTCTTGTGTATGCTAACGATATGCCGATGTTCCTATTTGTAGGCCTATCTCTTAGACTATTCACTGATGACAGTTGTTCTGGAAACGGTATTGAATTGTGATTTAGACATTTTGAAATTCTGTTTAATACTCATTAGTCATGATCTGCTCACTCAGAAATGTAGTTCTTCCATTCCTATGTGTTGATAACATTCCGATAAGTTTCTTTGATGATCTGAACCATTTTGGTATTACTCTAACGAATGATTGATCATGGCATACACATACTTTAAGCACTATTACTGACTTAGCTTAAACACTTCTTGGATCGATGAGAATGCTAAAATATAAACTTAATCGTTCTACCTTAATCAATACCTTCTGCTATATGACTTCAATATGGATCCATTGTGTGGGACATCTGTACTCAAGAAGATGTTCACCTTATCACATATTTGATTCTTTCGTCTTATTCAATATTTACTCATTGGATGGATTTCGCTTGCGCACCGTAGACCTATTCAGAAACTAACACTCGTGTGTAAAAGAAAACACCGGACTTTTGCCAAGTTCTTTACGTGCTGTTGGTGATACAAGATTGGTGATTCTAATTCCTATCAACTACGATATAACTATTCCCATGCAAGTTTACCTAGGCACATTGAAACCTACCAGCTATGTGGTACTACATTCCATAAAAATATACAATGACCTCGATTATCAACAGGTAATACAAATATCCTCAAATCATTTACGAACAAACTCAAAACATAAATATCCTGCAGTTACTTCTTATTATTTAACTGGGGGAATTATGATGTACTGTAATCCAAACTCGTATTAGAAAGCGATATAGAGGTTTAAACAATGACCTCTTCTTCATCCATGACCGTGATTCTCCCGATGCGATTCTCCCGATTGTTCGTGTACGTGTGTACGTTGTTTAGATCGCTGACATCACCATACACCACTGCTCGTTCGAATCCCACTGGGGTGACGATTTATTTCATGTGGGGAAGCTGTCCAGCTGACTTGAGGAAGGAATAACCTTAGTTGGAAGTTCCATATGACATAGGCTGTTGGCGTGACGTTAATCCCCCAAAACACAGACAAATGGTATGTGTACTCATAGCATTGAAGATGCATAACATTTCATCTTCATGTGTATTCTGTATTCATTATAGAAATGAACGACATTCTCTATCTCAAAAAATACTCGTATATTCCGTCAACTTAGTTCAAATAATTTACTTCATGGCATTTAATCTTTAGAAGTACAGACATCCAATGCAAAATACGTCATTTTATAGTTTGATTATACATTTATATGACGCTCTGGTGAAGGCCGTTTTCTGGTGCTGAAACTCTACATACCAAATCATTTGCATTATCATGCTATGTTCTTGTATTTATGTTCTGTATATTATCATAATCATGCTGAATGCAATAACATGTCATTTAGAAGTGAAACACTTACTATGACCTGTGTAAAACCTTAAACCAGTGACCAGTACGTAGTTGGCATTCAGTGTGTAGTACTGAGCCGAGCACTTCACACATTGTAGTGTGTCTTTGTGATGAAAGATACCACGGCATGTTGACTGTCTGGAACACTGCAACGAGCACTCTACATCATTGACTCCACTAGCATAGTTTCCAGTAAGAACATGCTCATCCGGGCATTCGTATCCAGCAAGCAAATCAAAGCGACTAAATAGTTTAAAATTTGAGGCACATAACACGTCTAGAAGACCTTGCTGGATAATCAGCACGGATAGAACGGTAACACTGTGTGTTGCTGACATAACTTCTCCCGCTTACGTTACTCGTCGTTCCTCTATCAAGTGACAACAATAGCAACGAAGTTTCAATATATAGTCATGTTCGGTATTAAGTGAACTGATTAGTATTCAGTTGTGTTCTTAAATGATTCATAACATACTTCTCGGTTTCGCCCGTAACTAAGCGACACAGTGGTATGAGTGCATACGATAGCTATATACTGAGTTTCTCTTTCATTGATAATTGACGAGTTTACGTATTATCAGTATGCCGATATAAAAACACAACTTTGTAGTCTGCACAAAATGTGTTTGCATAAAAAGGTTACTAAATATGTCCCTACTTAGAAATCGAATGATGCAACTTTGTCCACATGGAGCATTGCGCATTTAGAAGTATTCACGATGGCCGCCAAGATGGCCATCAAAAGTACAAAATCGACATATCTCATAATTTTAATGAGATTTGAACACAAATCTGAAAAACATTACCGTGTTTGTTGTTAGAGATAACATTATAAACATTACATTGAAATATTTACAGCAGAAAAACATTTCAAAATCCAAAATGGCTGCCCAAACCAAGAAGTTTTCATATAAACATGATATTTTTATTGAATGAATATGGTAATTGTGATATCGTATACAAGTTTAATAGGTTACATAGTATCAGGTTAAAGTGAGGTTTTTTGTCAAATGCCAAACAAACCTTGTTCTTTAAAGCGACACTACATCAGTGAACACACACATTTCTACAGAATGTAGTTTCCTATTATATGGTGTAATTTCTTTCCAAATATTGGCCTCAAATACTGAGTATTCAACTAAATAACAAAACGTCGTAAACGCGGTTTGTTGACGTAACACAATAATGTAAACATCCATGCGTAATGCAACTAGTGTATCCTGAATAACACGATGTATGGTACATATTTACCGTTATATCTCATATTTGTGCCTATTTATTTGTAGACTATTCTTTGTTAAATTATCTCTAAACGACATTACTTAGTATTGACTCAGATGACAAACAAACGTCAATTCAGGAGCATGGATGATCGTTATATGAAATCAAACTTTCAATCCACAAAAATACTGTACTGTTTATTGATTCAATGTTAATGTTCGAAATTCAATGTATTCGGAATAATTTGTAGTAGCAATGCATTTATACGTGAAAAAATGCATTTTATTTGCTTTTTGCGATGTAATGTCGCTTTAATGGTTCAGTTGCTTCCCTTTGTAGTAAGTCCGCCATTGAATTTTCAGCTGCTAGATTTCATTGTAGTAATTTTACCAATGATTTTCATGGAATGTTGCCTTCCAGTGACAGTAGGTTTGCCTATTGAGGAAGAATAACACATACATTACTGTCTATCCGTAGAAATACATAGATGTCATAATAGCTGGTTGATTAACTGTGTATGATGTGAAGTTTAAAGAGCATGAACATTTCAAACATAAATATTAACTGATTTGTAGTAACGATTCCCTTGGTATTGAAGAGTGGTGACCTTCATGACTTGGACATTGTATTGTAACTATCCTTATAACAACATTTCTGAAAACATTTCTGTAAAGGACGGGCTGCTAAGTCACCACACGTGCAGCCGTCTCCTCCAAGACGTGAATATTATGAGATACCTCACAGCAGAGTCACATAACATCACAACGCACAAAGAGGAGGCAGCCGCACGTATTGCATCCGATTCAGCTGACAGGAAGAATATTTGTATGCAGTTGGATGCCTGCATTGAACCACTGAATCCAGAAGAGCACGCACACAGTTGATCTACGCAAGAGTTATGGGACTAGCATCAATTAGAACGATCGTCTTAAAATATTTATTCAGCCATGAGCGAGCTCCTGTCCCAACGTCAATGCTTGACGACAGTGGTGAAATGAGGACAGCCACAAACAAATCGATGCTGAAGAAGAAGCTTCAAATCATTCACTCGTCCCGATGAACCGGACAACTTAATGCGCTGGTTATCGATGCATGTGCAATTCTATGGTGCACACACTGGCCATCTAAGGGAACTGTGCAGACTTTCATTGACAGTTACTGGCAGTATGATTTTAAGAGATGAAACGTATGCGATGTGTATTTGTTCTTTGACACATACTACCAGTACAGCATCAAGAGTAGCACCAGAAAAAGTATGGGCAGTCAGAAGACTGGCATTGATAATAAACTGAATGCTTCAACACCATTACCGGCACAATATACGGTCTTGACAAACACAGACAACAAGGTCCAAAAATAGACATGATTAGTGAGCATCACACAGGCAAGACCATGTGCTTACCTGCAAACTTCAGTCACAAGCTGATAATCACAGGCTACTCAGAGGTCCCACATGATATACACATGGGAGTTGCCTTTGATCGAGTAGATTTAAGGACCAGCCATGAGGAAGCTGATGTCATAATCCCGCAGCAGCTGGTGTATGCTGAATCTGTTACAGTGATCTGTGACGACACGGACGTATTTGTTCTGTTGGTTCACAACTATGCCCTCAATGAGTTTTCATGCACTCTAATAATGGAAGGAACTAGTGTTCAACGAACAATCGTAGATATTGCAGCAACATGTAATACACATTCAGCTATGATACCCCAGCTCTTAGCTGCTCATGCCCTGTCTGGCTGTGATACCGTCGCCAAACATAGTGGCCTTGGAAAGGCATCCGTTGTTAAATAGATTAAACGAGGGTGCAACCTCGACAAAGTTGGAGATGTAGATGCAGATATGAACAAAGTTAATGAAGAAGCTAGCTGTTTTAGTGCAGCATGTTATGGCAAGAATGCAGCTACAAATATGTCCAATGTCAGATATGATGTTTGGTCAGCAAAGAATGGGAAAGAAAACAGCCCGAAAGATGCCAAAAACTACAATCAGTACCACCTACATCAGAATCGTTCAATGAGTATGTCAAACGAGCAACCATCCAGGCATGCATATGGAGGAATGCATTGGACCCAGATCCCTCAAATCATGATCCTACCATCTTTGGATGGAAAAGGGATCTAAACTCTAAGGTACTCATACCGACGACAATCCCGGAGGACAAACCCCCAGCACCACCATATGTCCTGAAGCATATCTGATGTGGTTGTGCATCAGAGCAGACATGTGCAACATCCCGCTGCGGTTGCTGTATGTCTCACCTTGCCTGCACACTATTCTGTAACTGCTATCAAACCAGTAACTGTCAAAATAGATGGACGAAGGATGTAAATGAATTATTAAGTGATGCATATGATAATTCCAGTGAATCAGATAGTGAAGACGAAAATTGAACAGCTATAGTGTTGCGGAAGTCAAGTGTGTTGTTTACTGTCAAGTAGGTATACAGTACCGGTATATAAATAAATGTGTATTGTTCAAACATCTATAAGATGAAGATTACAATCATCAGTCAGCTCTACAGCAACTACACATTAAAGCGTATTGTAGCCCAGATGTAGCTTCTACAGCACCTACACATTAAAGCGTATTGTAGCCCAGATGTAGCTTCTGCAGCACCTACACATTAAAGCGTATTGTAGCCCAGATGTAGCTTCTACAGCACCTACACATTAAAGCGTATTGTAGCCCAGATGTAGCTTCTACAGCACCTACACATTAAAGCGTATTGTAGCCCAGATGTAGCTTCTACAGCACCTACACATTAAAGCGTATTGTAGCCCAGATGTAGCTTCTACAGCACCTATACATTAAAGCGTATTGTAGCCCAGATGTAGCTTCTACAGCACCTACACATTAAAGCGTATTGTAGCCCAGATGTAGCTTCTACAGCACCTACACATTAAAGCGTATTGTAGTCCAGATGTAGCTTCTACAGCACCTACACATTAAAGCGTATTGTAGTCCAGATGTAGCTGCTACAGCACCTACACATTAAAGCGTATTGTAGCCCAACTGTAGCTTCTACAACACCTACTCATTAAAGCGTATTGTAGCCCAGATGTAGCTTCTACAACACATACACATTAAAACGTATTGTAGCCCAGTTGTAGCTTCTACAACGCATACACATTAAAGCGTATTGTAGCCCAGATGTAGCTTCTACAGCACCTACACATTAAAGCCTATTGTAGCCCAGCTGTAGCTTCTACAGCACCTACACATTAAAGCTTATTGTAGCCCAGATGTAGCTTCTACAGCACCTACACATTAAAGCTTATTGTAGCCCAGATGTAGCTTCTACAGCACCTACACATTAAAGCGTATTGTAGCCCAGATGTAACTTCTACAGCACCTACACATTAAAGCGTATTGTAGCCCAGATGTAGTTTCTACAGAACCTACACATTAAAGCGTATTGTAGTCCAGATGTAGCTTCTACAGCACCTACACATTAAAGCGTATTGTAGCCCAGATGTAGATTCTACAGCACCTACACATGAAAGCATATTGTAGTCCAGCTGTAGCTTCTACATCACCTACACATTAAAGCGTATTGTAGTCCAGCTGTAGCTTCTACAGCACCTACACATTAAAGCGTATTGTAGCCCAGATGTAGCTTCTGCATCACCTACACATTAAAGCGTATTGTAGCCCAGCTGTAGCTTCAACAACACCTACACATTAAAGCGTAGTGTAGCCCAGATGTAGCTTCTGCAGCACCTACACATTAAAGCGTATTGTAGCCCAGATGTAGCTTCTGCATCACCTACACATTAAAGCGTATTGTAGCCCAGCTGTAGCTTCAACAACACCTACACATTAAAGCGTAGTGTAGCCCAGATGTAGCTTCTGCAGCACCTACACATTAAAGCGTATTGTAGCCCAGATGTAGCTTCTGCATCACCTACACATTAAAGCGTATTGTAGCCCAGCTGTAGCTTCAACAACACCTACACATTAAAGCGTAGTGTAGCCCAGATGTAGCTTCTGCAGCACCTACACATTAAAGCGTATTGTAGCCAGATGTAGCTTCTCAGACCTACACATTAAAGCTATTGTAGCCCAGATGTAGCTTCTACAGCACCTACACATTAAAGCGTATTGTAGCCCAGATGTAGCTTCTACAGCACCTACACATTAAAGCGTATTGTAGCCAGATGTAGTTTCTACAGAACCTACACATTAAAGCGTATTGTAGTCCAGATGTAGCTTCTACAGCACCTACACATTAAAGCGTATTGTAGCCCAGATGTAGATTCTACAGCACCTACACATGAAAGCATATTGTAGTCCAGCTGTAGCTTCTACATCACCTACACATTAAAGCGTATTGTAGTCCAGATGTAGCTTCTACAGCACCTACACATTAAAGCGTATTGTAGCCCAGATGTAGCTTCTGCATCACCTACACATTAAAGCGTATTGTAGCCCAGCTGTAGCTTCTACAGCACCTACACATTAAAGCGTATTGTAGCCCAGATGTAGCTTCTACAGCACCTACACATTAAAGCGTATTGTAGCCCAGATGTAGCTTCTACATCACCTACACATTAAAGCGTATTGTAGCCCAGCTGTAGCTTCTACAGCACCTACACATTAAAGCGTATTGTAGCCCAGATGTAGCTTCTACAGCACCTACACATTAAAGCGTATTGTAGCCCAGATGTAGCTTCTACATCACCTACACATTAAAGCGTATTGTAGCCCAGCTGTAGCTTCAACAACACCTACACATTAAAGCGTAGTGTAGCCCAGATGTAGCTTCTACAGCACCTACACATTAAGCTATTGTAGCCCAGCTGTAGCTCTCACCCTACACATTAAAGCGTATTGTAGCCCAGATGTAGCTTCTACAGCACCTATACATTAAAGCGTATTGTAGTCCAGATGTAGCTTCTACACCACCTACACATTAAAGCGTATTGTAGCCCAGATGTAGCTTCTACAGCACCTACACATTAAAGCATATTGTAGCCCAGATGTAGCTTCTACAGCACCTACACATTAAAGCGTATTGTAGCCCAGATGTAGCTTCTACAGCACCTACACATTAAAGCGTATTGTAGCCCAGATGTAGCTTCTACAGCACCTACACATTAAAGCGTATTGTAGCCCAGATGTAGCTTCTACAGCACCTACACATTAAAGCGTATTGTAGCCCAGATGTAGCTTCTACAGCACCTACACATTAAAGCGTATTGTAGCCCAGATGTAGCTTCTACAGCACCTATACATTAAAGCGTATTGTAGTCCAGATGTAGCTTCTACACCACCTACACATTAAAGCGTATTGTAGCCCAGATGTAGCTTCTACAGCACCTACACATTAAAGCATATTGTAGCCCAGATGTAGCTTCTACAGCACCTACACATTAAAGCGTATTGTAGCCCAGATGTAGCTTCTACAGCAACTACAAATTAAAGCGTATTGTAGCCCAGATGTAGCTTCTACAGAACCTACACATTAATACGTATTGTAGCCCAGATGTAGCTTCTGCATCACCTACACATTAAAGCTTATTGTAGCCCAGATGTAGCTTCTACAGCACCTACACATTAAAGCTTATTGTAGCCCAGATGTAGCTTCTACAGCACCTACACATTAAAGCGTATTGTAGCCCAGATGTAGCTTCTACAGCACCTATACATTAAAGCGTATTGTAGCCCAGATGTAGCTTCTACAGCACCTACACATTAAAGCGTATTGTAGCCCAGATGTAGCTTCTACAGCACCTACACATTAAAGCGTATTGTAGCCCAGATGTAGCTTCTACAGCACCTATACATTAAAGCCTATTGTAGCCCAGATGTAGCTTCTACAGCACCTACACATTAAAGCGTATTGTAGCCCAGATGTAGCTTCTATAGCACCTACACATTAAAGCGTATTGTTGCCCAGCTGTAGCTTCTACAGCACCTACACATTAAAGCGTATTGTAGCCCAGATGTAGATTCTACAGCACAGACACATTAAATCTTATTGTGGCCCAGATGAAGCTTCTCCAGCACCTACACATTAAAGCGTATTGTAGCCCAGATGTAGCTTCTACAGCACCTACACATTAAAGCGTATTGTAGCCCAGATGTAGCTTCTACAGCACCTACACAGTAAAGCGTATTGTAGGCCAGATGTAGCTTCTACAACACCTACTCATTAAATCGTATTGTAGCCCAGCTGTAGCTTCAACAACACCTACACATTAAAGCGTAATGTAGCCCAGATGTAGCTTCTGCAGCACCTACACATTAAAGCGTATTGTAGCCCAGATGTAGCTTCTACAGCACCTACACATTAAAGCGTATTGTAGCCCAGATGTAGCTTCTACAGCACCTATACATTAAAGCGTATTGTAGCCCAGATGTAGCTTCTACAGCACCTACTCATTAAAGCGTATTGTAGCCCAGATGTAGCTTCTACAGCACCTACACATTAAAGCGTATTGTAGCCCAGCTGTAGCTTCTACAGCACCTACACATTAAACCCTATTGTAGCCCAGATGTAGCTTCTACAGCACATACACATTAAAGCGTATTGTAGCCCAGATGTAGCTTCTACAGCACCTACACATTAAAGCGTATTGTAGCCCAGATGTAGCTTCTATAGCACCTACACATTAAAGCGTATTGTTGCCCAGCTGTAGCTTCTACAGCACCTACACATTAAAGCGTATTGTAGACCAGATGTAGCTTCTACAGCACCTACACATTAAAGCGTATTGTAGCCCAGATGTAGCTTCTGCAGCACCTACACATTAAAGCGTATTGTCGCCCAGATGTAGCTTCTGCATCACCTACACATTAAAACTTATTGTAGCCCAGATGTAGCTTCTACAGCACCTACCCATTAAAGCTTATTGTAGCCCAGATGTAGCTTCTACAGCACCTACACATTAAAGCGTATTGTAGCCCAGATGTAGCTTCTACAGCACCTATACATTAAAGCGTATTGTAGCCCAGATGTAGCTTCTACAGCACCTACACATTAAAGCGTATTGTAGCCCAGATGTAGCTTCTACAGCACCTACACATTAAAGCGTATTGTAGTCCAGATGTAGCTTCTACAGCACCTACACATTAAAGCGTATTGTAGCCCAGATGTAGCTTCTACAGCACCTACACATTAAAGCGTATTGTAGCCCAGATGTAGCTTCTACAGAACCTACACATTAATACGTATTGTAGCCCAGATGTAGCTTCTGCATCACCTACACATTAAAGCTTATTGTAGCCCAGATGTAGCTTCTACAGCACCTACACATTAAAGCTTATTGTAGCCCAGATGTAGCTTCTACAGCACCTACACATTAAAGCGTATTGTAGCCCAGATGTAGCTTCTACAGCACCTATACATTAAAGCGTATTGTAGCCCAGATGTAGCTTCTACAGCACCTACACATTAAAGCGTATTGTAGCCCAGATGTAGCTTCTACAGCACCTACACATTAAAGCTTATTGTAGCCCAGATGTAGCTTCTACAGCACCTACACATTAAAGCGTATTGTAGCCCAGGTGTAGCTTCTACAGCACCTACACATTAAAGCGTATTGTAGCCCAGCTGTAGCTTCAACAAAACCTACACATTAAAGCGTAGTGTAGCCCAGATGTAGCTTCTGCAGCACCTACACATTAAAGCGTATTGTAGCCCAGATGTAGCTTCTGCATCACCTACACATTAAAGCTTATTGTAGCCCAGTTGTAGCTTCTACAGCACCTACACATTAAAGCGTATTGTAGTCCAGATGTAGCTTCTACAGCACCTACACATTAAAGCGTATTGTAGCCCAGCTGTAGCTTCTACAGCACCTACACATTAAAGCGTATTGTAGCCCAGATGTAGCTTCTACAGCACCTATACATTAAAGCGTATTGTAGTCCAGATGTAGCTTCTACAGCACCTACACATTAAAGCGTATTGTAGCCCAGATGTAGCTTCTACAGCACCTACACATTAAAGCGTATTGTAGCCCAGATGTAGCTTCTGCAGCACCTACACATTAAAGCGTATTGTAGCCCAGATGTAGCTTCTGCATCACCTACACATTAAAACTGATTGTAGCCCAGATGTAGCTTCTACAGCACCTACACATTAAAGCGTATTGTAGCCCAGATGTAGCATCTACAGCACCTATACATTAAAGCGTATTATAGCCCAGATGTAGCTTCTACAGCACCTACACATTAAAGCGTATTGTAGCCCAGATGTAGCTTCTACAGCACCTACACATTAAAGCGTATTGTAGTCCAGATGTAGCTTCTACAGCACCTACACATTAAAGCGTATTGTAGTCCAGATGTAGTTTCTACAGCACCTACACATTAAAGAGTATTGTAGCCCAGCTGTAGCTTCTTCAGCACCTACACATTAAAGCGTATTGTAGCCCAGATGTAGATTCTACAGCACAGACACATTAAATCTTATTGTGGCCCAGATGAAGCTTCTACAGCACCTACACATTAAAGCGTATTGTAGCCCAGATGTAGCTTCTACAGCACCTACACATTAAAGCGTATTGTAGCCCAGATGTAGCTTCTACAGCACCTACACATTAAAGCATATTGTAGCCCAGCTGTAGCTTCTACAGCACCTACACATTAAAGCGTATTGTAGCCCAGATGTAGCTTCTACAACACCTACACATTAAAGCGTAATGTAGCCCAGATGTAGCTTCTGCAGCACCTACACATTAAAGCGTATTGTAGCCCAGATGTAGCTTCTGCATCACCTACACATTAAAGCTTATTGTAGCCCAGATGTAGCTTCTACAGCACCTACACATTAAAGCGTATTGTAGCCCAGATGTAGCTTCTACAGCACCTATACATTAAAGCGTATTGTAGCCCAGATGTAGCTTCTACAGCACCTACTCATTAAAGCGTATTGTAGCCCAGATGTAGCTTCTACAGCACCTACACATTAAAGCGTATTGTAGCCCAGATGTAGCTTCTACAGCACCTACACATTAAAGCGTATTGTAGCCCAGATGTAGCTTCTACAGCACCTACACATTAAAGCGTATTGTAGCCCAGATGTAGCTTCTACAGCACCTACACATTAAAGCGTATTGTAGCCCAGATGTAGCTTCTACAGCACCTACACATTAAAGCGTATTGTTGCCCAGCTGTAGCTTCTACAGCACCTACACATTAAAGCGTATTGTAGCCCAGATGTAGATTCTACAGCACATACACATTAAATCTTATTGTAGCCCAGATGAAGCTTCTACAGCACCTACACATTAAAGCGTATTGTAGCCCAGATGTAGCTTCTACAGCACCTACACATTAAAGCGTATTGTAGCCCAGATGTAGCTTCTACAGCACCTACACATTAAAGCGT
>CM026401.1:53338138-53382020 GCA_014843695.1 Archivesica marissinica | reverse complement strand
TTTTGGAGGATAGTGCAATGATACAGACAGAGACCCATTCCAGAGTCTCCTCTGGTTCTTTTACGTATGACATCAGTTCATAGTCCCAACGAATAAATCCCACATAATCCAATCGAATGTGGCATCCCTAATGTGCAGTCCAACATGTTAACCGGGCTACTAACCCAACCTTGCTTAAGATACACATATTTTGTACTTTAGTGTATATTAAGACTCCGGCTACAGCACCGGTGACGGTCCCGAGGAACATCCGGGGTCTTGAAGAAGGGAAAGTGGGAACTCTGAACATTGTCTGGGATGTAAGTATGATTGATTATCTATTCCTCGGACACAGTGTAATTATATGTATGTTCCATGTCAAACCCCTTGCGGGGACCTAGACATACTTTCTGGAGAGGCTTAGCCGACCTAAGCTATTAACCAATGTGCAATGTTTGTGTGAGGTCTTGCTGAATAACACAACATACGTGCACATATCGAGTATCGAACCCGGGACCCATCAATTCCAAATCCGACACTGAACCACGGACGCCACACTGTGCATGATTCGGTAATAAATGTTCACTCATTGAGCAAACATTGTGTTGTTTGGGCGTGTGTAAGCGTCCAGAAACAATAGCATACATACACACATTGATCAAACACAATAAAGTGTATGTATGGACTGATACATGTAGTAATTGTCTTTCAACTAGATTGGTTTGGGGTGGGGGGTAAAGTCGCACCGACGGTTTATGTCATATGTCGACTCTCCAGCTGACTTTGGTGTAGGAAGACACCGGGAGCCAGTCCAAGCAGTATCTCAGGTACGGACGGATTCCCGGATAAATCCATCGCCATACCTCAAGCCAGATGTACAGCTTCCTCACACCGTTCGGGAAAATATCGACAACCCAGTAGGATTCGAACCTTCAGCGATGAGGGGACAAATTTAACGACCGTTACCACTTGACCACGGATGTCCCTAATGCATGCACACGAGTACACTATTCACATAATTAAAGACCACACGTGATTGTATATTTTTCTCATCTGTATAATATATCAATTAATCAGCTTTTATTTGATGAAGCTTTGTAGCTTTGTGCATTCAGTCAAACTTGCCTTAGTTGTCACCTCCATTAAGCAGTCAACCTGTATTAAACATCCATTTTCCACATTCACAATATGTTGTTTTATTATACAGTTGACCTCTAGTAAGCAGTTACTTTCTGTGATTCCATTGACTGGCTGCTTAAGACAGGTTTGACTGTATATCAACTGATGGCGAATTTACGCATTGACACAAACTGACTATTTTAATTTTTCCACAAATCTTACAATAAGCATGCTTTATAGTATCGCCATGTGGCATATTTTCAGGCTCTCGGCGTATCAGAGTACAGTGGTAATGGAATAGGATACAACGTATATTTCAGGAAGAAGGGTGATCCCAAGGAATGGTTCCACGTATGGTTACCTTCTCTAATTTAGGCAACTTTCATTTAGCTATTTGCAAAACAAGTTCTTATAACATTAGTTAAATCGTTCTCGAGACCTCATTCCTGACGGAATCCATCGCCATGAAGGAGAGACAAGAGGCAATGTGAAATTTAAATGCATTGAATAATGGCAAAATCGTAACTATAACAGCTGGGTGCAAACGTTGGGCTTCTAAAGTAATTGGGCTAGCACTGTGATATCACGACTCCCACATCGTAACTGAATTAAGATTACAGCTTATTACTATGAATGTTAGCCTTTTTGCCGTTATTTGCCTACCACAATACTGTCTGTGTTTTCCAGTGTGGTATTACGCTTGGTAGTTTGATACGGTAACGAACCCGTACTCAAAACAGAAAAAGTTGTATCATAACTAGTTCCTGAGAGAAAAACGCATGCGCACTCGGATGCTAGTTTGTTTACTTCTCGTAGCGTACCAGCGTGTCAAATTTGACAGATAACAGGATGTCTATAGTTTCGTGGTAATATTTCAATCGTGTATCTAATTCAGTAATTGTGATATATCCCTGATCAATGGATAACAGCATGGTGTCGATTATTAAATTGCAAAGTCATAGCAATGTAATAAAGACGTTATTACGTGGCTAGTTTCATATCAGCCTAAGTATCGTCTCTCGGTAACTTGATATCAGCCAAGTATAAAGTTACCTCGGATCGATACCTCTGCTGATATGAACTTAGCCACGTAACAACCTCTAATTACCCGGGTTTTTTTTAGTTAAAACATATTTTATTTCCCAATATAATACTTATTGAACAATGCATACACCACGCATACTCAGAATACAGAAACAGGATTAGAATGGAAGACAGGGTTTGTGGGGGGGGGGGGGCTTAAAGTGGCAACAACAGCTTAGGTTGCATGGCGGTTCTCCAGCTAGTCTTGGTGGGTTCCCTTCCGGCCTTACACAAGCCAACTGGATATAACATATTTCCCCCTGTCACAATTATCAGCCCAGCTATGAGCAACTTATGTCTATATTGCAATGGTAGGTGGTGACAATATAGGTTGAAGTTCGTATATGTTTTAGGCAAAGATGAAAGGGGCAGGCAGTACAATGTATACACATCTTGTCGGCGAGGAGAACTTTTACCTAGAGTATTCGGTGATGGTCGGAGCATACAACATTCACGGCAGTGGTCCAAACTCCTCCGTGCATGTCATCATGTCGGCGGAAAGTAGTGAGTTTGAGTTCATAATTTATGGGATCTGTGGTGGTTGTGTCTTGGGTATTGATCTGGGAAACGAATTAAAACAGGAGATTTATTTTCTCTGAGCATACCCGGTATATACATTGTATCTAAATATAACGTATCTGGTGAGTCCTTATTTGAGACTACTTTGTGGCATTTCAGTTCAATATGTGTTACATCGGACGTCAACAGATGTCATCTCCACACCAAAGTAAGATTGAATAAGATTGAAACATGCAAAAACAAAATATGGGCAGAATTGATCTGTCAAATATTAAAACGTGTCATTGGACATATATTCGTATAGTATAATAGAGCTAACCTGTATGTAGAGACCACGTACAGGAATGGAATATAGTACGTGCGTGTTGACAGGTATGCTCTCGTGATATATTGATAACTACTTGATGTTTTTGTTGTTTTTTTTTTTATTTAAGTATATTTCACGTCATTACCGGTTGCCCATTAGAGCGACGGAATTTACCTAACAATACCTTTCTTGGGCAAGCTCGATAGCTACGGTGCCGATGTTATATGTATTGTTCTTCATTCATGGTACTGATGTTACACATATTCTGTCTTCAGTGCCAATCGCCACAGTGATAATGGGAGACTGTGACAACTATAACGGGTCGGCATTTATCATGAGCTGGACACCAATTGAAGATACGAGAGAAAATATGAAGGGAAGACTCAAGGGATACAGGGTAAAACGTTTTATACAATGTACAGTCTACATACGTTGTGTCAAATTCTGTCAGACCGAACAAATTACTTCGACATAACCAAAGTTTTCTGAAGCGGGACTTTGATCCGACTTCGCGATATCCGGAGAATTCGACATAACCGACTTAGCGGATGTAGATTGTAGATAGTTTAGCATTCCAAATACTACAGATATGATTGTACAATGCGAGTCGCTCATGAGAGTAAAAGTATTATAATGTTTGAACAAATACAACGACGACTTATAGCTTGATCGGTAACTATCGATACTTACTCTTTCCGCGTGAAAACTGCCACATTCATCAATTTAGTCATAACTGTATAGTCTGTACCGATCTAACTCATATTTGCGTAGTATATTCGCGTACCATACACCCACTAACTAATCGACATATAAACTTTGCTCCCGACTTGATCTACCGGTAAACCTTTCTCAAAAACACGTTACCATAGTTATCTTATCAATAACCTTTCTCAACATATTTTATCATGTTTTGGTCTTAAATGTTCTCAAAACATTATACAATATTATGATCTTAACCTTTCTCAAAACACATTACCATGTTTGAATCATTACCTTTCTCAAAACACATTACCATGTTTGAATCTTAAACTTTCTCAAAACACATTACCATGTTTGAATCTTTAACCTTTCTCAAAACACATTACCATGTTTGAATCTTTACCTTTCTCAAAAGACTTTATCATAGTATTATATTATTAATAACCACTCTCAAAACATTGTACCGTATTTGGATATTTACCTTTCTCAAAACATTTGACCATAATTTTATCTTATTAATAATAACCTAAATGTTTCTCAAAACACGTTACCATGTTTTGATCTTGACCTTTATCAAAACACATTACCATGTTTGAATCTTAACCTTTCTCAAAAGACTTTACCATAGTATTATCTTATTAATAACCACTCTCAAAACACATTACCATGTTTGGATATTTATCTTTCTCAAAACACATGATAACTTTATCTCATTAATAACCTAAATATTTCTCAAAACACTTTACTATATTTTGATTGTAACCTTTCTCAAAGCGTGCTACCATATTGTATCACATATGATAGTTGTGCTCACTACTACTCCAACCCCCGCCTGACCATAATAAAATAAACAGTCTTCAAATTGGGACTTTAAACTGAGGTCTCGTGTCGGTGCTTTACACCGTGCACGTTTAAAGAACCAGAGGAGATTATGGAAGGGTCTCTGTCGGTTTGTGTGACGGCAGGTTGAAAGTTAGTCATGGGCACACTGGCTAAAGGTTTTGACTGCACATATGCCTACGTGTATCTATATACGTCGAACTAAATGAGATGATAAAGGTACATGAAAAAATGCGAGAACATCCGAAAATATGTACATGTATTCACGCTCTCTCTCTATATGTGGGTAAGAATATTGCATAAACTGGCTTTCTTAGATGTTAAATACAAAATACAGGTAGTCAAGAACATAAATTTATACCATTTCAACACCTAATAAATTTAATAATTACCTCTTTGGAGCCATCCCCAATGCCCAATAAAACACAACGCTCTGACAATTGATAGCACGAGTGCAAATGGCGGGTCAATACCGACAAGGGACGCAACCTCAGTACAACTCGCACGAGAGTCATTTCGACTTTTGAAACCCGTCCGCAATCTGTACACGCATCGCAGTGTGCAGTGTGTATGAATCATTGCACTATACTCCAAGTTCTAAAATTACCAATCTCTTCAGGAGGCGTCGGTAATATGGGCAACCGGATTTTATGTTTCAGTGAGCTTTGTTGTAAAATATTAACAGTAATGTGTATGATATTCTGTACGAGTTAGGAATGGCATGCCATGAGAATATAATATATATATTAGTTATGTATCCCCCAATATTGAAGAGCATAGTACTACAAACATGTTACATATAAATTATCAGAACATTTTCATCGACGAAATATTTTACAATTATATACATATTCATTAAGCAACAGAAATACACATCTATTTTAATATACATAACATAGTATGTATAATCGCAACGGATTGTGTACATTTTGTAATACTTCGACCCTTACTCGTAAGTGATTGAAGTTAATCATTCATATTAATTCTAAACAAAGGGCCGTTATACTATTTAGCAAAACGTTACGCCCGGTTAGTTAACATGAATGTATGCATATCACTATGGTATTGTATTACACACTTATATTGCATTTATAAGGTATACAGTAAATTACAATAAAAGACAATTTGAAAGTACATTCATTAGTTTCATTATGTCTTAAAGTACTGCAAGTGTTACCCCCTTATCGAAACGAAACAATAAGAGAGCTGTGTGCAGAGTAGGGTAGATAGACATGCTGTTACGTATACGTGTTTAGTACTATCTTATAACCAATTCATGTAATAGGCAGACTGTAGAAATACTTTAAAACTTGCGACTCTGAGCGTATGTCAATTGAAATGTTGTAAAACCACGATACACTTCAACTGGTCGTAGGTCTGATGAGAGTGAACAGAAGGTTTTAAATGGACTGGTACCTAGACACTTAGAGAGTTTAAATGGACTGGTACCTAGACACTTATAGGGTTTAAATGGACTGGTACCTAGACACGTATAGGGTTTAAATGGACTGGTACCTAGCGACTTATAGGGTTTTAATGGACTGGTACCTAGACACTTATAGGGTTTAAATGGATTGCTACCTAGACACTTATAGGGTTTAAATGGACTGGTACCTAGACACTTATAGGGTTTAAATGGACTGGTACCTATACACTTATAGGGTTTAAATGGACTGGTACCTAGACACTTATAGGGTTTAAATGGACTGGTACCTAGACACTTATAGGGTTTAAATGGACTGGTACCTAGACACTTAGAGAGTTTAAATGGACTGGTACCTAGACACTTAGAGAGTTTAAATGGACTGGTACCTATACACTTAGAGAGTTTAAATGGACTGGTACCTAGACACTTAGAGAGTTTAAATGGACTGGTACCTAGACACTTAGAGAGTTTAAATGGACTGGTACCTAGACACTTAGAGAGTTTAAATGGACTGGTACCTAGACACTTAGAGAGTTTAAATGGACTGGTACCTAGACACTTAGAGAGTTTAAATGGACTGGTACCTAGACACTTAGAGAGTTTAAATGGACTGGTACCTAGACACTTAGAGAGTTTAAATGGACTGGTACCTAGACACTTAGAGAGTTTAAATGGACTGGTACCTAGACACTTAGAGAGTTTAAATGGACTGGTACCTAGACACTTAGAGAGTTTAAATGGACTGGTACCTAGACACTTAGAGAGTTTAAATGGACTGGTACCTAGACACTTAGAGAGTTTAAATGGACTGGTACCTAGACACTTAGAGAGTTTAAATGGACTGGTACCTAGACACTTAGAGAGTTTAAATGGACTGGTACCTAGACACTTAGAGAGTTTAAATGGACTGGTACCTAGACACTTAGAGAGTTTAAATGGACTGGTACCTAGACACTTAGAGAGTTTAAATGGACTGGTACCTAGACACTTAGAGAGTTTAAATGGACTGGTACCTAGACACTTAGAGAGTTTAAATGGACTGGTACCTAGACACTTAGAGAGTTTAAATGGACTGGTACCTAGACACTTAGAGAGTTTAAATGGACTGGTACCTAGACACTTAGAGAGTTTAAATGGACTGGTACCTAGACACTTAGAGAGTTTAAATGGACTGGTACCTAGACACTTAGAGAGTTTAAATGGACTGGTACCTAGACACTTAGAGAGTTTAAATGGACTGGTACCTAGACACTTAGAGAGTTTAAATGGACTGGTACCTAGACACTTAGAGAGTTTAAATGTACTGGTACCTAGACACTTAGAGAGTTTAAATGGACTGGCACCTAGACACTTAGAGATTTTAAATGGACTGGCACCTAGACACTTAGATAGTTTAAATGGACTGGTACCTAGACACTTAGAGAGTTTAAATGGACTGGTACCTAGACACTTAGAGTTTAAATGGACTGGTACCTAGACACTTAGAGAGTTTAAATGGACTGGTACCTAGACACTTAGAGAGTTTAAATGGACTGGTACCTAGACACTTAGAGAGTTTAAATGGACTGGTACCTAGACACTTAGAGAGTTTAAATGGACTGGTACCTAGACACTTAGAGAGTTTAAATGGACTGGTACCTAGACACTTAGAGAGTTTAAATGGACTGGTACCTAGACACTTAGAGAGTTTAAATGGACTGGTACCTAGACACTTAGAGTTTAAATGGACTGGTACCTAGACACTTAGAGAGTTTAAATGGACTGGTACCTAGACACTTAGAGAGTTTAAATGGACTGGTACCTAGACACTTAGATAGTTTAAATGGACTGGTACCTAGACACTTAGAGAGTTTAAATGGACTGGTACCTAGACACTTAGAGAGTTTAAATGGACTGGTACCTAGACACTTAGAGAGTTTAAATGGACTGGTACCTAGACACTTAGAGAGTTTAAATGGACTGGTACCGAGACACTTAGAGAGTTTCATCCAAAGTGTGGTTCTCCGTATGTCATTATATGTGCAAAACAACAGTATATGTTTACTAATCTCATCTGTGACCAAGTGACATTTCATACATTGAGTATTGTATTAATGAGAGAAAAAACCTACATAATTATTAGGATAACAGCTGATGTACAATATGGCTGTATGTAGCGGTAGTCTCTACTAAAATGCCACAGGTTGCACGTTTCATATTCTGACTGGACAAGCGAGAAGGTATTTAGTTTCTGGTGCAGTAAATACACAATACTACACATTTCATAAGTTACATCTTTCACACGATTAGTGTCTGTGTGTATCGAGCTAATACCAATTATAGTTTGGTGAATCCCTGAAGATTGTTTTGATATTTGCAATGCATAGTTCGAGAACCTGCGATCACTGGATTCACAGTTTAACGTGTTAACTACTGTACTACTGTGTAGTACTGCGTCTGTATGGTTGAGTTAAAGTGTCCGTCTGTACTGATGAGTTACGGTGTTCATATGTAACATTTACTGACGTACATTTCTGATAATCTTCATGGATTTCCCGAATGTGATATCATATTTCAATTCACAGCTCCGCTACTGGCACTCTGATTTTCCCGAGTTCATTACATGGCGAGATTTGTACGGCCAGCACGACGAGGCAATTATTATTGGCGTTCAAGACAACACAAATTACTGGGCTTCAGTCCAAGTTATGAATTATGCTGGTGTCGGGCCTATCGGTGAAATACGATTGGCGGAAACATTACATTTACGTAAGTGATAGTTTTATGTGTATTGGTATAATTTGATTGGCTGAAAGATTCCATTATCGTGGAAGTCGTGATAGCGCAGTGGATGCGCGTTCGCTCCAGGTCCGGAGTTCGAGCCCCACTGGAGCCGTTACGATTGTGCCCTTAGGCAAGGCATTTAAATTCCACGTTGCCTCTTCTCTCTCCCTCGTGGCGATGGATTCCATCAGGAATGAGGTCTCGAGAGTGATTTATATAAGTTGAAATAACTTGTTTCGCAATCGGGCTTAGGCTTACTTATGTTCTTCGAATTTGTTGCTCGTGCTAACGCCTAATGGGTACCCCATGTTTTTGGACTGTCCAACTACCTCTTAGACACCCTGTTGTTTGATGCTAAGTTGTCACATACAATCCAGCGTTGGTCCGGAGTTCGAACCCCGCGTTACGATTGTACCCTTAGGCAAGGCATTTAAATTCCACATTGCCTCTTCTCTCTCCTTCGTGGCGATGGATTCCATCAGGAATGAGGTCTCGAGAGTGATTCATATAAGTTGAAAGAACTTGTTTCGCAATCGAGCTAAACTAAATTTAAGAGGACAGTTTGTAAAACAATCCAGCGTTGTTGAATACCAGTATCCTATTTCCTTTATCTATTTGCTTGTATTATTTATTTCATGTTCTATTTCTAAACATCATGTGCCTTGTTTTCGGACGTTCCTATTTCCTTTATCTATTTGCTGGTATTATTTATTTCATGTTCTATTTCTAAACAGCACCCGTTCATTATCCTCGACATGTTAAAGTATGGCCTCATGCCACACACTCCATTCGGGTCACGTGGCAAGGTGTGAGTACTCTATCGAACGCAGAAGAATCGCTGGAAGGATACATTGTAAGTTAAAACACATTCATAATAATATTACAGGTTCAGAAAATTAATGTTTTACTCATCAACTCATTACATTACACATAATGGCGTCCGTGGTCCAGTGGTATAGCTTCGGATTTGAAATCGAACGGTCCCGGGTTCGATACTCGGTCAGGCCACGTATGTAGTGTCATTGAGCAAGGCACCTCACACACATTGCTTAGTACTGGTTGATCGCTTAGGTCGGCTATGTCTGCCCAGGAAAAACATGTCTAAGTCCCGCGAAGGGTTTGACATTAAAGGAACATACATACATATGTCTGTCCGATTAGCGCAGTTGTTAGCGCGCTCGCTTCTCACCAATGCAACCCGGGTTAGATCCTCTGACATGGAAGCATATGAGATGGTACGATGGTCGCCATATCGAACAGGTGTTCTGTGTTTTGGTTCGAATCTGTTCAGGTACTCGAAACTGCGTTCTTGTCAGACTGTAGAAATATTGTTTGGGTTTATTTCTGGGGCTTACAGTCGCACCATCAGCGCAGGACATATGGTTCGGAGGTTATAAAACTTTTCTCAAATCTCAAGCTCAAACTCAAGTGATATGATTGGTTGAGTCTGATATTTACACTTAATTGAACCAATCAGAAGCTTGAGACTGAGTCTGAGATTGGAGAAACGTTTTATAACCGTCAGGCATGTTCACTCTCCAGCTAGATGTATTATTGCTGGAGAAAGACCGCTGGTGCCCCTCCTAGAAATGTTTCCGGAACGGACGGACAGTAACACTCGTGTAGAACCACCAACCTTCCGCTGGATATCTTCTCCACATGAACGAATTTGATACCCCCAGTGGGATTCGAAGCATCAGCGATGAGGGGCAAGTAATTTGAAGTCATATACTGTAACCACTAGGCCACGCAGGCCCTATGCCTATTTAGAAACCGACATTTTCCTAGAAATGTTCATATATTAGCTGAATATCCGTAAGCTGAAAGGTTTCCTTGCCACCGTAATAATGTGTAGCAATTCCTTTTGTTTTCACTATAACATGCAATATCAATTACCAAGATGAATTGCAGGTTAAGATCGCCCTATAACCAGAAACGAACTACTTTAACAAAAAAATCATACAACAGTTACTTCCCTATAAAGATCAATTACCAAGATGAATTGCAGGTTAAGATCGCCCTATAACCAGAAACGAACTACTTTAACAAAAAAATCATACAACAGTTACTTCCCTTTATAACAATAGCACCATTTGCAAGATCATGTACTGTTCTGGTTACAGCTGCGTGTCTGGAAGATACAGGAGGATATTAGAACAGCTAAAGATGTAGTTGTTGACAAAGTAGCAGAGGCTATCATAGATAATCTACAAGTACAGACAGTGTATGTCCTCCGTATGTTGGGATACAGTCTCGGTGGAGACGGATCACTCAGTCCACATGTATATTTCACTGTAGAAGGTATGTGTTAACTCGACTGTATTACTATATTCATATAGTTTTAAAGTGTATAACCACATTTTGAACACCAAACGTGCGAACCCGGTAGGTGGTCTGAGGGCATTCTCCCCACTAATTCTTTGAAACCTAGGCATCAAATGGTGCACCCTGGCACCTTTTAAGACAAGTGTATACACTAACAAACACGTAAGAACAATTCAGTTTTTCATCGACTACTGTATATCCAGCAAAACTAAAACACTTCGTGAATATAATGTGCAAACCTGGGAGTTGTGGCGTAAAGGCAACTACGCGCCTGGTAAATTAGAAACGGGAGCACAATGCTGTTGCAATGCGAGACATCTGTAATTTTCTATTACCTCCCTTGGCAGATACAGTCTGATTTATTCCAAAATGTGAATAGGTATTAGTTAGAATCCTTTGGTTTTACTGTTGTTCCCTAACAAGATGTTGCGGTATGATAAATATGATTTTATCCAAATCGTGTTAATTAACCGAAAACATTCGTTTAGAAATAAGTACCCATTGCATATACTGTATGAGATCTGTCGAGATATAGTAATTTAAGACTCATAAGAAGTGATAGTAGCATACAATTGCTAGCATGTTGTGCAAAGGAAACAACGATACAAACAGAAAAAAACACTTAATAGGACCTATCTACTTTTAGAGAATATTCAGGGGCAGTAACTGACCGATGTCTCTCATTATGAAAATAGCACGTCACTACTTATTTTTCTTTCGTCATACCATGTGAGATTGAGGTTGAGATTTCAGAAACTTTGTTTGTGTTTTGTGTTTAAAGTCGCATCAACAGTTTAGGCCACAACCTTTAGTGGTGGAGGATGCCACCATCCTTTAGTGGTGGAGGATGCCACAACCTTTAGTGGTGGAGGATGCCACCATCCTTTAGTGGTGGAGGATGCCACAACCTTTAGTGGTGGAGGATGCCACAACCTTTAGTGGTGGAGGATGCCACAACCTTTAGTGGTGGAGGATACCACAACCTTTAGTGGTGGAGGATGCCACCAACCTTTAGTGGTGGAGGATGCCACCAACCTTTAGTGGTGGAGGATGCCACCATCCTTTAGTGGTGGAGGATGCCACCAACCTTTAGTGGTGGAGGATGCCACCATCCTTTAGTGGTGGAGGATGCCACCATCCTTTAGTGGTGGAGGATGCCACCATCCTTTAGTGGTGGAGGATGCCACCATCCTTTAGTGGTGGAGGATACCACCATCCTTTAGTGGTGGAGGATGCCACCATATTTTAGTGGTGGAGGATACCACCATCCTTTAGTGGTGGAGGATGCCACCATATTTTAGTGGTGGAGGATGCCACCATCTTTTAGTGGTGGAGGATGCCACCATCTTTTAGTGGTGGAGGATGCCACCATCTTTTAGTGGTGGAGGATGCCACCATCCTTTAGTGGTGGAGGATGCCACCATCTTTTAGTGGTGGAGGATGCCACCAACCTTTAGTGGTGGAGGATGCCACCATCCTTTAGTGGTGGAGGATGCCACCATCCTTTAGTGGTGGAGGATGCCACCATCCTTTAGTGGTGGAGGATGCCACCATCTTTTAGTGGTGGAGGATGCCACCATCTTTTAGTGGTGGAGGATACTACCCGGATGCCACTCCGAGCAGTATTTCAGGAACGGATTGGCACATGGGTAGAACCACCGACCTACTGCAATCCAGCTGGATAGCTTCCACTTTTGAAATAATTAGACACCCCAACTGGGATTCGAACCTACCGTGGTGAGGGGCAAGTGCTTTGCAGTGAACGATCTTAACCACTCGACCACGGAGGGCCCCATACTTGAGAACATGGTTATAACCTCCGACATGGGCGTCCGATCCTTGGTGGTACCACAATCCATGGTTCCGTGTAAGTCGTTATAGCGCAGTGGATGCGCGTTCGCTTCATGTGCGAAAGGTCCGGAGTTCGAGCCCCACTGGAGCCGTTACGATTGTGCCCTTAGGCAAGGCATTTAAGTTCCACATTGCCTCTTCTCTCCTTCATGGCGATGGATTCCATCAGGAATGAGGTCTCGAGAGTGATTAATATAAGTTGAAAGAACTTGTTTCGCAATCGAGCTAAAATAAATTTGTATAAACTAAGGTTCGTAAAATCTCGGCATGTGAAAAAACCGGGGACGCTTCAGTATCTTGCACTACCTGCCCAGAATTAAAATGACTACTGTAGCCTACTATAGCGGTATCTACCAGACGTTCCAGGAACGACGTTTTCCTGGGAACAGGCGTCGATATGTGTTACCTTGTCAGTCAAATAAATATATTTTAACACCGAGACAATTAATTGAGCCGTATTGAGATTGTGCCAGAAGTTAAAAAAGTGAAAAATCAGACTGGAACCCAGGCTGGGGACGACGATAAATATACGCTTTGTTTTTGTTATTTACAGGAGGTAATGTACCGTTCGATCCGACGACAACGAGGTTCTGTTTCACACAGCAGGAATGCGACTCGGCTAGTTTATTGAACTATTCGCTATTTTTACTCTTTATGCTACCAGTTTTGAATTCCATTTTATGTTGATAACTGTGTATATGTAATCTTATCCAATTTAGCATAGTATTAGTAAGTAACAAGTAGAGCGCAGTGGTAGAGCGTTCGCTTCAGGTGCGAAAAGCCCGGAGTTCGAGCCTCCGCTGGAGCCGTTACGATTATACCCTTGGGCAAGCAAGGCATTTAAATTCCACATTGCCTCTTCTCTCTCCCTCATGGCGATGGATTACATCATGAATGAGTTCTCGAGAGCTTTTGCTTCGGGTGTGAGAGGCCCGGACTTTGCACCCAACTATAGCCCTTACGATCGAGTCCTGGGGGAAGTCACTTAAATTACAAACTGTTTCTTCTCTCTCCCTCATGGCGAAGGCTTTCATCAGGAATGAGGTCTCGAGAGTGATTATAATAAGGTATAAGACCTTGTTTCACAATCGACCTAAGATAAAAATTTAATGTTGTTCTCGAATAGTTGGCGACTCTCCGGTAGTGGAAACTCCAGGATGCCCCTTAGAGGCGTAGCTCAGGTACGAATGGGTACCCGATTAGAACCACACGCCTATGCTGGTTGTACACGTCGGGTGGCGTATTAATGCATGCGGTGTTACTTGTCGGTCATAACGACAATCTCAACACACATCTCTGATATGCTTTACACGAGCGCGTTGTCAGGAACTAAACTGTATAAAAGTGTTTGTTATATTTAAAGGACCAGCCATTTCTGACTTATGAGACAACATGTTTATGCTTGTATGCCAGGCGCCAGTCTGGTAATCGGTAACCATTATTTAACTAGCTGGTCATATCAGAACTAACCCCTGACGAGATTGTTCGTCGAACCTTCGACCTCCCGCTCCGTAGGCGGATGCCTTAACCACTAGGCCACGGAGACGGAATATTTACTACATATTTAGGTTTTGAATGATCCATTAATTAGTATCAACTACTCGGAACCAAAAATACATGTATAAATAAAGTAACACAGAAAATATATGCTCTGTGCCAGGATGGAAACCACGTCCCTGGAGATATAATAATAATAATAATAATAATAATAAAGACTTTATTTAACGAGAGTACTCATTTAACAAAAGTTAATCTACCAAGAGGCCCTCAACATATGTACAATCAAATGCAATCAAAAGATAGCACTATAAGTGAGAACTGCACATTGGAATAATATAGTAATGTAAATGCTGAAAAATAGAGAAACTATATTTAATATGTAATGGAATTTGATGATATATGGAATTGGCCAACAGAGTAGAAAATGGGAATGAGACAATTAATGATACTAGATCTATCTAACAATGTGCAGATTTGACTTGTAGTGGGATCTTCAAAATATGTATGAAATCAACTTAAACACAGCAATTTTCTGATTCTAATAAATATAGCAATGGCAATACACGTTTATAATAACAGTAGAAGTACGCGATTAGTTTGAATTGTTATAGTTCCACCTTAAGTAGAGAATTTTGAACTGTTGGATAGTTGGAGCATTTTGAACTGAGTGAGGCAATGAATTCCAAATAGATGATCCTGAAAATTCAAATGTATTACGAAATAATTCACAATTTGGTCTTGGTGTGTATAATTGATATTCTGAGGTTGATCTAAGAATTCTAGGATGTATATCAGAAGTAAAAGTGAAGGACGATTTTAAATAGTCTAGAGCAGCTCCATGTAATGTTTTATACATTTGTATAGCCTTTGATATTCGGCACAGTTTAACTCTACCGGCCTACCATACGTATGGGTTATTTCAGCTCGTGAAATAATCGATATGATTTTCCCTAATAACTGTAATCTTCCCATTATAATATAATATATTGCTATTTGAATAGATGAATATTGCATGGCAGGTGGTAACAAGCTCCATTCACGACTCCTACAGTTTGGCTGTATTTTGGCAAACATATAAAATGACTAATCTCTTCAGTAGGCGTCGCTCATATGGGTAATCGGAAAGCAACGATAAATAAATGTAAAACACACACAATAACATTGACAGACGGGTCAGTGCTCCAGTGATTAACATATACGTGTGTTTTACGTTTATTTATCGTCGCTACCGGTTGCCCATATGAGCGATACAGATTCTTCGCAAGTTATATGTAACGATGGGTAAAAAAAATCAGTAAAACTAAATACAATCACGACTAAGATACATGTATATAAAAGCACCACTAAGATATACAATCACAACTAAGATATACAATCATAACTAAGATATACAATCACAACTAAGATATAAAATCACCACTAAGATATAAAATCAGTTGTCTAATAAGGACAATCTGTCGTAAACCTTTCGACACTACATACCTCTAAATAGGCTTACAAAAATGTAGATCCAGGTGAGCCGTCTCATCATGATCTACACTTGTTGCCAGTAATATTACTATATTTAGACAAAATTACCCATTTTGATAAATGAACTGGTCCAAATGTAATTTTCTTATTAATTGATTTGTCTAAGAATAGCATGGGTCCATGTCAGTTACTGGGTGTTGAATTGGTACACCAGTCCATGTCAGTTACTTGGTGTTGAATGGGTACACCAGTCCATGTCAGTTACTGGGTGTTGAATGGGTACACCAGTCCATGTCAGTTACTTGGTGTGGAATGGGTACACCAGTCCATGTCAGTTACTGGGTGTTGAATGGGTACACCAGTCCATGTCAGTTACTTGGTGTTGAATGGGTACACCAGTCCATGTCAGTTACTTGGTGTGGAATGGGTACACCGGTCCATGTCAGTTACTTGGTGTGGAATGGGTACACCAGTCCATGTCAGTTACTTGGTGTGGAATGGGTACACCAGTCCATGTCAGTTACTGGGTGTTGAATGGGTTATGGGACAAGAAGTGGAACCAGTTTGTGTCTTGTCGATAATTGGTCACAATATCAGTTATAATGGCTCTCGAATATAACATAGCTTTTTTTAAAACTTTATTTAATTTACAACGATTGGGAAGCAAGTTTTAACAACTTATATTAATCACTCTCGTTTGCTCGGATGAAAGCGTATATGTGGTCATTCGTGTGGGAGGAAACCGGAGTACCCGGAGAAAACCCACCTGTCCGATATGGCAACCACCGTACCATCTCACATACTTCCCGTCTAATAATAAGTAAACGATCGTTATTTTTATGTTATATAATCCTAAAACTAAATACAATCACGACTAAGATACATGTATATAAAATCACCACTAAGATATACAATCACAACTAAGATATAAAATCACCACTAAGATATAAAATCACCACTAAGATATAAAATCACATCTAAGATATAAAATCACGACTAAGATATAACGTGGACAATGATACAACATTTCTTGTACTATGATACAATGATGCTTGGTAGCAAGGTAATTGGCGACATAGTATCATAGCCGGGCACGGTCGACTATATATGGACGTTCGTTCTGGTCCGCTAGACTAGGACGCCTGCTGGGCAACCAAACGGACTACACAACACATATGGCAACTCCACAGCTAGTATTGGTGGAGGAAAACGACGGGTGCCCCACCGAGCAGTATGTCAGGCATGGACAGATATCCGGGTAGAACCTTTCTCAAGCCAGCTGTATATTTTCCTCACATGAAATAATCCGAGCCCCAGTGGGATTCGATCCAACAGCGATGAGGGACAACAACCTAATCTCTCGGTTACGGCGGCCACTTAAAAATTGTTACAAATATACAATACTTTATAATTATACGTTGCAAAAATTGAAATATAAAAATTTAAGAAATAATAAGTATCAACCGTGGTATATCGCAGAATAACCCGAGTTTGAAGGTCTGAGTGATATATTTCTACGCATAAGAATGACAAACGAGGGTTATTCTGCGATATACCACGGTTGATACTTATTATTTCTATTCTAACACGACTTCTAATAATTTTAGACGAGAATCAAGGAGTATTTTCTTCAAACGCAGTGCATTTGGCTTTCGAAATTTCCTCCCGCGTATGGGGTGATGACGTTATTTTTTATGGTTGCTTAACAGAAAAACAAGACGGACAAGAGATTATCTGATTCTAAAAATAGCTCACTTCCGCGAATTCCCACGGTATTATTTACAAACATCATGTGACTTTCATTCATAAAACTTTACACGCATTGTATAAATGGAATAGCCAAAACATGGTGCGCGCGCAACATAGTTCAAGGTAGGTATATCGCAGAATAACCCGGGGTAGATTTTACTCTACAAGTATGTATGTTATTAACTGGGTCGTGTTAGAATATTACATATTATATGACATCATCTGAAAAGTGGCAAAAGGTACAAATGAGCCAATAAGCTCACATTTAAAGCACAGACATGCAGACAACATGTAACTTTTATAAAATATAAAATACATGTATATATGATCTAGCGGACCTATGATCATGTAACTAGAATCAAAACACTGTCGTGAAGTCATACAGTTGTACTTGTAGCCCATTATTATTAATATTGGAATGCTTTCAAAGGGCCAGCGTATTATATTACATTATACGCGTACATGAATGAAGTTAACAATTTCAATTAGTAAGATCTTGTTGTATTAAGTGTGTGTTTTAAGTAAGATATAAGCCTCAAACTGATCCAATATGTAACATATTGGTACTGTCTTCGGCGCAACGCACCTCACACAGTCCACTATTTTACATATTGGATCGTTTTCGGCTTATATCCTATACATAAAATTATATATACGAAATTATCAATTTTATATTGTCAGATCTTGATATAAAAATGTGCTAAACATCAGACGATCCAATATTTAAAATATTGACATTTTTATTGGCGCTATGCGCTACATGTCTCAAACAGTCCAATATGTTGCATAGGATCGTTTGAAGCTTATACCATCCACAAAGTCATCAACACATATATTCTTGACACAAGTAAAATGCAAAGATGTTGCACCTAGTCACAAACATAGTGCATACTATAATCATTACATAATTCGAAATATTCTAATATATGCCACGAAAACATGTTAAATATGCCCCACTGGCTTCATCGACATGGCTACGCCATCATGCATTACATAATTGAGTAAGCGGGTCGGGGGTGGGGGTGAGGGGTTAATAAATAGTATTCCTGGCTATGATTGATCTACATGGCTATTCCAGGTATATAGCATGACTAAATAGATCAAAGTACTAGGGGACATTCTAGGATCATATACAGTCTACATCCGTTATGTCAAAGTCGGTTATGTCGAATTCTCCGGTTATCTCGAAATCGGATCAAAGTCCCGTTTCAGACACTATCATGTTACATATAACAGGAGTTGCTTATATCGGATTTCGTCAAGTCAAACTTCGGTTATGTAGAAATATTTTGTCCGGTCCAACGGAATTCGACATAACGGATGTAGACTGTGTCAACGATCATATTCGTCACACGACCCAACACATATGTCACAGCTGCTGTGACATATGTGATAGAGTTGCATATTTTCACACCTCATTACACATGTCACACATTTTTATAAACAACATACAATGCATCGGAATCTCAAAACTACTTACAGACGGATCTGTAGTCCAGTGGTAACACGCTGGACTGGTAATCCAGCGATGGCTGGTTCGATCCCCCCGTCTGACCCTAATAACGTTCTTTCAGATGGGACGTTAAACCGAGGTCTCGTGTCGGTGTTGTACACCGTGCACGTAAAAGAACCAGACGAGACTCTGGAATAGGTCTTTGTCTGTATCATTGCACTATCCTCCAACAATCTAAAATTACTAATCTCCTCAGGAGGTGTCGCTCATATGGGTAACCCTAGCGACGATAAATAAACGTAAAAACACACAGTCAAAACTATTCATTTGTTATAGATGCTTGTGCTGGTTATGATTGTGGTGATGACGACGATGATGATGACAACGATAATGGTGATGATGTTTGTTTTTATAACGGTGGAAAACATAGTACGCTGTTTTTGGTGGAGGCAGACCCCGGGTTTCCTTCCGAACAGTAGTTGTTGATGCTTCATTATGTTATGCTATTCAAGTAGCGAACACGTTTGACTGCGAATCCATGGATCGCAGATTCGGCTCCCCGTCTGATCCAAATAATATAAACAGTGTTTCAGATGGGACAAATGAAACCGAGGTCTCGTGCCGGTGCTTTACACCTTGCACGTAATAGAACCAGAGGAGACTCTGCAATGGGTCTCTGTCTGTATCATTACACTACCCTCCAAAGTCTTAAATGCCAAATATCTTAAGGAGACGTTGCTCATAAGGGCAACGGGTAGCGACGATAAATAAACGTAAAACACACGCCTCTCTAGCTGTTATTGACGGACGAAGATCATGTGTTCCACTCCCTGCATAGTTCAGGTACAGACGGTTACCCGGGTAGAAGAAGCGGGTCTTCCACACGCCAGCATCATTGTATGACATAATGTGATATCCCCAGTGAAATGCGAACCTACATCGGTGAGGTGCAAGGTTTGTGAGGTCAAAGACCGTAACCACTAGGCCACGGAATCACTTTTGCAAAATAGTTGAAGGGGTATGTATGTATGCATGCATATATATGGTGCATTGTTTCTTTTAAAGTAAAACATCATCGGACCGTCATACAAGGTAAATGTACAAGTAGTAAAAGCACACTATATAGTGTCAGGTTGCTGCAGCTATACCATTGTCAAAAACAAGACATTTCTTCTAGTAATCAACATACTACAACATAGACAGACCAAACACAAATGAATGAGTCTTGTCTCCAGATTCAACCTAATGCACATATGTTTTCCTCGATCGTAAATTCTATCTTGATTAAAATGGAGAAATCATTGAATTGCCGATCCAACAACAGCTGTTTTGCTTAACTGACAGTATCCATTGGGCATGAAATAACGGACAAAAATGACCACAATACATATCCTTTCTTGAATAGTCATGAGCCTTGAAACATATCTATTGTTGTGACTTCGTAACCCATTTGTTATACTGAGTCTAGTTAGTACTCGCACGACATAGTAAACTACAACGTTGCCCCCGTGCATTCCCACAAATAACCTATTTGTTATACTGAGTCTAGTTAGTACTCGCACGACATAGTAAACTACAACGTTGCCCCCGTGCATTCCCACAAATAACCTATTTGTTATACCGAGTCTAGTTAGTACTCACACGACATAGTAAACTACAACGTTGCCCAAGCGCATTCCCACAAATAACCTATTTGTTATACTGAGTCTAGTTAGTACTCACACGACATAGTAAACTACAACGTTGCCCAAGCGCATTCCCACAAATAACCTATTTGTTATACTGAGTCTAGTTAGTACTCACACGACATAGTAAACTACAACGTTGCCCAAGCGCATTCCCACAAATAACCTATTTGTTATACTGAGTCTAGTTAGTACTCGCACGACATAGTAAACTACAACGTTGCCCAAGCGCATTCCCACAAATAACCTATTTGTTATACTGAGTCTAGTTAGTACTCGCACGACATAGTAAACTACAACGTTGCCCAAGCGCATTCCCACAAATAACCTATTTGTTATACTGAGTCTAGTTAGTACTCGCACGACATAGTAAACTACAACGTTGCCCAAGCGCATTCCCACAAATAACCTATTTGTTATACTGAGTCTAGTTAGTACTCGCACGACATAGTAAACTACAACGTTGCCCAAGCGCATTCCCACAAATAACCTATTTGTTATACTGAGTCTAGTTAGTACTCGCACGACATAGTAAACTACAACGTTGCCCAAGCGCATTCCCACAAATAACCTATTTGTTATACTGAGTCTAGTTAGTACTCACACGACATAGTAAACTACAACGTTGCCCTCCTTCATCCCCACAAATAACCTATTTGTGTCGTTACAATAGGCAATACATTGTGCCTTCTTATTGTAGGAGATCAGACATTTACCTGAAACGATATTTACTTTGTCGCCCACAAAAACAGTATGTATACTATTACTATTAGTAAAGATTTTGCTTGCACAGTAATACAGAAATCCAGTTTTATCTGCTGCCAAGCCGAGAGATCCGTGTGTATTGTATGTGAGGTAATCACAGCAAACGCCCTCTATGGAAAACTGTTGGATACTGTGTTCGTTGGTGGACATGTATATCATTGACGTTCTTGTATTTAGTGTTACGTACCGAGGTGTCGTTGCATCCAAGTTGTGCGAAAACAACACGTTCCCGCTAGAATCATACTTTTCCAACTTTGCTGGATCCATCATGCACACAATTATTTTCTCATCCACCGATGTAACGCCATAGCATTCCCCACTAACAGGTATCTGCTTTTCCTTCAATATTTCAAGACATTTGTTTTCGTTTACAGTCACAAAGGTCAGAGTTTTCACTTCCGGGAGAGTAACGACAATCTGCGTATCGTTGATGGCAGCAGCATCCCACGGGGCTGATTCAAACATAATCTCGGAAACAATACGATCTTCTACATTAATCATTTTTACTGATTTATTTGCATTGTCAACGGCAACAAGATGATCCCTCGACCAGAGTACCAACCCACTAATAAGACATGTACCATTGTTTTTAGATTGTGTGTTCAGAACTACCAACTGCTTAGCAGATTTGTCGGCATTCTTGTTAACGACAATTTCCCCAAAGCTATAAGGTGTTGTCTTAAGATCTATCACTTTTTGCTCTGGTTTAAAGTCATACCTTTTCGCGGTGAATCCTTCATTATATCTCAGCTTTACCAGATCATCATAATTTGAGTCCAGGTTAATTTCAGCCCTTTTCATCGCTAAGAAAAACTGGCACTTGTTTGTTTTCATTTTGCTGTCCAGGTACAATTCCATTGCGTTAATGTCAAACTTTGTGGAATGACATTTATTGCTATGCGATTTAATTCTCTTCAGCTCCTCTTGTCGCATGTTATTAAGCTTCTCGTCAAATTTATATTCAATTTTATCTAGATGGTCGCTGACCGTTTTTCTCAGTTCACATTTGCTAGTTTGTGCTACTTCATAATTCAGTTCAATCACATTAAGACTAGTTTCAACTTGTTCCTGCATAGTATCTACAACATGACCTAGCTTTTTTATTTTACCTTTAAGGTTGCTGTATTCTTTTTCTATGTCAACACAATTTAACATATCTGACATGATCTTAACATCTTTGCACTTACCATGTCTTTTAGACTTGCAAATAGCGCAACATATCTGTCCATGCGAAGTACAATAGTAATCTATCGGCTGGTCAGCGTGTATCATACACATTTCAGGCATACATGTATCACTTTTTAAAGCGCTTTCTGGTCGTTGCTTCGGCATATGCTCCTTTTGTTGAACAGTGTGTCCCTTTGTTGCTACTAGACGACGGTGTGCGCGATGACAATCTTTACATAGATATTCATGACACTCTATACAATATCCTTCAGCTGGCAAATGTTCCTCCTCTGTCTGACATGGGTCACAGAATAGTTCCAAGTTTTCATCTGAATTTCCACCCTCCTTTAAGTTAGCACATTTACTCTGATTGTCCTCAGTAGTCTCCATGATTGTTTGTTCATTTACTAATACTGTTATATATATCTTATTTCATACGTCTCCTCGCATGTACTGAATTAACGCCTGATCTGTTTTCTATGTTTTATTTTTCAAGCACATCGCCCCGGAGGACCAAGGTAAAAGACTGAAAGTATACAACATACAATACCTCAGTTTACCATCCAAGAAATTAAACAATACATGCACAATAATCTATAGATTCCTAATTGAACAGTGTCTATACATGTATATCTAATAACCACATACAACTGAACCCGAGAACCCAGTCAAACAATGACTTTGGCCTAAATCCTAAAACAGTACAAGTGCACTGTCCTAATCGTAATAACAAGCTACATGCCTCTCAAAAATAAATTGAAATACATAAGAAATGTCAATTTCTCTAAACATGACATTTTGGTGACGTCATTACATCCTAAGAAATCGAATATAACAATTTGTACAGAATATTTGGTACCAGTACATTTATATTACAAAGTACACATATTAAACAATAAGCCAACATAATAACTTACACTGTGGGGACATTAGGAGGACCTATATTTTTGTTACAGCATTTTGCATAGTGTAAAATGCCGCCTTGCGCTGATTTCGACCTTTTCGACTACAAATGGTGTTATTCAACAAAGGCCGATAACTACTGCGTGACTAAATCCCGTCCCGACCGGACACCAATATCAGAGTGGTTCGTTCCGTACAGAAAAGTGAATGTGGAACAGCACATCGCATATTCTTACAAGACCATACACGTTTATATCGTTAAACTACCCAAGCGACCCATATTGATTACATTTGTGCAGTTTGTTTTCCGTGTTGCTTACGTAAACAGTAATAAACTGCGTCGTCATATTTTTATCACTAAATCAGATACCGTTCTAATGTTTTAAATGTACACAATTCGTACGCTATATTACACATTAGGCCTACACTCAGCTTGTCACATTACGGTTAGCTATTAATTTGCACAGCGCAGCGTATTGTTAATGTAGATTAACCTAATCCATTATAGAGGTCACTCGATCATTATAGAGGTCACACACATATTCGTAAGTCATAATATATATGTACTCCTGTACTGACTCTCTATAATTTGGTGCTTGTAGCCTAATCTATGACAGGGCTGAGCATGCAAATAATAGTATACATCAAACATCTACGAATGTGAGATGCGAGCCAGTATAGAGTGACTCCTGTACTGACCCTATACATGTTGGAGCTTGTAGCCTAATCGATGGCCGGGCTGAACATGCAAATAGTATTACACATCAAACGTATTCACACATCAACGAATATGAGATGTGGGACAGTATATCGTGACTCCTGTACTGAACCTATACATGTTGGTGATTGTAGCCTAATCATCATCATCATCATCATCATCATCATCATCATCATCATCATCATCATCATCATCATCATCATCATCATCATCATCATCATCATCATCATCATCATCATCATCATCATCATCATCATCATCACCATCGTCATCATCATCATCATCACCACCACCACCATCATCATCATCATCCATAGTTTATTGTTGAAAACGAGTAGCTATTGAGTAACTGCAAGATTTCTTCCACTCAGTTTCTGGTAACATAAGTAAGTATGCTTATCCTATAATATCCGTATCAAGAACGTGCGCTATCTATACTTATGTCAGCAAATATTAGGCAACTAAAACAGCTATACAACCGAGCCGGAACAAAATGTCTACATATATCTGACTTAACCACCGTAAATATGTTGAAACTAGAAATTTGCATAGATAGATATCTATTACAAAATAAGTGCGGCGAGATGGTATACGCAAATAAACGCGATTATATATTAATAATAAGTACACGTAGAACGAATTCTCTATTCTCTCTCCCCCTCTCTCTTCTCTCTCTCTCTCTCTCTCTCCCTCTCTCTTCTCTCCTCTCTTTCGCGCTCTCTCTCTCTATCTCTCTTACTATCTCTTCTCACTATCTCTTCTCTCTCTTCTCTCTCTCACTTCCCTCTCTCTCTCTTTATATCTCTCTCCTCTCTCTTCTCTCCCCTCTCTCTCTCTCTTCTTGCTCTCTTCTCTCCCCCTCTCTCTTCTCTCTCTCTTCTCTCTCTCACTTCTCTCTCTCTCTCTTTATATCTCTCTCTTCTCTCCTCTCTCTCTCTTCTTTCTCTCTTCTTTCTCTCTCTTCTATCTTTTTATCTCTCTCCTCTCTCTATCTTCTTGCTCTCTTCTCTCCCCCCACTCTCTCTCTCTTCTCTCGCTTCCCCTCTCCTCTCTCTCACCTCTCTCTATCTATGTCTCTTTTAATCCCGCCATCGATTACGATCTACTACAACATTATTTCGGCCTACCGCATTGAAGTACGATTACGCTCTACTACAACATTATTTCGACCTACCGCATGGAAGTACGATTACGCTCTACTACAACATTATTTCGGCCTACCGCATGGACGTACGATTACACTCTACTACAACATTATTTCGGCCTACCGCATGGAAGTACGATTACACTCTACAACATTATTACGGCTTACCGCATGGAAGTACGATTACACTCTACCACAACATTAGTTCGGCTTACCGCCTGGAAGTACGATTACGCTCTACTACAAAATTATTTCGGCCTACCGCATGGAAGTACGATTACACTCTACAACATTATTTCGGCTTACAGCATAAAGTACGATTACGCTCTACTACAACATTATTTCGGACTACCGCCTGGAAGTACGATTACACTCTACTACAACATTAATTCGACCTACCGCATGGAAGTACGATTACGCTCTTCTACAACATTATTTCGGCCTACCGCCTGGAAGTACGATTACGCTCGCTCTACTACAACATTATTTCGGCCTACCGCATGGAAGTACGATTACGCTCGCTCTACTACAACATTATTTCGGCCTATCGCCTGGAAGTACGATTACGCTCTACTACATTATTTCGGCCTACCGCCTGGAAGTACGATTACGCTCTACTACAACATTATTTCGGCCTACCGCATGGAAGTACGATTACGCAATACTACAGCATTATTTCGGCTTACAGCATGGACGTACGATTATGCTCTACTACAACATTATTTCGGCCTACCGCATGGAAGTACGATTACGCTCTACTACAACATTATTTCGGCCTACCGCCTGGAAGTACGATTACGCTCTACTACAACATTATTTCGGATTACCGCCTGGAAGTACGATTACGCTCTACCACAACATTATTTCGGCCTACCGCATGGAAGTACGATTACACTCTACAACATTATTTCGGCCTACCGCATGGAAGTACGATTACGCTCTACTACAACATTATTTCGGCCTACCGCATGGAAGTACGATTACACTCTACTACAACAGTATTTCGGCTTACCGCCTGGAAGTACGATTACGCTCTACTACAACATTATTTCGGCCTACAGCATGGAAGTACGATTACACTCTACAACATTATTTCGGCTTACCGCATGGAAGTACGATTACGCTCTACTACAACATTATTTCGGCCTACCGCCTGGAAGTACGAATACGCTCTACTACAACAGTATTTCGGCCTACCGCCTGGAAGTCCGATTTCGCTCTACTACAACATTAGTTCGGCCTACCGCATGGGAGTACGATTACGCTCGCTCTACTACAACATTATTTCAGCCTACCGCATGGAAGTAGGATTACGCTCTACTACAACATTATTTCGGCCTACCGCTTGGAAGTACGATTACGCTCTACTACAACATTATTTCGGCCTACCGCCTGGAAGTACGATTACGCTCTACTACAACATTATTTCGGCCTACCGCATGGAAGTAGGATTACGCTCTACTACAACATTATTTCGGCCTACCGCATGGAAGTAGGATTACGCTCTACTACAACATTATTTCGGCCTACCGCTTGGAAGTACAATTACACTCTACTACAACATTATTTCGGCATACCGCATGGAAGTACGATTACACTCTACAACATTATTTCGGCTTACCGCATGGAAGTACGATTACGCTCTACTACAACATTAGTTCGGCCTACCGCATGGAAGTACGATTACGCTCGCTCTACTACAACATTATTTCGGCCTACCGCATGGAAGTAGGATTACGCTCTACTACAACATTATTTCGGCCTACCGCATGGAAGTACGATTACACTCCACTACAACATTATTTCGGCCCACCGCATGGAAGTACGATTACACTCTACTACAACATTATTTCGGCCTACCGCATAGAAGTACGATTACGCTCTACTACAACATTATTTCGGACTATCACCTGGAAGTACGATTACGCTCTACTACAACATTATTTCGACTTACCGCCTGGAAGTACGATTACGCTCGCTCTACTACAACATTATTTCGGCCTACCGCCTGGAAGTACGATTACGCTCTAATACAACATTATTTCGGCCTACCGCCTGGAAGTACGATTACGCTCGCTCTACTACAACATTATTTCGGCCTACCGCATGGAAGTACGATTAATCTCGCTCTACTACAACATTATTTCGGCCTACCACATGGAAGTACGATTACGCTCTACTACAACATTATTTCGGCTTACCGCCTGGAAGTACAATTACGCTCTACTACAACATTATTTCGGCCTACCACCTGGAAGTACGATTACGCTCTACTACAACATTATTTCGGCCTATCGCCTGGAAGTACGATTACGCTCTACTACAACATTATTTCGGCCTACCGCATGGAAGTACGATTACGCAATACTACAACATTATTTCGGCTTACAGCATGGACGTACGATTACGCTCTACTACAACATTATTTCGGCCTACCGCATGGAAGTACGATTACGCTCTACTACAACATTATTTCGGCCTACCGCATGGAAGTACGATTACGCAATACTACAACATTATTTCGGCTTACAGCATGGACGTACGATTACGCTCTACTACAACATTATTTCGGCCTACCGCATGGAAGTACGATTACGCTCTACTACAACATTATTTCGGCCTACCGCATGGAAGTACGATTACGCAATACTACAACATTATTTCGGCTTACAGCATGGACGTACGATTACGCTCTACTACAACATTATTTCGGCCTACCGCATGGAAGTACGATTACGCTCTACTACAACATTATTTCGGCCTACCGCATGGAAGTACGATTACGCTCTACTACAACATTATTTCGGCCTACCGCTTGGAAGTAAATTACATCTACTACAACATTATTTCGGCCTACCGCATGGAAGTACGATTACACTCTACAACATTATTTCGGCTTACCGCATGGAAGTACGATTACGCTCTACTACAACATTATTTCGGCCTACCGCATGGAAGTACGATTACGCTCTACTACAACATTATTTCGGCCTACCACATGGAAGTACGATTACGCTCTACTACAACATTATTTCGGCTTACCGCCTGGAAGTACAATTACGCTCTACTACAACATTATTTGGGCCTACCACCTGGAAGTACGATTACGCTCTACTACAACATTATTTCGGCCTATCGCTGGAAGTACGATTACGCTCTACTACAACATTATTTCGGCCTACCGCATGGAAGTACGATTACGCAATACTACAACATTATTTCGGCTTACAGCATGGAGTACGATTACGCTCTACTACAACATTATTTCGGCCTACCGCATGGAAGTACGATTACGCTCTACTACAACATTATTTCGGCTTACCGCCTGGAAGTACGATTACGCTCTACTACAACATTATTTCGGCCTACCACATGGAAGTACGATTACACTCTACTACAACATTATTTCGGCCTACCGCATGGAAGTACGATTACGCTCTACTACAACATTATTTCGGCCTACCGCATGGAAGTACGATTACACTCTACTACAACAGTATTTCGGCTTACCGCCTGGAAGTACGATTACGCTCTACTACAACATTATTTCGGCCTACCGCATGGAAGTACGATTGCTCGCTCTACTACAACATTATTTCGGCCTACCGCATGGAAGTACGATTACGCTCTACTACAACATTATTTCGGCCTACCGCATGGAAGTACGATTACGCTCTACTACAACATTATTTCGGCCTACCGCCTGGAAGTACGATTACGCTCTACTACAACATTATTTCGGCCTACCGCTTGGAAGTACGATTACGCTATACTACAACATTATTTCGGCTTACAGCATGGAAGTACGATTACGCTCTACTACAACATTATTTCGGCCTACCGCATGGAAGTACGATTACGCTCTACTACAACATTATTTCGGCCTACCGCATGGAAGTACGATTACGCAATACTACAACATTATTTCGGCTTACAGCATGGACGTACGATTACGCTCTACTACAACATTATTTCGGCCTACCGCATGGAAGTACGATTACGCTCTACTACAACATTATTTCGGCCTACCGCATGGAAGTACGATTACGCAATACTACAACATTATTTCGGCTTACAGCATGGACGTACGATTACGCTCTACTACAACATTATTTCGGCCTACCGCATGGAAGTACGATTACGCTCTACTACAACATTATTTCGGCCTACCGCATGGAAGTACGATTACGCAATACTACAACATTATTTCGGCTTACAGCATGGACGTACGATTACGCTCTACTACAACATTATTTCGGCCTACCGCATGGAAGTACGATTACGCTCTACTACAACATTATTTCGGCCTACCGCCTGGAAGTACGATTACGCTCTATGACAACATTATTTCGGCCTACCACATGGAAGTACGATTACACTCTACAACATTATTTCGGCCTACCGCATGGAAGTACTATTACTCTCTACTACAACATTATTTCGGCCTACCGCATGGAAGTACGATTACACTCTACTACAACAGTATTTCGGCTTACCGCCTGGAAGTACGATTACGCTCTACTACAACATTATTTCGGCCTACCGCATGGAAGTAGGATTACACTCTACAACATTATTTCGGCCTACCGCATGGAAGTACGATTACGCTCTACTACAACATTATTTCGGCCTACCGCCTGGAAGTACGATTACGCTCTACTACAACAGTATTTCGGCCTACCGCCTGGAAGTCCGATTTCGCTCTACTGCAACATTAGTTCGGCCTACCGCATGTAAGTACGATTACGCTCGCTCTACTACAACATTATTTCGGCCTACCGCATGGAAGTAGGATTACGCTCTACTACAACATTATTTCGGCCTACCGCTTGGAAGTACGATTACGCTCTACTACAACATTATTTCGGCCTACCGCCTGGAAGTACGATTACGCTCTACAACATTATTTCGGCCTACCGCTTGGAAGTAGGATTACGCTCTACTACAACATTATTTCGGCCTACCGCATGGAAGTACGATTACACTATACAACATTATTTCGGCTTACCGCATGGAAGTACGATTACGCTCTACTACAACATTAGTTCGGTCTACCGCATGGAAGTACGATTACACTCTACTACAACATTATTTCGGCCTACCGCCTGGAAGTACGATTACACTCTACTACAACATTATTTCGGCCTACCGCATGGAAGTACGATTACACTCTACTACAACATTATTTCGGCCTACCGCCTGGAAGTACGATTACACTCTACTACAACATTATTTCGGCCTACCGCCTGGAAGTACGATTACACTCTACTACAACATTATTTCGGCCTACTGCATGGAAGTACGATTACACTCTACAACATTATTTCGGCCTACCGCATGGAAGTACGATTACACTCTACAACATTATTTCGGCCTACCGCATGGAAGTACGATTACGCTGTACTACAACATTATTTCGGCCTACCGCCTGGAATTCCGATTTCGCTCTACTACAACATTAGTTCGGCCTACCGCATGGAAGTACGATTACGCTCTACTACAACATTATTTCGGCCTACCGCATGGAAGTACGATTACGCTCTACACAACATTATTTCGGCCTACCGCATGGAAGTACGATTACGCTCTACTACAACATTATTTCGGCCTACCGCCTGGAAGTACGATTACGCTCTACTACAACATTATTTCGGCCTACCGCCTGGAAGTACGATTATGCTCTACTACAACATTATTTCGGCGTACCGCCTGGAAGTACGATTACGCTCTACTACATTATTTCGACCTACTGCCTGGAAGTACTATTACGCTCTACTACAACATTATTTCGGCTTACCGTCTGGAAGTACGATTACGCTCTATTACAACATTATTTCGGCTGACCGCCTGGAAGTACGATTACGCTCTACTACAACATTATTTCGGCCTACCGCATGGAAGTACGATTACACTCTACTACAACATTATTTCGGCCTACCGCCTGGAAGTACGATTACGCTCTACTACAACATTATTTCGGCCTACCGCATGGAAGTACGATTACACTCTACTACAACATTATTTCGGCCTACCGCATGGAAGTACGATTACACTACTACAACATTATTTCGGCCTACCGCTGGAAGTACGATTACGCTCTACTACAACATTATTTCGGCCTACCGCATGGAAGTACGATTACGCTCTACTACAACATTATTTCGGCCTACCGCCTGGAAGTACGATTACGCTCTACTACAACATTATTTCGGCCTACCGCATGGAAGTACGATTACGCTCTACTACAACATTATTTCGGCCTACCGCATGGAAGTACGATTACACTCTACTACAACATTATTTCGGCCTACCTCCTGGAAGTACGATTACGCTCTACTACAACATTATTTCGGCCTACCGCATGGAAGTACGATTACACTCTACTACAACATTATTTCGACCTACCGCATGGAAGTACGATTACACTCTACAACATTATTTCGGCCTACCGCATGGAAGTACGATTACGCTATACTACAACATTATTTCGGCCTACCGCCTGGAAGTACGATTACGCTCGCTCTACTACATTATAACGGCCTACCGCCTGGAAGTACGATTACGCTCCTCTACTACATTATAACGGCCTACCGCATGGAAGTACGATTACGCTCGCTCTACTACAACATTATTTCGGCCTACCACATGGAAGTACGATTACGCTCTACTACAACATTATTTCGGCTTACCGCATGGAAGTACGATTACACTCTACTACAACATTATTTCGGCCTACCGCTTGGAAGTACGATTACGCTCTACTACAACATTATTTCGGCCTACCGCCTGGAAGTACGATTACGCTCTACTACAACATTATTTCGGCCTACCGCCTGGAAGTACGATTACGCAATACTACAACATTATTTCGGCTTACAGCATGGACGTACGATTACGCTCTACTACAACATTATTTCGGCCTACCGCATGGAAGTACGATTACACTCTACTACAACATTATTTCGGCCTACCGCCTGGAAGTACGATTAGCCTCTACTACAACATTATTTCGGCCTACCGCATGGAAGTACGATTACGCTCTACTACAACATTATTTCGGCCTACCGCTTGGAAGTACGATTACGCTCTACTACAACATTATTTCGGCCTACCGCCTGGAAGTACGATTACGCTCTACAACATTATTTCGGCCTACCGCTTGGAAGTAGGATTACGCTCTACTACAACATTATTTCGGCCTACCGCATGGAAGTACGATTACACTATACAACATTATTTCGGCTTACCGCATGGAAGTACGATTACGCTCTACTACAACATTAGTTCGGCCTACCGCATGGAAGTACGATTACGCTCGCTCTACTACAACATTATTTCGGCCTACCGCATGGAAGTAGGATTACGCTCTACTACAACATTATTTCGGCGTACCGCCTGGAAGTACGATTACGCTCTACTACAACATTATTTCGGCCTACCGCATGGATGTACGATTACACTCTACTACAACATTATTTCGGCCTACCGCCTGGAAGTACGATTACGCTCTACTACAACATTATTTCGGCGTACCGCCTGGAAGTACGATTACGCTCTACTACATTATTTCGACCTACCGCATCGAAGTACGATTACGCTCTACTACAACATTATTTCGGCTACCGCCTGGAAGTACGATTACACTCTACTACAACATTATTTCGGCCTACCGCCTGGAAGTACGATTACACTCTACTACAACATTATTTCGGCCTACCGCATGGAAGTACGATTACACTCTACTACAACATTATTTCGGCCTACCGCCTGGAAGTACGATTACACTCTACTACAACATTATTTCGGCCTACCGCCTGGAAGTACGATTACACTCTACTACAACATTATTTCGGCCTACTGCATGGAAGTACGATTACACTCTACAACATTATTTCGGCCTACCGCATGGAAGTACGATTACACTCTACAACATTATTTCGGCCTACCGCATGGAAGTACGATTACGCTGTACTACAACATTATTTCGGCCTACCGCCTGGAATTCCGATTTCGCTCTACTACAACATTAGTTCGGCCTACCGCATGGAAGTACGATTACGCTCTACTACAACATTATTAAGGCCTACCGCCTGGAAGTACGATTACGCTCTACTACAACATTATTTCGGCCTACCGCCTGGAAGTACGATTATGCTCTACTACAACATTATTTCGGCGTACCGCCTGGAAGTACGATTACGCTCTACTACATTATTTCGACCTACTGCCTGGAAGTACTATTACGCTCTACTACAACATTATTTCGGCTTACCGTCTGGAAGTACGATTACGCTCTATTACAACATTATTTCGGCTGACCGCCTGGAAGTACGATTACGCTCTACTACAACATTATTTCGGCCTACCGCATGGAAGTACGATTACACTCTACTACAACATTATTTCGGCCTACCGCCTGGAAGTACGATTACGCTCTACTACAACATTATTTCGGCCTACCGCATGGAAGTACGATTACACTCTACTACAACATTATTTCGGCCTACCGCATGGAAGTACGATTACACTCTACTACAACATTATTTCGGCCTACCGCCTGGAAGTACGATTACGCTCTACTACAACATTATTTCGGCCTACCGCATGGAAGTACGATTACACTCTACTACAACATTATTTCGGCCTACCGCCTGGAAGTACGATTACACTCTACTACAACATTATTTCGGCCTACCACCTGTAAGTCCGATTACATTCTACTACAACATTATTTCTGCCTACCGCCTGGAAGTACGATTACGCTCTACTACAACATTATTTCGGCCTACCGCCTGGAAGAACGATTACACTCTACTACAACATTATTTCGGCCTACCGCATGGAAGTACGATTACACTCTACTACAACATTATTTCGGCCTACCGCATGGAAGTACGAATACACTCTACTACAACATTATTTCGGCCTACTGCCTGGAAGTACGATTACACTCTACTACAACATTATTTCGGCCTACCGCATGGAAGTACGATTACACTCTACTACAACATTATTTCGGCCTACCGCATGGAAGTACGATTACACTCTACTACAACATTATTTCGGCCTAACGCATGGAAGTATGATTACACTATACTACAACATTATTTCGGCCTACCGCCTGGAAGTACGATTACGCTCTACTACAACATTATTTCGGCCTACCGCATGGAAGTACGATTACACTCTACTACAACATTATTTCGGCCTACCGCATGGAAGTACGATTACACTCTACTACAACATTATTTCGGCCTACCGCCTGGAAGTACGATTACGCTCTACTACAACATTATTTCGGCCTACCTCCTGGAAGTACGATTACGCTCTACTACAACATTATTTCGGCCTACCGCATGGAAGTACGATTACACTCTACTACAACATTATTTCGACCTACCGCATGGAAGTACGATTACACTCTACAACATTATTTCGGCCTACCGCATGGAAGTACGATTACGCTATACTACAACATTATTTCGGCCTACCGCCTGGAAGTACGATTACGCTCGCTCTACTACATTATAACGGCCTACCGCCTGGAAGTACGATTACGCTCGCTCTACTACATTATAACGGCCTACCGCATGGAAGTACGATTACGCTCGCTCTACTACAACATTATTTCGGCCTACCACATGGAAGTACGATTACGCTCTACTACAACATTATTTCGGCTTACCGCATGGAAGTACGATTACACTCTACTACAACATTATTTCGGCCTACCGCTTGGAAGTACGATTACGCTCTACTACAACATTATTTCGGCCTACCGCCTGGAAGTACGATTACGCTCTACTACAACATTATTTCGGCCTACCGCCTGGAAGTACGATTACGCAATACTACAACATTATTTCGGCTTACAGCATGGACGTACGATTACGCTCTACTACAACATTATTTCGGCCTACCGCATGGAAGTACGATTACACTCTACTACAACATTATTTCGGCCTACCGCCTGGAAGTACGATTGGCCTCTACTACAACATTATTTCGGCCTACCGCATGGAAGTACGATTACACTCTACTACAACATTATTTCGGCCTACCGCCTGGAAGTACGATTACGCTCTACTACAACATTATTTCGGCCTACCGCCTGGAAGTACGATTACACTCTACTACAACATTATTTCGGCGTACCGCCTGGAAGTACGATTACGCTCTACTACAACATTATTTCGGCCTACCGCATGGAAGTACGATTACACTCTACAACATTATTTCGGCTTACCGCATGGAAGTCCGATTACGCTCTACTACAACATTATTTCGGCCTACCGCCTTGAAGTACGATTACGCTCTACTACAACATTATTTCGGCCTACCGCCTGGAAGTACGATTACGCTCTACTACAACATTATTTCGGCCTACCGCCTGGAAGTCCGATTTCGCTCTACTACAACATTATTTCGGCCTACCGCATGGACGTACGATTACGCTGTACTACAACATTATTTCGGCATACCGCATGGAAGTACGATTACGCTCTACTACAACATTATTTCGGCATACCGCCTGGAAGTACGATTACGCTCTACTACAACATTATTTCGGCCTACCGCCTGGAAGTACGATTGCGCTCTACTACAACATTATTTCGGCGTACCGCCTGGAAGTACGATTACGCTCTACTACAACATTATTTCGGCTTACCGCCTGGAAGTACGATTACGCTCTACTACAACATTATTTCGGCTTACCGCCTGGAAGTACGATTACGCTCTACTACAACATTATTTCGGCCTACCGCCTGGAAGTACGATTACACTCTACTACAACATTATTTCGGCCTACCGCCTGGAAGTCTGATTACGCTCTACTACAAATCGTTCTGAAGAATTAAACGATCATATATCTTTGCTCACTTCAACAAAACGTTTCAACAGAATGAAAACGAACTTGATATCAATAATACCACAGGCGTTTGAAGTATCGACAAAAACAAAAAGTGTGTAAGACAATGCAACCAATGCAACCATTCTGAATGAGCAGCTCTCCTCTGTGTTTACGCTTATTTATCGTCGCTACCGGTTGCCCATATGCGCGACGCCTCCTGAAGAGATTATTCATTTTAGATAGTTGGAGGATAGTGCAATGATACAGACAGACCCGTTCCAGAGTCTCCCCTGGTTCGTTTACGTGCACGGTTTAAAGCACCGACACGAGACCTCGGTTTTAAGTGACATCTTATTAGGGTCAGACGGGGGATCGAACCTGCTACCTTACTAGTCCAGCTTGTTACCACTGGACTACATATCCGTCTGTTTGCTGCTAATATTTTCAACAAGACTGAAAATGCCAATACTATCCCTGACATGGGACCGAGAGCCATCAGTGAACAACAACAATGGCACCAAGGAGGGTGTCTGGATCCACACAAGGCCTCCGGCCCAGACCAACTACCTGCAAGACTGTTGAAGGAACTTGCACCCGATCTAGCTCCCATACACGCATTGTTCTTTCAGGCTTCGCTGGACCAAGGCACCATACCTGATAATTGGACAGGCGCCAACGTAGTCCATATCTTCAAAGAGGGCGACATACGCACAGCGTAAAATTACAGACCGGCTAGCCTGACAGCCATAACGTGTAAGACGCTAGAGCACATTGTCAGCCGCTCAACCATGCATCACATGGACCAGCATTCTGTGCTCACTGATGCTCAACATGGGCTGCGAGATAGCTGCGAGGAGGTAGCCAGGACTCTGCTATCAGAAGTCATTCTTCCCTGACACCATCATACTTTGGAACAGCCTCCCTCAAACAGGCCGCCCTACCATCGACAGTTTCAACATTGGCTGTGAGACAGTTGCGAGGTTGTAGCCAGGACTGTCTGCTATCAGAAGTCATTCTTCCCCGACACCATCATACTTTGGAACAGCCTCCCTCAAACAGTCGTGAGAGGCCGCCCTACCATCGACAGTTTCAAGAGGGAAGCGCAGCCGGTTATTCTCCGATAGACTCGTACTGGACGTTTTTAACCTATTAGCCACTATACATGTACATACATCTTTAAATCATTTGTAAAACTTGAATGCACCGCCATCGCGACAGATTGATGTCGGTACTATATCAGAAGAAGTTTCTTTGACATTAAACGATCGAAAAACTGCAACTGCACAGAAAGCTGAGCATTGACACCCGCGTAACTCACTGCCATTAGGATAGTGTGATTATATCCAGGTTCCTGGTGTCATGTCCTCTAGTGTGGGAGTCGTGATAGCGCAGTTGATGCGCGTTCACTTCAGGTGTGAAGGGTCCGGAGTTTGAGCCCCACTGGAGCCGTTACGGTTGTGCCCTTAGGCAATGCATTTAAATTCCACATTGCCTCTTCTCTTTCCTTCATGTTTCGCAATCGAGCTAAGATAAATTTGAATAAACATATGTCCTCTCTCGTTGTAGGTTCGTAACATTTTCATTGCGATTTCCGTATGATGCTTAGTGGGCTTGGCTTCTTTATTCTTTCTTAATAACGTTGTAATCTCCTTCGCTTACGCTGTGGAACTGTCTGGTTGTCTCGGGGCTCACACTTGTCTCATTGGTTGTAGCCAGGTTTGTTCACAAACTGCAACTTAGACGCCAGGCAACCCCAGAGCTATTTTTAGAAACACACGGTAATTATTACTTTAAAGCGACATTACATCATTCAGTTAAAACACAGATTTCTACAGAATGTATTTTCCTATTATATGGTATAATTTCCCCCCAAATATTTGCTAATATACAAACTAATACATGAACGTCGTATACGCGGTTTGTTGATGTAATAAAATAATGTAAACATCCATGCGTAGTACAACTAGTGAATCCTGAATAACACGATTTATGGTACAGATTTACCGTTTATCTCACATGTGTGCCTATATATTTGTAGACTATTCTTAGTTAAATTATATAGCGTTTAGTATTGACTCCGAGGACAAAACACGCGTCAATTCACGAGCATGGATGACCGTTATATGAAATCATACTTTCAATCCACAAAAACACTGTTTATTGATTCTATGTTAGTGTTCGAATTTATTCTGAAGAATTTGTAGCAGTCATGCATTTATACGGGAAAAAATGCATTATATTTGCTTTTTGCGATGTAATATCGCTTTAAGAAACATCGATGTTCAGATGACATGGGGAGAAGTGCCAAATATGTGTGCATATAGCATACATATTTATGTATTTTTTATTAAAACACGTGTAGAGATTGTATATTTAGCCTTTATAATATTTTATAAATTTTCAAACTCATGTGGTAATCAATTGTCAACATACAAACGTCTGAGCACAGCTATCGAATTCAATTGATCCCTTAGCTGAACAATATATTATAATAGCATTCCTTACCTCAGAGAGTGTTCATGATATTAAAAATAAAATTGATGGATTGCGTTGTGAGCCAAACCAGAATATGGACTCAAACAATAAAGAAACAGAAGCTGTGAGTGGACACAGTGAGGATGCGTCTAATAGTGCTAAAGAGGAATTAAAGAAACCCAAAACAAAATGTAACCCTTGCGGAAATATAGGGGGTCTTTCGACATGGTCTTGGATACTGTACTGTTTGTGAAATCGATTTATGTTCCGGCTGCTACTTTGATCATCGCGAAGACCCGAGTACGAGACGCCACGTCATGCATTAAAGGACTGCTCAGACTGCTGCTAAGATCACCGGGAAAACCCAGAGTACGAGACGCCACGTCATGCATTAAAGGACTGTTCAGACTGCTACTAAGATCACCGGGGAAAACCCCGAGTACGAGACGCCACGTCATGCATTAAAGGACTGTACGAGACGCTACTACTATCATGTATTAAGAGTGACTGTTACGGTTGTCACGTAAATTACGGTAATAAATTAAACGGTTGTTCTGGTTACTACATTGATCACTGGGAAGACCTGGTGACGAGACGTCACATCAATTACGGTAATAAATTAAACGGCTGTTCTGGTTGCTACATTGATCACTGGGAAGACATGAGTACGAGACGTCACGCAATGCTTTAAGCGGCTGTTGTGTAGTCTCAGAGATATGAAATATGCATACACATAATACAGTTTAGTACGTAAAATGTATGAACCGCTTATGTACGTATTTTGTTACAACTGTTGCAAAACATCGTGTTAATGACTTTCTACCTATATATAAATTGTGAACAAAGATGCATTTGAATTAACGTGGATGGCTCTTTGAATGAAAAACAAAACAAGTTCATTCTCAGCGGATATTCATGGGGCGGGTATTCTGCTGTTGATTATAACTGTATTAACTATTTACAGATACATGGAAGGATGGCATGTCTTAGACAAATGTGTATGTGTTAAATTGATATTTATTCTTTCAAAATATAATCGTCTTGGATTTATTGTGTACAAACACACATATACATTTTTAGAAATCGTGGCTTAATGATGATTGGTGTGCGACAAATGTCGTAGTCGTACATGACAAAACAAATTACGTTTCAAGACGACTCTTGAACAGAGATTAACGATGTATAATAGTTCATCCATTTTAATATCACCCAAGAGTATTTGTCTTTCCATTGTTTTTGGCGAATAAAACATGGTTTGGAGTTCTGACGCATAGAATTTAACTGCGCAGGCCATAGGCCACTGCTCTACTGGACTACTGACATCAATCTGTTAAGTTTGTTATTGATCACATATTTATAAGGTTGTATACAAAATAAGCGCTGCGGTTGCCTAACGCTCCCTTGCACTTATTTTAATATAAAACCGTATACCCAGTCAGCATGGACATATCGGATAATGGACAGCATGTTGACCCCATGTATGTATAGTCCTTTAATGTCAAACCCCTCGCGGGGACTTAGACATGTTTTCCTGGGCAGGCTTAGTTGACCTAAGCGATTAACCAGTACTAAGCAATGTGTGTGAGGTGCCTTGCTCAATGACACTACATACGTGGCCTGACCGAGTATCGTACCCGGGACCGTTCGATTCCAAATCCGACGCTCTACCACTGGACCACGGATGCCACATGTCTATCCGTTATCGATCCGATATTGAAATAATATGGAGAAAAATCTTTCAGACATATGTGTGAACTGTAAAATAAAAAAAACCATTCATAGGTTCCCAATGTGCTGAATTGCATTCTCTGGTATTTTACTCTCGGTGGAGACGGATCACTCAGTCCACATGTATATTTCACTGTAGAAGGTATGTGTTAACTCGACTGTATTACTATATTCAATATAGGGAACACATTGTACAATGTAATTAGTAAACAGCGGCGTAGCCAGCTTAAAATGATGTACAACCCCATTTGAACACCAAACGTGCGAACCCGGTAGGTGGTCTGGCGGCATTCTCCCCACTCATTCTTTGAAACCTAGACATCAAATGGTGCACTCTGGCACCTTTTAAGACACGTTTATACACTAACAAACACGTATGAAAAGTTCAGTTTTTCATCGACTACTGTATATCCAGCAAAAATAAAACACTTTCTGAATATAATGTGCAAGCATGGGAATTGTAGCGTAAAGGCAACTACGCGCCTGGTAAATTAGAAACGTGAGCACAATGATGTTGCAATGAGAGACATCTGTAATTTTCTATTACCTCCCTTGGCAGATAAAGTCTGATTTATCCCAATATGTAAATTGGTCCTTTTAGTTGGAATCCTTTGTTTTTACTGTTGTTCCCTAACAAGATGTTGCGGTATGATAAATGTGATTATATCCAAATCGTGTTAATTAACCGAAAACATTATTTTAGAAATAAGTAGCCATTGCATATACTGTATGAGATCTGTCGAGATATAGTAATTTAAAACTCATAAGAAGTGATAGTGGCATAACATTGCTAGCATGTTGTGCAAAGGAAACAACGATAAAAACAGAAAAAAACACTTAATAGGACCTATCTACTTTTAAAGAATATTCAGGGGCAGTATGTCTCTCATTATGAAAATAGCACGTCACTACTTATTTTTCTTTCATCATACCATGTGAGATTGAGGCTGAGATTTCAGAAACTTTGTTTGTTTAAAGTCGCATCAACAGCTTAGGCCACAACCTTTAGTGGTGGAGGATGCCACCATCTTTTAGTGGTGGAGGATACTACCCGGATGCCACTCCGAGCAGTATTTCAGGAACGGACTGGCACATGGGTAGAACCACCGACCGACTGCAATCCAGCTGGATAGCTTCCACTTTTGGGAATAATTAGACACCCCAAGTGGGATTCGAACCTACAGTGGTGAGGGGCAAGTGATTTGCAGTGAACGATCTTAACCACTCGACCACGGAGGGCCCCATACTTGAGAACATGGTTATAACCTCCGACTTTCGAGCCTCACCGGAGCCGTTACGATTGTGCCCTTAGGCAAGACATTTAAATTCCACATTGCCTCTTCTCTCCTTAATACCGATGGATTCCATCAGGAATGAGGTCTCGAGAGTGATTAATATAAGTTGAAAGAACTTGTTTCGCAATCGAGCGAAATTAAATGTGTATAAACTAAGGTTCGTAAAATCTCGGCATGTGAAAAAACCGGGGACGCTTCAGTAATTGGGGGATCTTCAGTATCACTACCTACCCAGAATTAAAATGACTACTGTAGCCTACGTATAGCGGTATCTCCCAGACGTTGCAGGAACGACGTTTGCCTGGGAACAGGCGTCGATATATTTTACCTTGTCAGTCAAATAAATATATTTTAACACCGAGACAATTAATTGAGCCGTATTGAGATTGTGCCAGAAGTTAAAAAAGTGAAAAATCAGACTGGGGACGACGATAAATATGCGCTTTGTTTTTGTTATTTACAGGAGGTAATGTACCGTTCGATCCGACGACAGCGAGGTTCTGTTTCACACAGCAGGAATGTGACTCGGCTAGTTTATTGAACTATTCGCTGTGTTTACTCTTTATGCTACCAGTTTTGAATTCCATTTTGTGTTGATAACTGTATAATATTATGTAATCCTATCCAATTTAGCATAGTATTAGTAAGTAACAAGTAGAGCGCAGTGGTAGAGCGTTCGCTTCAGGTGCGAAAAGCCCGGAGTTCGAGCCTCCGCTGTAGCCGTTACGATTATAGCCCTTAGGCAAGCAAGGCATTTCAATTCCACATTGCCTCTTCTCTCTCCCTCATGGCGATGGATTACATCAGGAATGAGGTCTCGAGAGCGATTAATATAAGTTGTAAGAACTTGTTTCGCAATCGAGCTAAAATAAATTTGTATAAACTAAGGCGTTCGCTTCGGGTGTGAGAGGCCAGGACTTTGCACCCAACTATAGCCGTTACGATCGAGTCCTGGGGGAAGTCCCTTAAATTACAAACTGTTTCTTCTCTCTCCCTCATGACGAAGGCTTTCATCAGGAATGAGGTCTCGAGAGTGATTATAATAAGGTATAATAACTTGTTTCACAATCGACCTAAGATAAAAAATTAATGTTGTTCTCGAATAGTGTGTTTAATTTGTTTGTGTGTTGGTTCAAAGTCGCACACACAGCTTATATCGTATGGCGACTCTCCGGTAGTGGAAATCCCAGGATGCCCCTTAGAGACGTAGCTCAGGTACGAATGGGTACCCGAGTAGAACCACAAGCCTATGCTGGTTGTACACGTCGGGTGGCGTATTAATGCATGCGGTGTTACGTGTCGGTCATAACGACAATCTCAACATACATCTCTGATATGCTTTACTCGAGCGCTTTGTCAGGAACTAAACTGTATAATATAAAAGTGTTTGTTATATTTAAAGGACCAGCCATTTCTGACTTATGAGACAACATGTTTAAGCTTGTATGCCAGGCGCCAGTCTGGTAATCGGTAACCATTATTTAACTAGCTGGTCATATCAGAACTAACCCCTGACGAGATTGTTCGTCGAACCTTCGACCTCCCGCTCCGTAGGCGGATGCCTTAACCACTAGGCCACGGAGACGGAATATTTACTACATATTTAGGTTTTGAATGATCCATTAATTAGTATTAACTACTCGGAACAAAAATACATGTATAAATAAAGTAACACAGACAATATATGCTTTGTGCCAGGATGGAAACCACGTCCCTGGAGATATAATAATAATAATAATAATAATAATAATAATAAAGACTTTATTTAACGAGAGTACTCATTTAACAAAAGTTAATCTACCAAGAGGCCCTCAACATATGTACAATCAAATGCAATCAAAAGATAGCACTATAAGTGAGAACTGCACATTGGAATAATATAGTAATGTAAATGCTGAAAAATAGAGAAACTATATTTAATATGTAATGGAATTTGATGATATATGGAATTGGCCAGCAGAGTAGAAAATGGGAATGAGACAATTAATGATACTAGATCTATCTAACAATGTGCAGATTTGACTTGTAGTGGTATCTTCAAAATATGTATGAAATCAACTTAAACAC
>CM026401.1:53241190-53337138 GCA_014843695.1 Archivesica marissinica | reverse complement strand
TAAACCGAGGTATCGTGTCGATACTTTACATTGTGGACGTAAAAGAACCAGAGGAGATTCTGGAATGGGTCTCTGTCTGTATCATTGCACTATCCTCCAAAATCTAAAATTACTAATCTATTCAGGAGGCGTCGCTCATATGGGCAACCGGTAGCGATGATAAATAAACGTTAACACGCACGCACGCACGCACGCACGCACGCACGCACGCACGCACGCACGCACGCACGCACGCACGCACACACAGATACATTCCAGAGTCTCCACTCCATTCAATATTTGTTTGTAACAGGAATATAATTTATCTTTAACATTTAATAAATGAAAGTACATGTACTGATGTATTAATTTTTATATATATTTAAGCATTGTCGAAATCTATAACAAAACATAGAATGTGGTAATGATCTTACCTTACACTGATGAAATACTTATTGGTTTAAGATGAACGTTGTCCTCTGGTACTATTTTCCTTACTGCTTCATTCTCGATCTGAAACACGTATAAAGTAAACGTGTCACCGCATCATGCTTCCAAATAATATATATACACTTTAAAGCCCCATTAAGTGTCCGAAAACGTCATGTCGTCATCGAAGTATATATACACACACATACACTCAACAACATTCTTACAGACGGATCTGTAGTCCAATGGTAACACGCTGGACTGGTAATCCAGGGATCGCAGGTTCGACCCCCCCCGTCTGACCCTAATAATATTAACAGTCTTTCAGATGGGTCGTTAAACCGAGGTTTCGTGTCGGTGCTTTACACCGAGCATGTAAAAGAACCAGAGGAGACTCTGGAATGGGTCTCTGTCTGTATCATGCACTATCCTCCAAAATCTAAAACGACTAATCTCGTCAGGAGGCGTCGCTAATATGGGTAACAGGTAGCGACGATAAATAAACGTAAAACACACACATAACATTCTTAATTTCAATTCATATATTACAGTCCACTTGTGTTTATTGTGTACATAATTATTTGTAGTAAATTATGTTATATAATGTCGAATAAATAGGTTTAAACCAACATTCTTAATCGGTCATCTGGATACAACCATACAATATCATCTTAGTTGATGCATTGTATTACTGTAGCAGATTTGTATGCAATGGATTGCTGTATAATATCAAGTTTCAAGTTTAAAATGTGTTAAATGACAATATGAAACTATTTAAATGTTTTTAATTGTATGATTATTAGTTGGCTCCAAGTACTATAACACAATGGGTGACTGTTTAACATTTTGACTGAGTGTATATATGTCGGATACCGACATAGGGGAATGTCGAATAACGACATAGGGGAATGTCGGATAACGACATAGGGGAATGTCGGATAACGACATAGGGGAGTGTCGGATAACGACATAGGGGAGTGTCGGATAACGACATAGGGGAGTGTCGGATAACGACATAGGGGAGTGTCGGATAACGACATAGGGAGTGTCGGATACCGACATATGGAATGTCGGATAACGGCATAGGGAGTGTCGGATAACGACATAGGGAGTGTCGGATAACGACATATGGCATGTCAGATAACGACATAGAGGATTGTCGGATAACGACATAGGGGATTGTCGGATAACGACATAGGGGAATGTCGGATACCGACATAGGGGAGTGTCGGATACCGACATAGGGGAGTGTCGGATACCGACATAGGGAGTGTCGGATACCGACATAGGGAGTGTCGGATAGCGACATATGGTATGTCGGATACCGACATAGGGAGTGTCGGATAGCGACATAGGGAGTGTCGGATAGCGACATAGGGAGTGTCGGATAGCGACATAGGGAGTGTCGGATAGCGACATAGGGAGTGTCGGATAGCGACATAGGGAGTGTCGGATAACGACATAGGGAGTGTCGGAGGGAGTGTCGGATAGCGACATAGGGAGTGTCGGATAGCGACATAGGGAGTGTCGGATAGCGACATAGGGAGTGTCGGATAGCGACATAGGGAGTGTCGGATAGCGACATAGGGAGTGTCGGATAGCGACATATGGTATGTCGGATAACGACATAGGGAGGTAGCATAACATAATATTGTTTATAACCAAAGGTGTATTAAAACAAACGCCTCTGCAGATGAAATGAATGCTCGCCCACATGGTTCGCGCCGGCGGCGAGGGTAAGTAAGCTCAATCATCATCATCGATGAAATGGAATGTGGTTGATAACTTGATGATACAATTAACGTATTCGAGTATACGGATCAGTGGCACAGTGGTTAACACGTTGAACTGCGAGGGGTCGTAGGTTCGAACCCCCTGTCTGATCCTAATAATAGTAACCGTTTTCCCAGGGACTATTATCCGAGGTCTCGTGTATTGGTACTATGCTGTGACGCCGGGCATGTAAAAGAACCAGGGATGCTTCTAGAGTTTCAACGTCTTCTATATTTAGTTTAATCATATTTTATTGCATTCATTCTATATTATACAATGTACAGAACGTAACAAATGAACACACTTGTATAATTATGCTGCATTCATTCTATATATACAATGTACAGAACGTAACAAATGAACACACTTGTATAATTATGCTGCATTCATTCTATATATACAATGTACAGAACGTAACAAATGAACACACTTGTATAATTATGCATAGTATATATGATTTATGTCATTGTTGTGCACAAGAATTGTCAATACATTTTGAAGCAAATGGGTTGGGCCACAAGTTTTAGCAACATTAATTACAGCCCTCTCCCCAAAATACTAGATTGTAACAAACAAAGTGACTGAATATATGAGTTGTGCAAATAATAAAATTGATGATTACTAATATAAAGGGAAAATGAAGAAGAAAATTAGCAAAATATAGATAACAAGTGGTGGTTTTCTATATCTTGTATTATCCTCCAAAAATTAAACTGCCTAATATACTCGTGTAGACGCCACCCCGATAAACCATCATGCGACGATAAATAAATCTTTTAAAAAAACAAATTGGGAAGAGTCGTCTCTAATGTTGTAAGAACTTGTGGCTCGACCCATTTTTGCTTTCTTTGCATATATTGTATGTAGATTCTGTGTCATCATAGAGCAAAATAACATATGATTAAACAAAGAATTATTTATATATACAATATGTATCCGCATAGTGACGTGGTGTATGTGTCATTTTTAATTGACATTTTTGCTTTCTTTGCATATATTGTATGTAGATTCTGTGTCATAATAGAGCAAAATAACATATGATTAAGCGAGAGAAAAAACAAAGACAAAATAATCGTCTTCGGCATTCTTCGGTAGTATCCCGAAGTGTATCCCGATAAATAATGTATGCACGTCTTAATTATAGGAACATAGTCGGTCGTAAAGATAAGTTTGTTTTGCGAATAAAGAATTTTCTTGTACTTGAGTAGTTATTATTAGCTCGTCATTGAAGTTATGACCGACACCATAAATTTAAAGTAGAAGGGTACAAAATGCAGTTTCCCGACGTTCATATTGGGGCTTTAATAAGCGTTTTTTTAACGTGTCAGCGCATGAGGTTTTGTCATTAAGCAACATGCGAGTTTCGACACGTCCCTCACAGCGTTTATGTTAGTCTAAACTTTCAAATAGATCAGTAGAGATCACCAACGTCGTACACTGACTACATATGCATGCACATTGTATTTAATAAAAACGGGCTGCATTCTACCCTACATTCTTCGGAGACGTGCGCACTAATATTAGCTGGGCAAATAGCTTTGAAACTATGGAGAGAAACTATATAAGCTTTGCTTCCGCTGTAATCATTTCCTGGTACCCATTTCTTTGAGTTCCTGTACATGTATTGTTTGTATATGTATATAGTGGGTATTTATATATATATGCTTAAACAATACAGTCTCGTGGAAGTCGTGATAGCGCGGTGGTATCGCGTTCGCTTTAGGAGCGAAATGCCAGAAGTTCGCGCCTCGCTGGAGCCGTAACGATTATGCCCTTAAGCAAATCAGTTAGATTCCACATTGCCTCTTCTCTCTCCCTCGTGGAACAGATTGTGCCGTCTGATCAGTCTCTTTGATGTTCGCTATACGGATAGTTGAGCTAAAGCACTTGTCTGAATAGCAAACAACATAGAACCTGATCAGACTCGAAGTTACGCCGCGGTTGATCTGGATCTATGTTGTTTGCACATTCCGTCCAATTTATTTGACAGGCTAAGGGTTAATGACTAATGTCTAGTAATCACAATACTCCAGTTGAACTTGGCGTTATACTATTGCTATGTTGAGGATATAGAATCTAGTACAATACGATATTTTAGAAGAAAAGATGTATTCAACAAAACATAACTTACCGTATACATTATAATTCCGATAAATTATTTCGAGATATATATGTTTATGGACTTAAATACCTTTCGTTTCATCACCCAATTATTCTTCTCACCAATGCAACCCGGGTTCGATCCTCGGGCCGGGAAGTATGTGAGATGGTACGGTGGTCGCCTGATCGGACAGGTGGGTTTTCTCCGGGTACTCCGGTATCCTCCCACACGAATGACCACATTTACGCTTTCATTCGCGCCAACGGGAGTGATTAATATAATGTGTTAGAATTTGCTTCGCAATCGTTGTAAAATATAATACAGTTTAAACTCAATGTATATAGTGTTAAAACGTTTTATGTTCTCTTGCTGTTCAAGTTATTTACATACACACACATATATATATATATATATACAAGTCATATTCCACGGGAAAATAAAAATAATTATTAAAAATGGAGCATGTTGATCTAATTCATATTATTTGTATAGAAATTATGTTTATTTGCTTGAATTAAACATCATGTCTGTCAAGTCAACATCATGATGCATATCAGTAATTATGAAGAATTTTATAAATACCCAATCACGAAATATATGGCCGATTTCCCGTAATTATTTTAAACCCGCAGGGTGCTCGTAGATTGGTCGATATGTTCGCGCCTTCCGTTCTGATTGGCTATCGGCGATATTAAGCAATTATGGCGGCCACAAACCGTGACGAGAGACAATCCATCTTGGTTGACAAGTTCGCCATTAATTAATAAGTCATAACATTAGTATCATTTGAAACTGTAGAGATGTAGAGTTAACAGGGAGCAAACAAAATGTGGACTTTAGCTGTTTTAGTATTTTTTCTATCTATTTTAAAAGGAATATACGGACAATTTTTTTTCGGTAAGTCAAAACTGACACTTCTCAGTCAATGTATATCTTATTTCCTATGAAAGCTTTACTGGTTACTGTTTACATATTTCATTGTGCTATTTCATGTTTTAATGTTGAGGGCCTCATGGTAGATTGACTTAATTGTTCAAATGAATTCTCTCGTTCAATACAGTCTTTATTATCTTTATAATGTACTCGCACCGCAGTATGAAAGCATTTGTTTGAACACTTGTTTTATAGACGACACAATAACAATGATATCACCATATTGGGTTTGAAGTTGTCGTGCATACCATTGTGTACACTCACTGGCAATACATGCATGTTGTAACGGGAAAGGCGTGTGCTTGCGGTACAGGATATATATCTTTAAGTTTCTCTATATTCAATTCGGCCTGATCATTAAAGTTGTCCGGGCTTGTGCGTAACTATAATACTAAGACAAAACGGAAAATAATGTGTGTGATTTACGTTTATTTATCGACGCTACCGGTTGCCCATATGAGCGACGCCTCCTGAAGATATCAGTCATTTTAGATTTTGGAGGATAGTGCAATGATACAGACAGAGACCCATTCCAGAGTCTCCTCTGGTTCTTTTACGTGCACAATGTAAAGCACCGACACGAGGCCTCGGTTTAAAGTCCCAACTGAAAGACTGTTAATTTTATTAGGGTCAGACGGGGGATCGAACCTGCGATCCCTGGATTACCACTTCTGACACCATTGAAGCAGTTACTATAGGATAAGAGAACTTACCAATCGTGTACCCTACAGCAGCTTCTATTTCTACTGGATAAATACGTCTTGTCAGGCGTATAATCAGAGCGTGTATGGCGTGCTTGCTTCGTTCACACCCGGATCTAGAATGCCTCACTTCCGGTCCAGACGGTGTCTCCGTCTCCCGCATCAGACGGTGTCTCTTAGGAACCCAATTGCCATTCACTACACTGTGTTACCACTGGACTACATATCCGTCTGTATATAGGCAAAATATGATTGACACACACATATATGTACTAAATGTACAATACATGTAATCAGACATACTGGGAAATACCTAATTCCATACACGTGACATTTAGAGCATACTGTGTTGTACACCCTGCAGGTAAAAGTACCAGAGAAGACTCTGGAATGTGTCTCTGTCTGTATCATTGCACTATCATCCAACAATCTAAAATGACAAATCTCTTCCGGAGGATAGTGCAAGGATACAGAGACCCATTCCAGAGTCTTCTCTAGTACTTTTACGTGCATGGTGTAAAGCACCGACACGAGACCTCGGTTTAACGTCCCATCTGAAAGACTGTCAATTTTATTAGGGTCAGACGGGGGATCCCACCTGCGATCCCTGGATTACCAGTCCAGCGTGTTACCACTGGACTACAGACCCGTCTGTGTATGATTGCAGTACAATTCATCAGGTATTTATAATGTTATTGTGAGACCCAGTCACCACCCCATGGTCTGGTAATAGAAATACAAACGGATTGATTACTAAAATAATGTAAACAATGGTTCAAACTTCTTGAGGTCAAATATTTTTGCTTGAGGTGAAATAGTTTGTTGACAGCTGTATTGTGTCCAGTGTATGGTTGGTGGCCAGTAATGTCGAAGCCTACGGCCATTGTGACCTGTGTCATTGATATTAGTAATTCAGTGGGGTTTTCTTAATCTCACATACCTGTTTATAAAGACGAACTTGCAGTTGTGTTTGCAGGTCCGTAGCTAGGGGGGTCGGATCGGTCGGACGACTCCCCCATAATTCCCACATGTCCACTTGTTCATGCATTCTATCAGAATGTTTACACAGTTACTATACTAATATGAATGCAAGCAACACCTGGGAATAGTTTATAAGAGGCTTTCTCTATACGCTGTCGCTTTTTAACTATGTACAATGCATGCAATGGCTTTTCAGACCATCTTGATTTCAAAATGTTCAGAGGTGGTGCATATCAACGTCCCCTTAGCAGTCTCAATCCCTTCTGGACCTCGAAACGACCCCATACAAATTGGCTACGGGCCATTCATCAGAGAATTACAAGAGATTGTATCACATTATTACATGTGTTTTAACATTATTTATCGTCGCTACCGGTTGCCTTTATGAGCGATGCCTCTTGAAAATATTAGTCATTTTAGATTGTTTGGTGTCTCCTCTGTTTCTTTTCCCCGTAAGTGCACGGTGTAAAACCACTGCAAAGTATATAGATCCTGTCCTAATCCCCTCTGGAGTTACTGCACTGAAGTTCTACAAACGCCTATTTTTCTTGAGTAGGGCCATGGTGATTTGAAGTAAATGACATTAACCACTCGACCACGGAGTGCACCCCCCACACCCGCCCCCGCCCCTCCAAACTAAATAGCACACACTGATCATAAGCTAGTACATGTATGTATGTGCAAATGATGTTAAGTATGTATACTATAGGACATAGAAAACGCACACTTCGGATAAGTGTGTTTATGAAAAACAATAACTATAATAATACATAGTTTTAAACATTTTGGAATATTTGTAGTTGTTCAGTTTGTGTTTTGTAATAAAGATGTGCTATATCTTTGATGGAATCGTTCGTATTTGATCTGTTGATCGATTTGCGTTTTCTATATCCTCTAGTATATAATGTAGTTGTGCATTTTCTATGTCCTCTATACTATAATGTTGGTGTGCGTTTTCTATGTCCTCTAGTATATAATGTAGTTGTGCATTTTCTATGTCCTCTATACTATAATGTTGGTGTGCGTTTTCTATGTCCTCTAGTAGTATACACACTGACCATAAGCTAGCACATGTATGTATGTGCAAACGATGTGTGTTTTACGTTTATTTATCGTCGCTACCGGTTGCCCATATGAGCGACGCCTCCTGAAGAGATTAGTCATTTTAGATGTTTGGAGGATAGTGCAATGATACAGAGAGAGACCCATTCCAGAGTCTCCTCTGGTTCTTTTACGTGCACAGTGTAAAGCACCGACACGAGACCTCGGTTTAACGTCCCATCTGAAAGACTGTTAATTTTATTAGGGTCAGACTGGGGATCGAACCTGCGATCCCTGGATTACCAGTCCAGCGTGTTAACCACTGCAAACGATGATAAGCATATACGTTTTATATACATATTCACTGTTGTAAAACAATGATTCACCGGTTTCAGCTCTATAAAACTGCCGTGGGCAAGAACACAAAGGTTTATTTCACCTGAATATATCGCGTTGTTTTCATTTAATTCCGCTATACAGGTATACTACATAGATATATAGATATATTCTTTATTACCCTCCAGTATAGGAGAGCTATCACATGCATGTATAATACAGATACATTTATAATTATCATATTAACTATTATTGAATACAAACATACATTGTGATATCACGTAATTAAACCCTATACATGTCATTACAATCGTTGATGCAAAAAACAGCAGTACGCACGTTTAGGGAAACCCTATACATGTCATTACAATCGTTGGTGCAAAAACAGCAGTACGCACGTTTAGGGAGACCCTATACATGTCATTACAATCGTTGATGCAAAAACAGCAGTACGCACGTTTAGGGAAATTATGCAATGTTTCAAACAGACCTTAAAGTATTTTTTATCATTTTAAAGGAAAATCCATCAACAAGATCCACGGTACAGACGGATCTGTAGTCCAGTGGTAACACGCTGGACTGGTAATCCAGGGATCGCAGGTTCGATCCCCCGTCTGACCCTAATAAAATTAACAGTCTTTCAGATGGGACGTTAAACCGAGGTATCGTGTCGGTGCTTTACACCATGCATGTAAAAGAACCAGAGGAGACTCTGGAATGGGTCTCTGTTTGTATCACTGCACTATCGTCCAAACTCTAAAATGACTAATATCTTCAGGAGGCGTCGCTCATATGGGCAGCCGGTAGCGACGATAAATAAACGTAAAACACACACACAGATCCACGGTAATCTTGAAAAATAAATCTTCGTCTGCGCAAAATCCGGGAGGGAACAGACATCATTTTGAGAAGAGAAACGTTCAAATCCATCAACATGAAATACTTATAAGAATTTCCTCCAAAATTAGGAGAGTTTAATCGCACCTGGCTATAGGTGTATACTAGGTGGGTTTTGGTGCATGATTCACTGTACACAATGTAATGCACATGGCTATAGATGTATACTAGGTGGATTTTGGCGCATGTTTCACTGTACACAATGTAATGCACCTGGCTATAGGTGTATACTAGGTGGATTTTGGCGCATGTTTCACTGTACACAATGTAATGCACCTGCCTATATATGTATACTAGGTGGATTTTGGCGCATGTTTCACTGTACACAATGTAATGCACCTGGCTATAGATGTATACTAGGTGGATTTTGGCGCATGTTTCACTGTACACAATGTAATGCACCTGGCTATAGATGTATACTAGGTGGGTTTTGGCGCATGATTCACTGTACACAATGTAATGCACCTGGCTATAGGTGTATACTAGGTGGGTTTTGGCGCATGTTTCACTGTACACAATGTAATGCACCTGGCTATAGGTGTATACTAGGTGGATTTTGGCGCATGATTCACTGTACACAATGTAATGCACCTGGCTATAGGTGTATACTATGTGGGTTTTGGCGCATGTTTCACTGTACACAATGTAATGCACCTGGCTATAGGTGTATACTAGGTGGATTTTGGCGCATGATTCACTGTACACAATGTAATGCACCTGGCTATAGGTGTATACTATGTGGGTTTTGGCGCATGTTTCACTGTACACAATGTAATGCACCTAGCTATAGATGTATACTAGGTGGATTTTGGCGCATGTTTCACTGTACACAATGTAATGCACCTGGCTATAGGTGTATACTAGATGGGTTTTGGCGCATGTTTCACTGTACACACTGTAATGCACATGGCTATAGGTGTATACTAGGTGGGTTTTGGCGCATGTTTCACTGTACACAATGTAATGCACCTGGCTATAGGTGTATACTAGGTGGGTTTTGGTGCATGTTTCACTATATACACAATGTAATGCACCTGGCTATAGGTGTATACTAGGTGGATTTTGGCGCATGTTTCACTATATACACAATGTAATGCACCTGGCTATAGATGTACACTAGGTGGGTTTTGGCGCATGTTTCACTGTACACAATGTAATGCACCTGGCTATAGGTGTATACTAGGTGGGTTTTGGCGCATGTTTCACTGTACACAATGTAATGCACCTGGCTATAGGTGTATACTAGGTGGGTTTTGGCGCATGTTTCACTATATACACAATGTAATGCACCTGGCTATAGATGTATACTAGGTGGGTTTTGGTGCATGATTCACTGTACACAATGTAATGCACCTGGCTATAGGTGTATACTAGGTGGATTTTGGCGCATGTTTCACTGTACACAATGTAATGCACCTGGCTATAGGTGTATACTAGGTGGGTTTTGGTGCATGATTCACTGTACACAATGTAATGCACCTGGCTATAGGTGTATACTAGGTGGATTTTGGCGCATGATTCACTGTACACAATGTAATGCACCTGGCTATAGTTGTATACTAGGTGGGTTTTGGTGCATGATTCACTGTACACAATGTAATGCACCTGCCTATAGATGTATACTAGGTGGATTTTGGCGCATGATTCACTGTACACAATGTAATGCACCTGGCTATAGGTGTATACTAGGTGGATTTTGGCGCATGTTTCACTGTACACAATGTAATGCACCTGGCTATAGGTGTATACTAGGTGGGTTTTGGTGCATGTTTCACTATATACACAATGTAATGCACCTGGCTATAGGTGTATACTAGGTGGATTTTGGCGCATGTTTCACTGTACACAATGTAATGCACCTGGCTATAGATGTATACTAGGTGGGTTTTGGCGCATGTTTCACTGTACACAATGTAATGCACCTGGCTATAGATGTATACTAGGTGGGTTTTGGCGCATGTTTCACTGTACTCAATGTAATGCACCTGGCTATAGGTGTATACTAGGTGGGTTTTGGCGCATGTTTCACTATATACACAATGTAATGCACCTAGCTATAGATGTATACTAGATGGATGTTGGCGCATGTTTCACTGTACACAATGTAATGCATGTTGTTTTGACAAGATGCGATGAACAGAAACACCCCTATACATTGTGTTATGTTGTTTAAAGGAACATCATCAATATATAGATCCAAGTTAATCTTATAAAAGTAAAGCTCACTAAAACAATACATGCTGTGAAAGAATTTTGAGAATCGAACTGTAAATAAAGACGTTATGACACGTTTTATTGCCCCAAATAGAACATTATGGAGGCGGCCATCTTGAATATTGAGAATCGAACTGTAAATAAAGACGTTAGGACACGTTGATTTCCGCAAATAGAACATTATGGAGGCGGCCATCTTGAATTTTGAGATTCGAACTGTAAATAAAGACGTTAGGACACGTTGATATTCTCAAATAGAACATTATAGATGCGGCCATCTTGAATTTTGAGAATCGAACAATAAATAAAGACGTTATGACACGTTGATTTCCTCAAATAGAAAGTTATGGAGGCGGCCATCTTGAATTTACCAAGTCACATACTTAAAAAAACAAAATTACAAAATTTGATGTGCTCATTTTATCAACACAAACTATTTACTATTAAAAGCTGGTTATGTACAGTAGCTGTTTTTTTTATATTAATAACCAGTTTACATAGTTGTGTGACAGTTCCATATGTTTTCATTATTTCGGCTAACAAGAAGTCAATATAGATGTATATATCTACCCACACATATTTGTTTCAAAATGGCAGTTATTTTTAACAATATTTCGTGGAAGTCGTGATAGCGCAATGCATGCGCGTTCGCTTCAGGTGCGAAAGGTCCGAAGTTAGAGCCCCGCTGGAGTCGTTACGATTGTGCCCTTAGGCAAGGCATTTAAATAATTCCACATTGCCTCTTCTCTCTCCCTCGTGGCGATGGATTCCATCATGAATGAGGTCTCGAGAGTGATTAATATAAGTTGAAATAACTTGTTTCGCAATCGAGCTAAAATAAATTTGTATAAACTAAAACAATATTTCAAGTTTGTTTTCAAATTCCCATAACTTTATATGAAGAGGGATTTTGATGTATGCACCCTATTGTGTTTTCTCAGTCTTCGTGCTATGGCAAATCGATGAACTGTCACAGTTAACTTCTCAGTTCCACTCCACTTATAACGCATGCAGTTCTGTAAACTCCAGTGCCTCTGCTTGATGTTAGACACCAGTAAGTCATGGCATCACCATGGAAGTTTTTCACAATTTCCCAATGTAAACAAACACCGGTTCAAAATGGAACGCGTAGGGATCCTAGCTGTCATGTAGGACTATTTACTCATCAATGCGCTGGAGCAAGTAGTATTGAAATAAATCCACAAAAAGTCTTCTTCAAATGAGCACAGATGCTACAGATGCACCACAATCACAATAAGAAATGCAAACAGTCCATACAATATATCACTACACCCCACACACGCAGCCATGTCGTGGTGTCTAAGGGAACAGGCACAATAGCATACACCATATAGCATACACCATATATCATACACCATATATCATACACCATATATCACACACCATATATCACACACCATATATCACACACCATATATCATACACCATATATCATACATCATATATCACACACCATATATCACACACCATATATCATACACCATATATCACACACCATATATCATACACCATATATCATACACCATATATCATACACCATATATCATACATCATATATCATACACCATATATCATACACCATATATCATACACCATATATCATACATCATATATCACACACCATATATCACACACCATATATCATACACCATATATCATACACCATATATTATACACCATATATCATACACCATATATCATACACCATATATCATACACCATATATCATACACCATATATCACACACCATATATCACACACCATATATCACACACCATATATCATACACCATATATCATACACCATATATCATACACCATATATCATACACCATATATCATACATCATATATCATACACCATATATCATACACCATATATCATACATCATATATCATACACCATGTATCATACACCATATATCATACATCATATATCACACACCATATATCATACACACATACGTAAGTATGGTGCTAAACATTCTATGACGTTGATATTTCAGGCTGCCCGACGGGATGGGAAACACTTCGCGACCGCTGCTACAAATTTGAAAAGGACGATAAACTCATTTATGAAGAGGCCGACGCCACTTGTTGGGTATGTATTTGTTGGTTTAATTTTGGGATCTAATGTCGCACCAACAACTTAGGTGACAAAGCAAGCACCGTCGATAACTGTTTTAAAAGTCTCACCCGAAATACTAGTAGTGATTTGAGCATTATATTACGAGGGGGGGGGGTGTCGAACCTACGATCTAGGGAGCACGACCTGTCCGCTAGACCACACTGTTGAGTTTATAGTTTCTTAGTTATCTGCAATACTGCTGGTTTCTTATTTCATGGTGTATGAAAGGGGTCAGCACGATTATAAAATGTCCAGTCCATGTACACATATTACAATGTATATGCTGTATATAAAGTTCTTGTAATGAGGGCCTTATGGAAAATCGACCCCCCTGTCAAATAAGTTTCCTCGTTAAATATATTCCATATGGTTATTGATACCCACCCCCCGGATCCACGCTGACCCCATCAATGGTCAACATTACGATTAGATAACGTTCAACAGGTGTGCCCCTGTATCTTCATTTCCGATTACCGATAGTATTGTTAGCACAGGTTGACCTCTTTCTTTTGTGAGGTCATACGAATATTCATGAGGTATATTGTTGACAATAAATAACTGTTGAGGCACAGTAAATTCTTTTCCACTCAGTTCGGGTACATTTACGATTGTCCATAATCCTGTAATACACGTGCATTATCAATACTTGTATGTACATACTAGGTAACGGATGTGCTCGAATTCCACCAACTGCTGTGCTTTCAAAGTAAAGTAATAACGGTCGATACACTATTGCATTATAGGTAAGTCAGGTTGTTAGCAGTATTATATTATAAATCACAGTACCTGTAAGCTATCGTATATTGCCTTACCTATACAGTAATGTAATATTCCAACGGTATTATTACTTTACTTTGAAAGCACACTACATGTATATGGATGTTTAATTTTGTTCAGGTGCAAGGTGCCGAGCTGCTGGGTGTCACCGATACAGCAGAACACAAATTTGTCTCAGACTGGCTCATAACACATGATTTAAACGAGTAAGTTGATGAATTTTATATCTTATATTTATGTAGTGAGGGAGACCTGTACTGTCGTGTGTGTGTGTGTGTGTTTTACGTTTATGTATCGTCGCTACCGGTTACCCATATGAGTGACGCCTTCTGAAGAGATAGTCATTTTAGATTTTGGAGGATATTGCATGATACAGACAGAGACCCATTCCAGAGTCTCCTCTGGTTCGTTTACGTGCACGGTGTAAAGCACCGACACGAGACCTCGGTTTAACGTCCCATCTGACAGACTGTTAATTTTATTATGGTCAGACGGGGGATCGAACCTGTGATCCCTGGATAACTTATACTGTCGCGCTATAGAGCTAGCTTTTATAGCGACGCGGTAGTGTTCGCCTCCAGGTAATGGAGGATCAGGCAGTCGTGGGTTCGAACGCCGACTTTGGCTTGGTTACTTTAATGGTGTCAGAAGTGTTATTCGGGCACATGCATGAATACACATACTCGTAATTCGGTTGGAGAGGGCTATACCCCGTTGAATTTCTGTATGAACGGTTGATGTCCGGATTCAAAAAGATATGAAGAGGGGAGGAGTGTAGTGGTATATAGGGAGACTTATACTGTCTCGCTATAGAGCTAGCTTTTATAGCGACGCGGTAGAGCCTTTAACGCTGTCGACTGTCGTGTTTGTTCTTGCTATTTAACTCTTTCAGCGCCGAATAAATTCAGAGCACGTGCAAACAACATAGATTCAGATCAGAATCTATGTTGTTTGCTATTCGGACATGTTCTTCAGCTCCACTGTCTGAAGAGCAATCAACATACAGCCTGATCAGACGGCACGTTCTGTTCTATCTGATCCGTGTTCTCTGCTTTTTGCAAAATCGTTTCTATGCGACATTGGCGGTGAAAGAGTTAAGTTTATTTAACGTCGTTACCGGTTGCCCATTTGAACGACGGACAGTTTACCTAACAACATCGTTCCTGGGCAGGCTCCAGCTGTTGACCAGTACTTGGTGCACCAACCTCCAACCTTTTCATATAAAGAGACACTGTCTGAACCCGTGACCATCAGTGATGATATATGATTTTAATTGTGTTTCAGTGGATCTGTGTGGTTTACAAGCGGGTCATATTACAACAGATATGTGACCTGGGGCGGTGACAAGACCTTTGATCCATTAGCCCCCACATACTGGGCCGACGGAGTGCCACCAAAGGCTGACATCAACATGTTTAACAGGATTGCATATGTCAGGGGAGGTAAATTCGATTTGCTTAAAGCAGCATTACATCGTATGAAATAAAATATATTTGAAAAAATCAACTTACGTATGGGTAGCAATGCTGCTACGCATTCTAACACTATACTTTGTATGCTTATGTTCATTTGATAAACAGTGTTTTCTTGCTATAGAACAAACTCGAAACCGAAAGTAGGACTTTCCGAGTCGGTCGGTCACGCACTTGTTTACAACCGGAACGCATCGTCCGCACTTGTTTACATTCTGAATGCATCGTCCCCATTTTCACCACGTTGTCTTTTGTGAATAAATTACTTGATATGTTGATTCATACCTCTGTTAGCTAAGTCTTTAGGGACATTTCTACATGTCCGCGAGGGGTTCGACATTAGAGGAAGATAGATAATCTTTCATGTTCAAAATATATACATTGTTTCTACATCCTCTGTTGTTTCACGCATGCGCGCTGTGCGTGATTGATTTCGTGTGTTGATAAACAAATTCGCGTATACGACTGTTTATATTTATTGGAATTTTATCGTTTCTGAGCGACTATTTCGATTTTTGTAAACACACACACATTAGTATTTATATTTTACCCAAAACATCCTTTATTACGATGTAATGCTGCTTTAATCTTTAAAACCGTTGAATCATTGAATTATACATAAGAACAAATTAAATTTTCGAGTTGTTAATTGTATTTTACGTTTATCGTCGCTACCGGTTGCCATATGAGCGACGCCTCCTGAAGAGGTTAGTCATTTTAGAATTATTGCAGGATAGTGCAATGATACAGACAGTGACTCATTACAGAATCTCCTCTGGTTCTTTTACGTGCACGGTGTACAGCACCGACACGAAACCTCGTTTTAAAGTCCCATCTGAAAGACTGTTAATTTTATTAGGGTCAGACGGGGGATCGAACCTGGACCGTCAATCCTATCTGGGAATGAGCATATTAGTTGGCTCAAGGGCTCACTCAGAGCTTGTGTTGTACTGTTGATATCTTGTCGACTTATCTTAGCATACCCGTACCGAGTCGAGTCGATCCGCTTCTCGGGTCCGGTAGCAAGGTATAGATCAGTGAGGTCCTTGACCCAGATTGCTGCTGTGGACAGTGCCCATGTCTAAGACGTGCACGGTGTGGAGGTTTCACCTGGATTTTCTCGGTCACTATCACATATAGTTTCATATTTTGCACAGGTCCGCGGATGAACGGCTATGGATGGCAAGTTGTTTCACCAAGTGTAAGCTCTGCGTATATCTGCGAGATGTCGAAAGCAGATGCGCAGAAACGGAAAATAGAACATAGAGATTTCTGTAAGTCGTAATTCATTTATTTTGACACGTAGTTATAATAATGAGCGACTTTGTTTGGTTTTTATTACTTCCCTTGGCAGATAAAGCCCGATTTATCCCGAAATGTTTATTATTATATGTTCGTTTAGTTGCAATCCTTTGTTTTTACTGTTGTCCAATAACCAGAAGTTGCAGGATGTGATGTTATCAAATCACTGCTATGATTGATTGATCGTTTTGTTACACTGAGTAAAGTATACATTGAATATGATGTATGATATCTGTCGAGATATAATAACATTTAATTATAAGATGCGAACACGGAAGAAAATGATAGCATATGGGTGCAAAGGAAACCACGATGAAAACAGAGCCCCAGTGGTATGTCGTCTGGTTCCAGCAGATGCTACCAAGCCCCGAGTGGTATGACTCCTGGTTCCAGCAGATGCTACCAAGCCCCAATGTTATGTCTCCTGGTTCCAGCAGATGCTACCAAGCCCCAGTGGTATGTCTCCTGGTTCCAACAGATGCTACCAAGCCCCAGTGGTATGTCGCCTGGTTCCAGCAGATGCTACCAAGCCCGCGTGATATGTCTACTGGTTCCAACAGATGCTACCAAGCCCCAGTGGTATGTCTCCTGGTTCCAACAGATGCTACCAAGCCCAAGTGGTATGTCTCCTGGTTCCAACAGATGCTACCAAGCCACAGTGGTATGTCTCCTGGTTCCAACAGATGCTACCAAGCCCCAGTGGTATGTCTCCTGGTTCCAACAGATGCTACCAAGCCCGCGTGGTATGTCGCCTGGTTCCAGCAGATGCTACCAAGCCCCGCGTGGTATGCCGCCTGGTTCCAACAGATGCTACCAAGCACGAGTGGTATGTCTCCTGGTTCCAACAGATGCTACCAAGCCCCAGTGGTATGTCTCCTGGTTGCAGCAGTTGCTACCAAGCCCCAGTGGTATGTCGTCTGGTTCCAGCAGATGCTACAAGCCCGCGTGGTATGTCTCCTGGTTCCAGCAGATGCTACCAAGCTCCAGTGGTATGTCTCCTGGTTCCAACAGATGCTACCAAGCCCCAGTGGTATGTCGCCTGGTTCCAGCAGATGCTACCAAGCCCGCGTGATATGTCTCCTGGTTCCAACAGATGCTACCAAGCCCCAGTGGTATGTCTCCTGGTTCCAACAGATGCTACCAAGCCCCAGTGGTATGTCTCCTGGTTCCAACAGATGCTACCAAGCCACAGTGGTATGTCTCCTGGTTCCAACAGATGCTACCAAGCCCTAGTGGTATGTCTCCTGGTTCCAACAGATGCTACCAAGCCCGCGTGGTATGTCGCCTGGTTCCAGCAGATGCTACCAAGCCCCGCGTGGTATGTCGCCTGGTTCCAACAGATGCTACCAAGCCCCAGTGGTATGTCTCCTGGTTCCAACAGATGCTACCAAGCCCGCGTGGTATGTCGCCTGGTTCCAGCAGATGCTACCAAGCCCCGCGTGGTATGTCGCCTGGTTCCAACAGATGCTACCAAGCACGAGTGGTATGTCTCCTGGTTCCAACAGATGCTACCAAGCCCCAGTGGTATGTCTCCTGGTTGCAGCAGTTGCTACCAAGCCCCAGTGGTATGTCGTCTGGTTCCAGCAGATGCTACAAGCCCGCGTGGTATGTCTCCTGGTTCCAGCAGATGCTACCAAGCCCGCGTGGTATATCTCCTGGTTCCAGCAGATGCTACTAAGCCCGAGTGGTATGTCGCCTGGTTCCAGCAGATGCTACCAAGCCCGTGTGGTATGTCCCCTGGTTCCAGCAGATGCTACCAAGCCCGCGTGGTATGTCTTCTGGTTCCAGCAGATGCTACCAAGCCCGAGTGGTATGTCTCCTGGTTCCAGCAGATGCTACCAAGCCCGCAGTGGTATATCTCCTGGTTCCAGCAGATGCTACCAAGCCCCGCGTGGTATTTCTCCTGGTTCCAGCAGATGCTACCATGCCCCAGTGGTATGTCTCCTGGTTCCAGCAGATGCTACCAAGCCCCGCGTGGTATGTCTCCTGGTTCCAGCAGATGCTACCAAGCCCCGCATGGTATGTCTCCTGGTTCCAGCAGATGCTACCAAGCCCCCAGTGGTATGTCTCCTGGTTCCAACAGATGCTACCAAGCACGCGTGGTATGTCGCCTGGTTCCAACAGATGCTACCAAGCCAGAGTGGTATGTCGTCTTGTTCCAACAGATGCTACCAAGCCCCAGTGGTATGTCGTTTTGTTCCAACAGATGCTACCAAGCCCGCGTGGTATGTCGCCTGGTTCCAGCAGATGCTACCAAGCCCGCGTGGTATGTCGCCTGGTTCCAACAGATGCTACCAAGCCCGAGTGGTATGTCGCCTGGTTCCAGCAGATGCTACCAAGCCCGAGTGGTATGTCGCCTGGTTCCAACAGATGCTACCAAGCCCGAGTGGTATGGCGTCTGGATCCAGCAGATGCTACCAAGCCCGCGTGGTATGTCGCCTGGTTCCAACAGATGCTACCAAGCCCGAGTGGTATGTCTCCTGGTTCCAGCAGATGCAACCAAGCACGAGTGGTATGTCGTCTGGTTCCAGCAGATGCTACCAAGCCCGCCTGGTATGACTCCTGGTTCCAGCAGATGCTACCAAGCCCCAGTGGTATGTCTCCTGGTTCCAGCAGATGCTACCAACACCGCCTGGTATGTAACCTGGTTCCAGCAGATGCTACCAAGCCCCGCGTGGTATGTTGCCTGGTTCCAACAGATGCTACCAAGCCCGAGTGGTATGTCTCCTGGTTCCAGCAGATGCTACCAAGCGCCAGTGGTATGTCTCCTGGTTCCAACAGATGCTACCAAGCCAGAGTGGTATGTCGCCTGGTTCCAACAGATGCTACCAAGCCCCAGTGGGAGGTCTTCTGGTTCCAACATATGCTACCAAGCCCGCGTGGTATGTCTCCTGGTTCCAACAGATGCTACCAAGCCCCACGTGGTATGTCTCCTGGTTCCAACAGATGCTACCAAGCCCGAGTGGTATGTCTCCTGGTTCCAGCAGATGCTACCAAGCCCCCAGTGGTATGTCTCCTGGTTCCAACAGATGCTACCAAGCACGCGTGGTATGTCGCCTGGTTCCAACAGATGCTACCAAGCCAGAGTGGTATGTCGTCTTGTTCCAACAGATGCTACCAAGCCCCAGTGGTATGTCGTTTTGTTCCAACAGATGCTACCAAGCCCGCGTGGTATGTCGCCTGGTTCCAGCAGATGCTACCAAGCCCGCGTGGTATGTCGCCTGGTTCCAACAGATGCTACCAAGCCCGAGTGGTATGTCGCCTGGTTCCAGCAGATGCTACCAAGCCCGAGTGGTATGTCGCCTGGTTCCAACAGATGCTACCAAGCCCGAGTGGTATGGCGTCTGGATCCAGCAGATGCTACCAAGCCCGCGTGGTATGTCGCCTGGTTCCAACAGATGCTACCAAGCCCGAGTGGTATGTCTCCTGGTTCCAGCAGATGCAACCAAGCACGAGTGGTATGTCGTCTGGTTCCAGCAGATGCTACCAAGCCCGCCTGGTATGACTCCTGGTTCCAGCAGATGCTACCAAGCCCCAGTGGTATGTCTCCTGGTTCCAGCAGATGCTACCAACACCGCCTGGTATGTAACCTGGTTCCAGCAGATGCTACCAAGCCCCGCGTGGTATGTTGCCTGGTTCCAACAGATGCTACCAAGCCCGAGTGGTATGTCTCCTGGTTCCAGCAGATGCTACCAAGCGACAGTGGTATGTCTCCTGGTTCCAACAGATGTTACCAAGCCAGAGTGGTATGTCGCCTGGTTCCAACAGATGCTACCAAGCCCCAGTGGTAGGTCTTCTGGTTCCAACATATGCTACCAAGCCCGCGTGGTATGTCTCCTGGTTCCAACAGATGCTACCAAGCCCCGCGTGGTATGTCTCCTGGTTCCAACAGATGCTACCAAGCCCGAGTGGTATGTCTCCTGGTTCCAGCAGATGCTACCAAGCCCCAGTGGTATGTCTCCTGGTTCCAACAGATGCTACCAAGCCAGAGTGGTATGTCGCCTGGTTCCAGCAGATGCTACCAAGCCCCAGTGGTATGTCTCCTGGTTCCAGCAGATGCTACCAAGCCAGAGTGGTATATCGCCTGGTTCCAGCAGATGCTAAAAAGCCCCAGTGGTATGTCGCCTGGTTCCAACAGATGCTACCAAGCCCGCGTGGTGTGTCCCCTGGTTCCAGCAGATGCTACCATGCCCGCGTGGTATGTCGCCTGGTTCCAACAGATGCTACCAAGCCCGAGTGGTATGTCGCCTGGTTCCAGCAGATGCTACCAAGCCCGCCTGGTATGTCTCCTGGTTCCAGCAGATGCTACCAACACCGCCTAGTATGTCTCCTGGTTCCAGCAGATGCTACCAAGGCCCGCGTGTTATGTTGCCTGGTTCCAACAGATGCTACCAAGCCCGAGTGGTATGTCTCCTGGTTCCAGCAGATGCTACCGAGCCCCAGTGGTATGTCTCCTGGTTCCAACAGATGCTACCAAGCCAGAGTGGTATGTCGCCTGGTTCCAACAGATGCTACCAAGCCCCAGTGGTATGTCTCCTGGTTCCAACAGATGCTACCAAGCCGGCGTGGTATGTCTCCTGGTTCCAACAGATGCTACCAAGCCCCGCGTGGTATGTCTCCTGGTTCCAACAGATGCTACCAAGCCCGAGTGGTATGTCTCCTGGTTCCAGCAGATGCTACCAAGCCCCAGTGGTATGTCTCCTGGTTCCAACAGATGCTACCAAGCCAGAGTGGTATGTCTCCTGGTTCCAGCAGATGCTACCAAGCCCCAGTGGTATGTTTCCTGGTTCCAGCAGATGCAACCAAGCCCCAGTGGTATGTCGCCTGGTTCCAGCAGATACTACCAAACCCGCGTGGTATGTCGCCTGGTTCCAGCAGATGCTACCTAACCCGCGTGGTATGTCGCCTGGTTCCAGCAGATGCTACCAAACCCGAGTGGTATGTCGCCTGGTTCCAGCAGATGCTACCAAACCCGCGTGGTATGTCGCCTGTTTCCAGCAGATGCTACCAAACCCCAGTGGTATGTCTCCTGGTTCCAGCAGATGCTACCATGCCCCAGTGGTATGTCGCCTGGTTCCAACAGATGCTACCAAGCCCCAGTGGTATGTCGTCTTGTTCCAACAGATGCTACCAAGCCCGCGTGGTATGTCGCCTGCTTCCAGCAGATGCTACCAAGCCCGCGTGGTATGTCGCCTGGTTCCAACAGATGCTACCTAGCCCGAGTGGTATGTCTCCTGGTTCCAGCAGATGCTACCAAGCCCGAGTGGTATGTCGCCTGGTTCCAGCAGATGCTACCAAGCCCGAGTGGTATGTCTCCTGGTTCCAGCAGATGCTACCAAGCCCCAGTGGTATGTCTCCTGGTTCCAGCAGATGTTACCAACCCCGAGTGGTATGTCTCCTGGTTCCAGGAGATGCTACCAAAGCCCCAATGGTATGTCGCCTGGTTCCAGCAGATGCTACCATGCCCGAGTGGTATGTCGCCTGGTTCCAGCAGATACTACCAAACCCGAGTGGTATGTCTCCTGGTTCCAGCAGATACTACCAAACCAGCGTGGTATGTCCCCTGGTTCCAGCAGATGCTACCAAACCCGCGTGGTATGTCGCCTGGTTCCAGCAGATGCTACCAAACCCGAGTGGTATGTCGCCTGGTTCCAGCAGATGCTACCAAGCCCGCGAGGTATGTCTCCTGGTTCCAACAGATGCTACCAAGCCCGCGTGGTATGTCTCCTGGTTCCAACAGATGCTACCAAGCCCCGCGTGGTATGTCTCCTGGTTCCAACAGATGCTACCAAGCCCGAGTGGTATGTCTCCTGGTACCAGCAGATGCTACCAAGCCCCAGTGGTATGTCTCCTGGTTCCAACAGATGCTACCAAGCCAGAGTGGTATGTCGCCTGGTTCCAGCAGATGCTACCAAGCCCCAGTGGTATGTCGCCTGGTTCCAGCAGATGCTACCAAGCAAGAGTGGTATATCGCCTGGTTCCAGCAGATGCTACCAAGCCCCAGTGGTATGTCGCCTGGTTCCAACAGATGCTACCAAGCCCGAGTGGTATGTCGCCTGGTTCCAGTAGATGCTACGAAGCCCGAGTGGTATTTCTCCTGGTTCCAGCAGATGCTACCAAGCCCGAGTGGTATGTCTCCTGGTTCCAGCAGATGCTACCAAGCCCGAGTGGTATGTCTCCTGGTTCCAGCAGATGCTACCAAGCCCCAGTTGTATGTTTCCTGGTTCCAGCAGATGCTACCAAGCCCGAGTGGTATGTCTCCTGGTTCCAGCAGATGCTACCAAGCCCCAGTGGTATGTCGCCTGGTTCCAGCAGATACTACCAAACCCGCGTGGTATGTCGCCTGGTTCCAGCAGATGCTACCAAACCCGCGTGGTATGTCGCCTGGTTCCAGCAGATGCTACCAAACCCGAGTGGTATGTCGCCTGGTTCCAGCAGATGCTACCAAACCCGCGTGGTATGTCGCCTGGTTCCAGCAGATGCTACCAAACACCAGTGGTATGTCTCCTGGTTCCAGCAGATGCTACCATGCCCCAGTGGTATGTCTCCTGGTTCCAACAGATGCTACCAAGCCCCGCGTGGTATGTCGCCTGGTTCCAACAGATGCTACCAAGCCCGCGTGGTATGTCGCATGGTTCCAGCAGATGCTACCAAGCCCGCCGTGGTATGTCGCCTGGTTCCAACAGATGCTACCTAGCCCGAGTGGTATGTCTCCTGGTTCCAGCAGATGCTACCAAGCCCGAGTGGTATGTCTCCTGGTTCCAGCAGATGCTACCAAGCCCGAGTGGTATGTTTCCTGGATCCAGCAGATGCTACCAAGCCCGAGTGGTATGTCTCCTGGTTCCAGCAGATGCTACCAAAGCCCCAATGGTATGTCGCCTGGTTCCAGCAGATGCTACCATGCCCGAGTGGTATGTCGCCTGGTTCCAGCAGATACTACCAAACCCGCGTGGTATGTCTCCTGGTTCCAGCAGATACTACCAAACCAGCGTGGTATGTCGCTTGGTTCCAGCAGATGCTACCAAACCCGCGTGGTATGTCGCCTGGTTCCAGCAGATGCTACCAAACCCGAGTGGTATGTCGCCTGGTTCCAGCAGATGCTACCAAACCCGCGTGGTATGTCGCCTGGTTCCAGCAGATGCTACCAAACCCGAGTGGTATGTCGCCTGATTCCAACAGATGCTACCAAGCCAGAGTGGTATGTCTCCTGGTTCCAGCAGATGCTACCAAGCCCCAGTGGTATGTCTCCTGGTTCCAACAGATGCTACCAAGCCCCAGTGGTATGTCGCCTGGTTCCAGCAGATGCTACCAAGCCAGAGTGGTATATCGCCTGGTTCCAGCAGATGCTACCAAGCCCCAGTGGTATGTCGCCTGGTTCCAACAGATGCTACCAAGCCCGCGTGGTGTGTCCCCTGGTTCCAGCAGATGCTACCAAGCCCCAGTGGTATGTCTCCTGGTTCCAGCAGATGCTACCAAGCCCGAGTGGTATGTCTCCTGGTTCCAGCAGATGCTACCAAGCCCGAGTGGTATGTCTCCTGGTTACAGCAGATGCTACCAAGCCCCAGTGGTATGTCTCCTGGTTCCAGCAGATGCTACCAAGCCCGAGTGGTATGTGTCCTGGTTCCAGCAGATGCTACCAAGTCCCAGTGGTATGTCGCCTGGTTCCAGCAGATGCTACCAAGCCCGAGTGGTATGTCGCCTGGTTCCAGCAGATACTACCAAACCCGCGTGGTATGTCTCCTGGTTCCAGCAGATACTACCAAACCCGCGTGGTATGTCGCCTGGTTCCAGCAGATGCTACCAAGCCCTCGTGGTATGTCGCCTGGTTCCAGCAGATGCTACCAAACCCGAGTGGTATGTCGCCTGGTTCCAGCAGATGCTACCAAACCCGCGTGGTATGTCGTCTTGTTCCAGCAGATGCTACCACGCCTGTGTGGTATTTCTCCTTGGTCCAACAGATGCTACCAAACCCGCGTGGTATGTCTCCTGGTTCCAACAGATGCTACCAAGCCCTAGTGGTATGTGTCCTGGTTCCAGCAGATGCTACCAAGCCCGCGTGGTATGTCTCCTGGTTCCAGCAGATGCTACCAAGCCCGAGTGGTATGTCTCCTGGTTCCAGCAAATGCTACCAAGCCCCGCGTGGTATGTCTCCTGGTTCCAGCAGATGCTACCAAGCCCGAGTGGTATGTCTCCTGGTTCCAGCCATGCTACCAAGCCCCGCGTGGTATGTCTCCTGGTTCCAGCAGCTGCTACCAAGCCCGATTGGTATGTCTCCTGGTTCCAGCAGATGCTACCAAGCCCCGCGTGGTATGTCTCCTGGTTCCAGCAGATGCTACCAAGCTCGAGTGGTATGTCTCCTGGTTCCAGCAGATGCTACCAAGCCCCCAGTGGTATGTCTCCTGGTTCCAGCAGATGCTACCAAGCCCCGCGTTGTATGTCTCCTGGTTCCAGCAGATGCTACCATGCCCCAGTGGTATGTCTCCTGGTTCCAGCAGATGCTACCAAGCCCCAGTGGTATGTCTCCTGGTTCCAGCAGATGCTACCAAGCCCCCAGTGGTATGTCTCCTGGTTACAACAGATGCTACCAAGCACGCGTGGTATGTCGCCTGGTTCCAACAGATGCTACCAAGCCAGAGTGGTATGTCGTCTTGTTCCAACAGATGCTACCAAGCCCCAGTAGTATGTCGCCTGGTTCCAGCAGATGCTACCAAGCCAGAGTGGTATGTCGTCTTGTTCCAACAGATGCTACCAAGCCACAGTGGTATGTCGCCTGGTTCCATCAGATGCTACCAAGCCCGCGTGGTATGTCTCCTGGTTCCAGCAGATGATAACAAGTCCCAGTGGTATGTCTCCTGGTTCCAGCAGATGCTACGAAGCCCCATTGGTATGTCTCCTGGTTCCAGCAGATGCTACCAAGCCACAGTGGTATGCCGCCTGGTTCCAGCAGATGCTACCAAGCCCGCGTGGTATGTCGTCTGGTTCCAGCAGATGCTACCAAGCCCGTGTGGTATGTCTCCTTGTTCCAGCAATGCTACCAGGCCCGCGTGGTATGTCTCCTGGTTCCAGCAGATGCTACCAAGCCCGCGTGGTATGTCGCTTCGTTCCAGCAGATGCTACCAAGCCCGAGTGGTATGTCGCTTGGTTCCAACAGATGCTAACAAGCCCCGCGTGGTATGTCCCTTGGTTCCAGCAGATGCTAGCAAGCCCGCGTGGTATGTCTCCTGGTTCCAGCAGATGCCACCAATTCCCCGAGTGGTATGTCGCCTGGTTCCAGCAGATGCTACCAAGCCCGCGTGTTATGTCTCCTGGTTCCAGCAGATGCTACCAAGCCCGTGTGGTATGTCTCCTGGTTCCAACATATGCTACCAAGCCCGAGTGGTATGTCTCCTGGTTCCAGCAGATGCTACCAAGCCCCAGTGGTATGTCGCCTGGTTCCAGCAGATGCTACCAAGCCCGCGTGGTATGTCGCTTGGTTCCAACAGATGCTAACAAGCCCCGCGTGGTATGTCCCTTGATTCCAGCAGATGCTAGCAAGCCCGCGTGGTATGTCTCCTGGTTCCAGCAGATGCCACCAATTCCCCGAGTGGTATGTCGCCTGGTTCCAACAGATGCTACCAAGCCAGAGTGGTATGTCTTCTGGTTCCAACAGATGCTACCACGCCCCAGTGGTATGTCGTCTTGTTCCAGCAGATGCTACCACGCCCGTGTGGTATGTCTCCTTGGTCCAACAGATGCTACCAAACCCGCGTGGTATGTCTCCTGGTTCCAACAGATGCTACCAAGCCCTAGTGGTATGTGTCCTGGTTCCAGCAGATGCTACCAAGCCCGCGTGGTATGTCTCCTGGTTCCAGCAGATGCTACCAAGCCCGAGTGGTATGTCTCCTGGTTCCAGCAAATGCTACCAAGCCCCGCGTGGTATGTCTCCTGGTTCCAGCAGATGCTACCAAGCCCGAATGGTATGTCTCCTGGTTCCAGCCATGCTACCAAGCCCCGCGTGGTATGTCTCCTGGTTCCAGCAGCTGCTACCAAGCCCGATTGGTATGTCTCCTGGTTCCAGCAGATGCTACCAAGCCCCGCGTGGTATGTCTCCTGGTTCCAGCAGATGCTACCAAGCCCCCAGTGGTATGTCTCCTGGTTCCAGCAGATGCTACCAAGCCCCGCGTTGTATGTCTCCTGGTTCCAGCAGATGCTACCATGCCCCAGTGGTATGTCTCCTGGTTCCAGCAGATGCTACCAAGCCCCAGTGGTATGTCTCCTGGTTCCAGCAGATGCTACCAAGCCCCCAGTGGTATGTCTCCTGGTTACAACAGATGCTACCAAGCACGCGTGGTATGTCGCCTGGTTCCAACAGATGCTACCAAGCCAGAGTGGTATGTCGTCTTGTTCCAACAGATGCTACCAAGCCCCAGTAGTATGTCGCCTGGTTCCAGCAGATGCTACCAAGCCAGAGTGGTATGTCGTCTTGTTCCAACAGATGCTACCAAGCCACAGTGGTATGTCGCCTGGTTCCATCAGATGCTACCAAGCCCGCGTGGTATGTCTCCTGGTTCCAGCAGATGATAACAAGTCCCAGTGGTATGTCTCCTGGTTCCAGCAGATGCTACGAAGCCCCATTGGTATGTCTCCTGGTTCCAGCAGATGCTACCAAGCCACAGTGGTATGCCGCCTGGTTCCAGCAGATGCTACCAAGCCCGCGTGGTATGTCGTCTGGTTCCAGCAGATGCTACCAAGCCCGTGTGGTATGTCTCCTTGTTCCAGCAATGCTACCAGGCCCGCGTGGTATGTCTCCTGGTTCCAGCAGATGCTACCAAGCCCGCGTGGTATGTCGCTTCGTTCCAGCAGATGCTACCAAGCCCGAGTGGTATGTCGCTTGGTTCCAACAGATGCTAACAAGCCCCGCGTGGTATGTCCCTTGGTTCCAGCAGATGCTAGCAAGCCCGCGTGGTATGTCTCCTGGTTCCAGCAGATGCCACCAATTCCCCGAGTGGTATGTCGCCTGGTTCCAGCAGATGCTACCAAGCCCGCGTGTTATGTCTCCTGGTTCCAGCAGATGCTACCAAGCCCGTGTGGTATGTCTCCTGGTTCCAACATATGCTACCAAGCCCGAGTGGTATGTCTCCTGGTTCCAGCAGATGCTACCAAGCCCCAGTGGTATGTCGCCTGGTTCCAGCAGATGCTACCAAGCCCGCGTGGTATGTCGCTTGGTTCCAACAGATGCTAACAAGCCCCGCGTGGTATGTCCCTTGGTTCCAGCAGATGCTAGCAAGCCCGCGTGGTATGTCTCCTGGTTCCAGCAGATGCCACCAATTCCCCGAGTGGTATGTCGCCTGGTTCCAACAGATGCTACCAAGCCAGAGTGGTATGTCTTCTGGTTCCAACAGATGCTACCACGCCCCAGTGGTATGTCGTCTTGTTCCAGCAGATGCTACCACGCCCGTGTGGTATGTCTCCTTGGTCCAACAGATGCTACCAAACCCGCGTGGTATGTCTCCTGGTTCCAACAGATGCTACCAAGCCCTAGTGGTATGTGTCCTGGTTCCAGCAGATGCTACCAAGCCCGCGTGGTATGTCTCCTGGTTCCAGCAGATGCTACCAAGCCCGAGTGGTATGTCTCCTGGTTCCAGCAAATGCTACCAAGCCCCGCGTGGTATGTCTCCTGGTTCCAGCAGATGCTACCAAGCCCGAATGGTATGTCTCCTGGTTCCAGCCATGCTACCAAGCCCCGCGTGGTATGTCTCCTGGTTCCAGCAGCTGCTACCAAGCCCGATTGGTATGTCTCCTGGTACCAGCAGATGCTACCAAGCCCCGCGTGGTATGTCTCCTGGTTCCAGCAGATGCTACCAAGCTCGAGTGGTATGTCTCCTGGTTCCAGCAGATGCTACCAAGCCCCCAGTGGTATGTCTCCTGGTTCCAGCAGATGCTACCAAGCCCCGCGTTGTATGTCTCCTGGTTCCAGCAGATGCTACCATGCCCCAGTGGTATGTCTCCTGGTTCCAGCAGATGCTACCAAGCCCCAGTGGTATGTCTCCTGGTTCCAGCAGATGCTACCAAGCCCCCAGTGGTATGTCTCCTGGTTACAACAGATGCTACCAAGCACGCGTGGTATGTCGCCTGGTTCCAACAGATGCTACCAAGCCAGAGTGGTATGTCGTCTTGTTCCAACAGATGCTACCAAGCCCCAGTAGTATGTCGCCTGGTTCCAGCAGATGCTACCAAGCCAGAGTGGTATGTCGTCTTGTTCCAACAGATGCTACCAAGCCACAGTGGTATGTCGCCTGGTTCCATCAGATGCTACCAAGCCCGCGTGGTATGTCTCCTGGTTCCAGCAGATGATAACAAGTCCCAGTGGTATGTCTCCTGGTTCCAGCAGATGCTACGAAGCCCCATTGGTATTGGTATGTCTCCTGGTTCCAACAGATGCTACCAAGCCCGAGTGGTATGTGTCCTGGTTCCAGCAGATGCTACCAAGCCCGCGTGGTATGTCTCCTGGTTCCAGCAGATGCTACCAAGCCCGAGTGGTATGTCTCCTGGTTCCAGCAAATGCTACCAAGCCCCGCGTGGTATGTCTCCTGGTTCCAGCAGATGCTACCAAGCCCGAGTGGTATGTCTCCTGGTTCCAGCCATGCTACCAAGCCCGCGTGGTATGCTCCTGGTTCCAGCAGATGCTACCAACCCCGATGGTATGTCTCCTGGTTCCAGCAGATGCTACCAAGCCCCGCGTGGTATGCTCCTGGTTCCAGCAGATGCTACCAAGCCGAGTGGTATGTCTCCTGGTTCCAGCAGATGCTACCAAGCCCCCAGTGGTATGTCTCCTGGTTCCAGCAGATGCTACCAAGCCCCGCGTTGTATGTCTCCTGGTTCCAGCAGATGCTACCATGCCCCAGTGGTATGTCTCCTGGTTCCAGCAGATGCTACCAAGCCCCAGTGGTATGTCTCCTGGTTCCAGCAGATGCTACCAAGCCCCCAGTGGTATGTCTCCTGGTTACAACAGATGCTACCAAGCACGCGTGGTATGTCGCCTGGTTCCAACAGATGCTACCAAGCCAGAGTGGTATGTCGTCTTGTTCCAACAGATGCTACCAAGCCCCAGTAGTATGTCGCCTGGTTCCAGCAGATGCTACCAAGCCAGAGTGGTATGTCGTCTTGTTCCAACAGATGCTACCAAGCCACAGTGGTATGTCGCCTGGTTCCATCAGATGCTACCAAGCCCGCGTGGTATGTCTCCTGGTTCCAGCAGATGATAACAAGTCCCAGTGGTATGTCTCCTGGTTCCAGCAGATGCTACGAAGCCCCATTGGTATGTCTCCTGGTTCCAGCAGATGCTACCAAGCCACAGTGGTATGCCGCCTGGTTCCAGCAGATGCTACCAAGCCCGCGTGGTATGTCGTCTGGTTCCAGCAGATGCTACCAAGCCCGTGTGGTATGTCTCCTTGTTCCAGCAATGCTACCAGGCCCGCGTGGTATGTCTCCTGGTTCCAGCAGATGCTACCAAGCCCGCGTGGTATGTCGCTTCGTTCCAGCAGATGCTACCAAGCCCGAGTGGTATGTCGCTTGGTTCCAACAGATGCTAACAAGCCCCGCGTGGTATGTCCCTTGGTTCCAGCAGATGCTAGCAAGCCCGCGTGGTATGTCTCCTGGTTCCAGCAGATGCCACCAATTCCCCGAGTGGTATGTCGCCTGGTTCCAGCAGATGCTACCAAGCCCGCGTGTTATGTCTCCTGGTTCCAGCAGATGCTACCAAGCCCGTGTGGTATGTCTCCTGGTTCCAACATATGCTACCAAGCCCGAGTGGTATGTCTCCTGGTTCCAGCAGATGCTACCAAGCCCCAGTGGTATGTCGCCTGGTTCCAGCAGATGCTACCAAGCCCGCGTGGTATGTCGCTTGGTTCCAACAGATGCTAACAAGCCCCGCGTGGTATGTCCCTTGATTCCAGCAGATGCTAGCAAGCCCGCGTGGTATGTCTCCTGGTTCCAGCAGATGCCACCAATTCCCCGAGTGGTATGTCGCCTGGTTCCAACAGATGCTACCAAGCCAGAGTGGTATGTCTTCTGGTTCCAACAGATGCTACCACGCCCCAGTGGTATGTCGTCTTGTTCCAGCAGATGCTACCACGCCCGTGTGGTATGTCTCCTTGGTCCAACAGATGCTACCAAACCCGCGTGGTATGTCTCCTGGTTCCAACAGATGCTACCAAGCCCTAGTGGTATGTGTCCTGGTTCCAGCAGATGCTACCAAGCCCGCGTGGTATGTCTCCTGGTTCCAGCAGATGCTACCAAGCCCGAGTGGTATGTCTCCTGGTTCCAGCAAATGCTACCAAGCCCCGCGTGGTATGTCTCCTGGTTCCAGCAGATGCTACCAAGCCCGAATGGTATGTCTCCTGGTTCCAGCCATGCTACCAAGCCCCGCGTGGTATGTCTCCTGGTTCCAGCAGCTGCTACCAAGCCCGATTGGTATGTCTCCTGGTTCCAGCAGATGCTACCAAGCCCCGCGTGGTATGTCTCCTGGTTCCAGCAGATGCTACCAAGCTCGAGTGGTATGTCTCCTGGTTCCAGCAGATGCTACCAAGCCCCCAGTGGTATGTCTCCTGGTTCCAGCAGATGCTACCAAGCCCCGCGTGGTATGTCTCCTGGTTCCAGCAGATGCTACCATGCCCCAGTGGTATGTCTCCTGGTTCCAGCAGATGCTACCAAGCCCCAGTGGTATGTCTCCTGGTTCCAGCAGATGCTACCAAGCCCCCAGTGGTATGTCTCCTGGTTACAACAGATGCTACCAAGCACGCGTGGTATGTCGCCTGGTTCCAACAGATGCTACCAAGCCATAGTGGTATGTCGTCTTGTTCCAACAGATGCTACCAAGCCCCAGTGGTATGTCGCCTGGTTCCAGCAGATGCTACCAAGCCAGAGTGGTATGTCGTCTTGTTCCAACAGATGCTACCAAGCCCCAGTGGTATGTCGCCTGGTTCCAGCAGATGCTACCAAGCCCGAGTGGTATGTCGCTTGGTTCCAACAGATGCTAACAAGCCCCGCGTGGTATGTCCCTTGGTTCCAGCAGATGCTAGCAAGCCCGCGTGGTATGTCTCCTGGTTCCAGCAGATGCCACCAATTCCCCGAGTGGTATGTCGCCTGGTTCCAGCAGATGCTACCAAGCCCGCGTGTTATGTCTCCTGGTTCCAGCAGATGCTACCAAGCCCGTGTGGTATGTCTCCTGGTTCCAACATATGCTACCAAGCCCGAGTGGTATGTCTCCTGGTTCCAGCAGATGCTACCAAGCCCCAGTGGTATGTCGCCTGGTTCCAGCAGATGCTACCAAGCCCGCGTGGTATGTCGCTTGGTTCCAACAGATGCTAACAAGCCCCGCGTGGTATGTCCCTTGATTCAAACAGATGCTAACAAGCCCGCGTGGTATGTCCCTTGGTTCCAGCAGATGCTACCAAGCCCGCGTGGTATGTCTCCTGGTTCCAGCAGATGCCACCAAGCCCGAGTGGTATGTCGCCTGGTTCCAGCAGATGCTACCAAGCCCGCGTGGTATGTCTCCTGGTTCCAGCAGATGCTACCAAGCCCGTGTGGTATGTCTCCTGGTTCCAACATATGCTACCAGGCCCGAGTGGTATGTCTCCTGGTTCCAGCAGATGCTACCAAGCCCGCGTGGTATGTCGCCTGGTTCCAGCAGATGCTACCAAGCCCGCGTGGTATGTCGCCTGGTTCCAGCAGATGCTACCAATCCGCGTGGTATGTATCCTGGTTCCAGCAGATGCTACCAAGCCCGCGTGCTATGTCGCCTGGTTCCAGCAGATGCTACAAATCCCCAGTGGTATGTCTCCTGGTTCCAGCAGATGCTACCAAGCCCGAGTGGTATGTCTCCTGGTTCCAGCAGATGCTACCAAGCCCGCGTGGTATGTCTCCTGGTTCCAACAGATGCTACCAAGCCCGCGTGGTATGTCTCCTGGTTCCAACAGATGCTACCAAGCCCCGAGTGGTATGTCGCCTGGGTCCAGCAGATTCTACCAAGCCCGCGTGGTATGTCTCCTGGTTCCAGCATATGCTACCAAGCCCGCGTGGTATGTCTCCTGGTTCCAACAGATGCTACCAAGCCCGCGTGGTATGTCGCCTGGTTCCAACAGATGCTACCAAGCCCGCGTGGTATGTCTCCTGGTTCCAACAGATGCTACCAAGCCCGCGTGGTATGTCGCCTGGTTCCAACAGATGCTACCAAGCCCGCGTGGTATGTCTCCTGGTTCCAGCAGATGCTACCACGCCCGCGTGGTATGTCGCCTGGTTCCAACAGATGCTACTAAGCCGCAGTGGTATGTCGCCTTGTCCCAGCAGATGCTACCAAGCCCCAGTGGTATGTCTCCTGGTTCCAGCAGATGCTACCAAGCCCGCGTGGTATGTCGCCTGGTTCCAGCAGATGCTACCAAGCCGCAGTGGTATGTCGCCTGGTTCCAGCAGATGCTACCAAGCCCCAGTGGTATGTCGCCTGGTTCCAACAGATGCTACCAAGCCGCAGTGGTATGTCGCCTGGTTCCAACATATGCTACCAAGCCAGAGTGGTATGTCTCCTGGTTCCAGCAGATGCTACCAAGCCCCAGTGGTATGTCGCCTGGTTCCAGCAGATGCTACCAAGCCCGCGTGGTATGTCGCTTGGTTCCAACAGATGCTAACAAGCCCCGCGTGGTATGTCCCTTGGTTCCAGCAGATGCTAGCAAGCCCGCGTGGTATGTCTCCTGGTTCCAGCAGATGCCACCAATTCCCCGAGTGGTATGTCGCCTGGTTCCAGCAGATGCTACCAAGCCCGCGTGGTATGTCTCCTGGTTCCAGCAGATGCTACCAAGCCCGTGTGGTATGTCTCCTGGTTCCAACATATGCTACCAAGCCCGAGTGGTATGTCTCCTGGTTCCAGCAGATGCTACCAAACCCGCGTGGTATGTCGCCTGGTTCCAGCAGATGCTACCAAACCCGAGTGGTATGTCGCCTGGTTCCAGCAGATGCTACCAAGCCCGCGTGGTATGTCGCCTGATTCCAGCAGATGCTACCAAGCCCCGCGTGATATGTTGCCTGGTTCCAACAGATGCTACTAAGCCCGAGTAGTATGTCTCCTCGTTCCAGCAGATGCTACCAAGCCCCAGTGGTATGTCTCCTGGTTCCAACAGATGCTACCAAGCCAGAGTGGTATGTCTCCTGGTTCCAGCAGATGCTACCAAGCCCCAGTGGTATGTCTCCTGGTTCCAACAGATGCTACCAAGCCCCAGTGGTATGTCGCCTGGTTCCAGCAGATGCTACCAAGCCCCAGTGGTATGTCGCCTGGTTCCAACAGATGCTACCAAGCCCGCGTGGTGTGTCCCCTGGTTCCAGCAGATGCTACCAAGCCCCAGTGGTATGTCTCCTGGTTCCAGCAGATGCTACCAAGCCCGAGTGGTATGTCTCCTGGTTCCAGCAGATGCTACCAAGCCCGAGTGGTATGTCTCCTGGTTACAGCAGATGCTACCAAGCCCCAGTGGTATGTCTCCTGGTTCCAGCAGATGCTACCAAGCCCGAGTGGTATGTGTCCTGGTTCCAGCAGATGCTACCAAGTCCCAGTGGTATGTCGCCTGGTTCCAGCAGATGCTACCAAGCCCGAGTGGTATGTCGCCTGGTTCCAGCAGATACTACCAAACCCGCGTGGTATGTCTCCTGGTTCCAGCAGATACTACCAAACCCGCGTGGTATGTCGCCTGGTTCCAGCAGATGCTACCAAGCCCTCGTGGTATGTCGCCTGGTTCCAGCAGATGCTACCAAACCCGAGTGGTATGTCGCCTGGTTCCAGCAGATGCTACGAAACCCGCGTGGTATGTCGCCTGGTTCCAGCAGATGCTACCAAACCCGAGTGGTATGTCGCCTGGTTCCAGCAGATGCTACTAAGCCCGCGTGGTATGTCGCCTGGTTCCAGCAGATGCTACCAAGCCCGCGTGGTATGTCTCCTGGTTCCAGCAGATGCTATCAAACCCGCTTGGTATGTCTCCTGGTTCCAGCAGATGCTATAAAGCCCGCGTGGTATGTCTCCTGGTTCCAGCAGATGCTATCAAACCCGCGTGGTATGTCTCCTGGTTCCAACAGATGCTACCAAGCCCCAGTGGTATGTCGTCTTGTTCCAACAGATGCTACCAAGCCAGAGTGGTATGTCTTCTGGTTCCAACAGATGCTACCACGCCCCAGTGGTATGTCGTCTTGTTCCAGCAGATGCTACGACGCCCGTGTGGTATGTCTCGTTGGTCCAACAGATGCTACCAAACCCGCGTGGTATGTCTCCTGGTTCCAACAGATGCTACCAAGCCCTAGTGGTATGTGTCTTGGTTCCAGCAGATGCTACCAAGCCCGCGTGGTATGTCTCCTGGTTCCAGCAGATGCTACCAAGCCCGAGTGGTATGTCTCCTGGTTCCAGCAAATGCTACCAAGCCCCGCGTGGTATGTCTCCTGGTTCCAGCAGATGCTACCAAGCCCGAGTGGTATGTCTCCTGGTTCCAGCCATGCTACCAAGCCCCGCGTGGTATGTCTCCTGGTTCCAGCAGCTGCTACCAAGCCCGATTGGTATGTCTCCTGGTTCCAGCAGATGCTACCAAGCCCCGCGTGGTATGTCTCCTGGTTCCAGCAGATGCTACCAAGCTCGAGTGGTATGTCTCCTGGTTCCAGCAGATGCTACCAAGCCCCCAGTGGTATGTCTCCTGGTTCCAGCAGATGCTACCAAGCCCCGCGTTGTATGTCTCCTGGTTCCAGCAGATGCTACCATGCCCCAGTGGTATGTCTCCTGGTTCCAGCAGATGCTACCAAGCCCCAGTGGTATGTCTCCTGGTTCCAGCAGATGCTACCAAGCCCCCAGTGGTATGTCTCCTGGTTACAACAGATGCTACCAAGCACGCGTGGTATGTCGCCTGGTTCCAACAGATGCTACCAAGCCAGAGTGGTATGTCGTCTTGTTCCAACAGATGCTACCAAGCCCCAGTAGTATGTCGCCTGGTTCCAGCAGATGCTACCAAGCCAGAGTGGTATGTCGTCTTGTTCCAACAGATGCTACCAAGCCACAGTGGTATGTCGCCTGGTTCCATCAGATGCTACCAAGCCCGCGTGGTATGTCTCCTGGTTCCAGCAGATGATAACAAGTCCCAGTGGTATGTCTCCTGGTTCCAGCAGATGCTACGAAGCCCCATTGGTATATCTCCTGGTTCCAGCAGATGCTACCAAGCCACAGTGGTATGCCGCCTGGTTCCAGCAGATGCTACCAAGCCCGCCTGGTATGTCGTCTGGTTCCAGCAGATGCTACCAAGCCCGTGTGGTATGTCTCCTTGTTCCAGCAATGCTACCAGGCCCGCGTGGTATGTCTCCTGGTTCCAGCAGATGCTACCAAGCCCGCGTGGTATGTCGCTTCGTTCCAGCAGATGCTACCAAGCCCGAGTGGTATGTCGCTTGGTTCCAACAGATGCTAACAAGCCCCGCGTGGTATGTCCCTTGGTTCCAGCAGATGCTAGCAAGCCCGCGTGGTATGTCTCCTGGTTCCAGCAGATGCCACCAATTCCCCGAGTGGTATGTCGCCTGGTTCCAGCAGATGCTACCAAGCCCGCGTGTTATGTCTCCTGGTTCCAGCAGATGCTACCAAGCCCGTGTGGTATGTCTCCTGGTTCCAACATATGCTACCAAGCCCGAGTGGTATGTCTCCTGGTTCCAGCAGATGCTACGAAGCCCCAGTGGTATGTCGCCTGGTTCCAGCAGATGCTACCAAGCCCGCGTGGTATGTCGCTTGGTTCCAACAGATGCTAACAAGCCCCGCGTGGTATGTCCCTTGGTTCCAGCAGATGCTAGCAAGCCCGCGTGGTATGTCTCCTGGTTCCAGCAGATGCCACCAATTCCCCGAGTGGTATGTCGCCTGGTTCCAGCAGATGCTACCAAGCCCGCGTGGTATGTCTCCTGGTTCCAGCAGATGCTACCAAGCCCGTGTGGTATGTCTCCTGGTTCCAACATATGCTACCAAGCCCGAGTGGTATGTCTCCTGGTTCCAGCAGATGCTACCAAGCCCCAGTGGTATGTCGCCTGGTTCCAGCAGATGCTACTAAGCCCGCGTGGTATGTCGCCTGGTTCCAGCAGATGCTACCATTCCGCGTGGTATGTATCCTGGTTCCAGCAGATGCTACCAAGCCCGCGTGCTATGTCGCCTGGTTCCAGCAGATGCTACCAATCCCCAGTGGTATGTCTCCTGGTTCCAGCAGATGCTACGAAGCCCGAGTGGTATGTCTCCTGGTTCCAGCAGATGCTACCAAGCCCGCGTGGTATGTCTCCTGGTTCCAACAGATGCTACCAAGCCCGCGTGGTATGTCTCCTGGTTCCAACAGATGCTACCAAGCCCCGAGTGGTATGTCGCCTGGGTCCAGCAGATTCTACCAAGCCCGCGTGGTATGTCTCCTGGTTCCAGCAGATGCTACCAAGCCCGCGTGGTATGTCTCCTGGTTCCAACAGATGCTACCAAGCCCGCGTGGTATGTCGCCTGGTTCCAACAGATGCTACCAAGCCCGCGTGGTATGTCTCCTGGTTCCAACAGATGCTACCAAGCCCGCGTGGTATGTCGCCTGGTTCCAACAGATGCTACCAAGCCCGCGTGGTATGTCTCCTGGTTCCAGCAGATGCTACCACGCCCGCGTGGTATGTCGCCTGGTTCCAACAGATGCTACCAAGCCGCAGTGGTATGTCGCCTGGTCCCAGCAGATGCTACCAAGCCCCAGTGGTATGTCTCCTGGTTCCAGCAGATGCTACCAAGCCCGCGTGGTATGTCGCCTGGTTCCAGCAGATGCTACCAAGCCGCAGTGGTATGTCGCCTGGTTCCAGCAGATGCTACCAAGCCCCAGTGGTATGTCGCCTGGTTCCAACAGATGCTACCAAGCCGCAGTGGTATGTCGCCTGGTTCCAACATATGCTACCAAGCCCGAGTGGTATGTCTCCTGGTTCCAGCAGATGCTACCAAGCCCCAGTGGTATGTCGCCTGGTTCCAGCAGATGCTACCAAGCCCGCGTGGTATGTCGCTTGGTTCCAACAGATGCTAACAAGCCCGCGTGGTATGTCCCTTGGTTCCAGCAGATGCTAGCAAGCCCGCGTGGTATGTCTCCTGGTTCCAGCAGATGCCACCAATTCCCCGAGTGGTATGTCGCCTGGTTCCAGCAGATGCTACCAAGCCCGCGTGGTATGTCTCCTGGTTCCAGCAGATGCTACCAAGCCCGTGTGGTATGTCTCCTGGTTCCAACATATGCTACCAAGCCCGAGTGGTATGTCTCCTGGTTCCAGCAGATGCTACCAAGCCCCAGTGGTATGTCGCCTGGTTCCAGCAGATGCTACCAAGCCCGGGTGGTATGTCGCCTGGTTCCAGCAGATGCTACCAATCCGCGTGGTATGTATCCTGGTTCCAGCAGATGCTACCAAGCCCGCGTGCTATGTCGCCTGGTTCCAGCAGATGCTACCAATCCCCAGTGGTATGTCTCCTGGTTCCAGCAGATGCTACGAAGCCCGAGTGGTATGTCTCCTGGTTCCAGCAGATGCTACCAAGCCCGCGTGGTATGTCTCCTGGTTCCAACAGATGCTACCAAGCCCGCGTGGTATGTCTCCTGGTTCCAACAGATGCTACCAAGCCCCGAGTGGTATGTCGCCTGGGTCCAGCAGATTCTACCAAGCCCGCGTGGTATGTCTCCTGGTTCCAGCAGATGCTACCAAGCCCGCGTGGTATGTCTCCTGGTTCCAACAGATGCTACCAAGCCCGCGTGGTATGTCGCCTGGTTCCAACAGATGCTACCAAGCCCGCGTGGTATGTCTCCTGGTTCCAACAGATGCTACCAAGCCCGCGTGGTATGTCGCCTGGTTCCAACAGATGCTACCAAGCCCGCGTGGTATGTCTCCTGGTTCCAGCAGATGCTACCACGCCCGCGTGGTATGTCGCCTGGTTCCAACAGATGCTACCAAGCCGCAGTGGTATGTCGCCTGGTCCCAGCAGATGCTACCAAGCCCCAGTGGTATGTCTCCTGGTTCCAGCAGATGCTACCAAGCCCGCGTGGTATGTCGCCTGGTTCCAGCAGATGCTACCAAGCCGCAGTGGTATGTCGCCTGGTTCCAGCAGATGCTACCAAGCCCCAGTGGTATGTCTCCTGGTTCCAACAGATGCTACCAAGCCGCAGTGGTATGTCGCCTGGTTCCAGCAGATGCTACCAAGCCCCAGTGGTATGTCTCCTGGTTCCAGCAGATGCTACCAAGCCCGCGTGGTATGTCGCCTGGTTCCAGCAGATGCTACCAAGCCGCAGTGGTATGTCGCCTGGTTCCAGCAGATGCTACCAAGCCCCAGTGGTATGTCTCCTGGTTCCAACAGATGCTACCAAGCCGCAGTGGTATGTCTCCTGGTTCCAACAGATGCTACCAAGCCGCAGTGGTATGTCTCCTTGGTCCAAGAGATGCTACCAAGCCACAATGTTATGTCTACTTGATCATTGATTAGTTTGAGTGATAAGTGGCGATTATTCAATTGCTTCTTTCGTTGCCAGTATAGGATCCGTTTCTATTGATACTCACTTTGCCAGTAAATGGTCTTTCAATTCACATGGCCTCTTCTTTTACAGCAGAGAGTGCATATTTTAATAACTAATATTTGATCTTTGTTATTTGCGTTTTCAGATTATGGCCAGGGAAACAAGAACGAGAAACACATAGAGCGGGGCCCTGTGATGATCCAGCAACCAGCTAGCCTGGCTATATTCGGAGCGCCTCCTAGCGCACACATAGAGTGCAAAGCAACGGGAAATCCGAACCCAAGTTATACATGGCGGAGAGATAATAACGTGTCCGTTACCTCGGCATTAAACAACAGGTAGTCATGTGAATTTATCATATATCAGTATGCATATACAGGGTGTAGACAAACAGGACAATAATATGCATGTTTATTACGTAGATATGTGCATTTAACATATTTCAGTATGCATATACCGGGTGTAGACAAACAGGACACTAATATACATGTTTATTACGTAGATATGTGCACTTATCATATTTCAGTATGCATATACCGGGTGTAGACAAACAGGACACTAATATACATGTTTATTACGTAGATATGTGCACTTATCATATTTCAGTATGCATATACCGGGTGTAGACAAACAGGACAATAATATACATGTTTATTACGTAGATATGTGAATGTATCATATTTCAGTATGCATATACCGGGTGTAGACAAACAGGACAATAATATACATGTTTATTACGTAGATATGTGCATTTATTATATTTCAGTATGCATATACCGGGTGTAGACAAACAGGACAATACTATACATGTTTATTACGTAGATATGAAATTTGGCTTATTTTTGGCCGTTATTTGCCCATCATAATACTGTCTACCACCAAGGTTTGTAAGCTGTGCTTTCCAGTCTGATAATGCGTTTGCTGGTTTGATGCGGTCACGAGCCACGACGACGACGACAACAACGACGACGACATCATCATCATCATCATCATCATCATCATCATCATCATCATCATCATCATCATCATCATCATCATCATCATCAGCAGCAGCAGCAGCAGCAGCAGCAGCAGCAGCAGCAGCAGCAGCAGCAGCAGCAATAAGAACAACAACAACAACACCAAACAATCAAAACTTGACTACATATTTTCGTTTTAGATACACATTGAGTGCTGGACGATTCGCAATACAACACCCCGTGGAGCTGGAAGATGACGGGGAGTACCAGTGTAGTGCTGAGAACAAAATGGGCAAGATCCTCAGTAACCCGGCCAGAATAGTATTCGGGTGTAAGTATTCTATAGTTGTCCACATGTACAGGCTGTGCGAAAAGTTATCTTCTATAGTTTTTTGTTCAGAAGCTAATTTGGCAATGCCAATACAAACTTCTGTTGAGAATTTCGTTATGTAATTTTATTCATTTAGCTACATTTAGTAGCAGCCGTGGGGTAGCGGATACTGTGTCCGCCTGATTGTCGGGGTTTGTGAGTTCGACCCCCGTCAAGAACAATGGTCATTGCTTTTTCTCTCTACCTCATGGCGATGGATTCCATCAGGGATAAGGGCGCGGTAGTGAGTAATCTAAAGTTATAACTCAACTCAAATTATTGTATATCAATAAAAATAGATATTAATCAAATAGAATGAGTTAATACAATTTTGAAACATGCTTACGTTTCGGACACATGCGGTTTTCGGATAATTTGCAAGTTGTGCATATTATATATTCCCATGCTATTGGGAAGCAACTATGTTATCATTTCAATATATACAATTTATAAAATACTTATCAAAAAAGGTTTTAGAGGAAAGAGACATTTTGCTGAAGAAGGAAAACTATGAAACAATGGAAAATGAAGATTTTCGCATCATTGAAGCAATTAAATGCATGTGCCTGTTGAAACTGATTGTCACATGTTATAAAAAAGTTGCTGTAATACAATTGTATTTGTTATGCACCACATGACTAATACTTATGTATAATATATTGTATGCTTTTAGACAATGCACTGACACAAGTCTTGTAAACACACATCTGTTCTGTTCTGCTCCGCTCTGTTGCAATATGTCCTGTTCTGCTCTGTTGTAATATGTTCTGCTCTACTCTGTTCTGTTCTGTTCTGTTGTAATATGTCCTGTTCTGTTGTAATCTGTCCTGTTCTGTTGTAATATGTCCTGTTCTGCTCTGTTGTAATATGTTCTGCTCTGCTCTGTTGTAATCTGATTTGCTCCGCTCTGTGGTAATCTGTCCTGTTCTACTCTGTTGTAATCTGTTCTGTTTTGCTCTGTTGTAATCTGTTCTGTTCTGCTCTGTTGTAATATGTTCTGTTTTGCTCTGTTGTAATATGTCATGTTCTGCTCTGTTGTAATCTGTCCTGTTGTAATCTGTTCTGTTTTGCTCTGTTGTAATCTGTTCTGTTCTGCTCTGTTGTAATATGTTCTGTTTTGCTCTGTTGTAATATGTTCTGCTCTGCTCTGTTGTAATCTGTCATGTTCTACTCTGTTGTAATCTGTCCTGTTTTGCTCTGTTGTAATCTGTTCTGTTCTGCTCTGTTGTAATCTGTTCTGCTCTGCTGTAATCTGTTCTGTTCTGCTCTGTTGTAATCTATTCTGTTCTGCTCTTTTGTAATCTGTTCTGTTCTGCTCTGCTGTAATCTGTTCTGTTCTGCTCTGTTGTAATCTATTCTGTTCTGCTCTGTTGTAATCTATTCTGTTCTGCTCTGTTGTAATCTATTCTGTTCTGCTCTGTTGTAATCTATTCTGTTCTGCTCTGTTGTAATATGTTCTGTTCTGCTCTGTTGTAATCTATTCTGTTCTGCTCTGTTGTAATCTATTCTGTTCTGCTCTGTTGTAATCTGTTCTGTTCTGCTCTGTTGTAATCTGTTCTGTTCTGCTCTGCTGTAATCTGTTCTGTTCTGCTCTGTTGTAATCTGTTCTGTTCTGCTCTGTTGTAATATGTTCTGTTCTGCTCTGTTGTAATCTATTCTGTTCTGCTCTGTTGTAATCTATTCTGTTCTGCTCTGTTATAATATGTTCTGTTCTGTTCTGCTCTGCTCTGCTATAATCTGTTCTGTTCTGCTCTGTTGTAATCTATTCTGTTCTGCTCTGTTGTAATCTGTTCTGTTCTGCTCTGTTGTAATCTATTCTGTTCTGCTCTGTTGTAATATGTTCTGTTCTGTTCTGCTCTGTTGTAATCTATTCTGTTCTGCTCTGTTGTAATATGTTCTGTTCTGCTCTGCTGTAATCTGTTCTGATCTGCTCTGTTGTAATCTATTATGTTCTGCTCTGTTGTAATCTGTTCTGTTCTGCTCTGCTATAATCTGTTCTGTTCTGCTCTGTTGTAATCTATTCTGTTCTGCTCTGTTGTAATCTGTTCTGTTCTGCTCTGGTGTAATCTGTCCTGTTCTGCACTGTTGTAATCTGTTCTGTTCTACTATGCTGTAATCTGTTCTGCTCTGTTGTAATATGTTCTGTTCTGCTCTGCTCTGTTGTAATATGTTCTGTTGTGCTCTGTTGTAATCTGTTCTGTTCTGCTCTGTTGTAATATGTTCTGCTCTACTCTGTTGTAATCTGTTCTGGTCTGCTCTGCTGTAATCTGTTCTGTTCTGCTCTGTTGTAATCTGTTCTGTTCTGCTCTGTTGTAATCTGTTCTGCTCTGTTGTAATCTATTCTGTTCTGCTCTGTTGTAATCTATTCTGTTCTGCTCTGTTGTAATATGTTCTGTTCTGTTCTGTTCTGCTCTGCTATAATATGTTCTGTTCTGTTCTGTTGTAATCTATTCTGTTCTGCTCTGTTGTAATCTGTTCTGTTCTGCTCTGTTGTAATCTATTCTGTTCTGCTCTGTTGTAATCTATTCTGTTCTGCTCTGTTGTAATATGTTCTGTTCTGTTCTGCTCTGTTGTAATCTATTCTGTTCTGCTCTGTTGTAATCTATTCTGTTCTGCTCTGTTGTAATCTGTTCTGTTCTGCTCTGCTGTAATCTGTTCTGCTCTGTTGTAATCTATTCTGTTCTGCTCTGTTGTAATCTGTTCTGTTCTGCTCTGTTGTAATCTGTTCTGTTCTGCTCTGGTGTAATCTGTCCTGTTCTGCACTGTTGTAATCTGTTCTGTTCTATTATGTTGTAATCTGTTCTGTTCTGCTCTGTTGTAATATGTTCTGTTCTGCTCTGTTGTAATATGTTCTGCTCTACTCTGTTGTAATCTGTTCTGTTCTGCTCTGTTGTAATCTGTTCTGTTCTGCTCTGCTCTGTTGTAATATGTTCTGTTCTGCTCTGTTGTAATCTGTTCTGTTCTGCTCTGTTGTAATATGTTCTGTTCTGCTCTGTTGTAATATGTTCTGTTCTGCTCTGTTGTAATCTGTTCTGTTCTGCTATGTTGTAATCTGTTCTGCTCTGCTGTAATATGTTCTGTTCTGCTCTGCTCTGCTGTAATATGTTCTGTACAAACCCAGTATTATACTTACGCCCACGTTTTGTAACAATGACATCCGTCCTTTTTAGCATCTTAAAGTACCTGAACAATGTTGTCTAGCTGCACAATGTTGTCTAGCTGCACAATGTTGTCTAGCTGAACAATGTTGTCTAGCTGAACAATGTTGTCTAGCTGCACAATGTTGTCTAGCTGAACAATGTTGTCTAGCTGAACAATGTTGTCTAGCTTCCAACACAGGATCGAACTCCGTACAGATCAATTACATGCACAACTATATAAATAAATAAGTTTATTATTACAAAGGCATCATGCCTATCAGTATACATGCATACAACATATTATTACATAACATATCAATGGTGACACAATTTGTACATATACTCTGACACACAGTGAGAAGAATAGGTTATTGATGGTAGTATAAAGTATTTCTTTTTTCAAAGCTTTTACATATATACATCGACAAGTTTCTAACAATACACGAACTAGTAGCTTGTAGCAACTCCTTGAACTTTAATATGTTCGGTCTTTTCCAATAATATCTTTTTATATAAAGAATTCTAATTTCATGATACAGAGGGCATTCTAGCAAAAAGTGAAATTCATCTTCTACACTATTACATAATTGACAGTTGCGATCATCTATCGGAATCTTTTCTGGTTTATGCCATCTACCTGATTCAATTTCTAATCTATGGGCTGATACTCTCAATCTAGTATATGCTATCCTGAATTTACGAACATTTATAATATCTAAATAAGGTTGGAAACAAAAATCAGAAAATAGTCTATAAGTACGAGCTCTTGTTGAGTTTTCTAACTGGCTATTCCAGTCTTGTAAATAATTATCATATAGCCGTTGTTTAAAAGTTGCTAAAAATAGGTCTGTATCTCCTACTCCTTGAACAATCCATACGTGATTAAAACCTAATGACTGTAATACATTTCGTACATTTCGTGCCCAAGTTTTTTGTGTGGATACAATTCTAAGTCATGTAACATCATTTTATAGATAACACTAACATATTTAACATCATCACATTGTAAAACTTTAAACCAATATCGCATAATTGCATACAATCTTTTAATAAGTAATGTACATCTACCAGTTTCTCCATACACAAAACTATTTTGTGTCTGTACACGTACACCGAGCAGTTGCTTACAATACTGTAAATGTACCTTTTCAATTGTAGCTATCTCATTGAAACCCCATATTTCACAGCCATAACTAAGAATTGGTGTAATGAGTTTATCAAACAAATCAAGAGAATGACTAACTAAAATATTAGGAAATTTAACTAAATAAGTTTTTAATTTGGACATAGCTTTTAAAGCTTGTCCAGCTAGTGCATCGTGTGTTGAGCTAAAAGAACCACCTGTGGTAAACACAATTCCTAAATAAGTAAACTGCTTTACAATTTCAATTATGTCTCCATTATATGCAAACTGAACATTTCGTCTATTTGCCCCACCTTTCTTAAATATCATTATTTTTGTTTTATTTATATTCACAGTTAACTTCCACTTTTGACAATAATCATGCAATATTTCTAAACCTTTTTGCAAACTATTTTCAGATTCTGCAAATATTACTATATCATCAGCATATAATAACAAAAATAACTTAAGCATACCAACATCCACTCCATCATAACCATGTAGCATAAAATCCTCTTCAATATCATTCAAGTACATGGAGAATAGGAAAGGTGATAAACATTCGCCTTGTCTAACTCCCAAATAACATGTAAATTCATCACTTAATATGTTTTGATATTTAACCCTCGCTTTAACATGTATATACATGGACTTAATAATGTTAAGAATTTTACCTCTAACACCTATTTTTAATAATTTGTACCACATTATATCTCTAACTACAAAATCGAAGGCTTTCATAAAATCAATGAAGGCTACATACAGTTTCCTATTGTTATTTAGCATATGATTTATTATTCCATGCAATATAAAGATGTTATCAATAGTTCCCATGCTCTTTCGAAAACCAGCCTGTGCTTCTATATAGACATTATACATTTCAGCCCAAGTAGTCAAACGATTGTTTAAGATTCTGGTAAATAGTTTTCCAAGCGTGCTTAATAAAGTTATACCCCTGTAGTTTCCAGTTTCATCAACATCACCTTTTTTATGCAGTGGAATAATAAAACCGTCAGTCCACATATATGGGAAATACCCAACATCGAATAATTTATTAAACAGACATTTTAAATACAACAGAAGTACTTCATTGTTGGTTCCATGTTTAAAGAACTCGTTTAATACAGCATCTGGACCAGCAGATGTTCCACATTTTAACTCTCTGCAAGCTTTAATAATTTCAATAGACATGATTTCTACATTCAATTCATTAAACATACAATTTAATTCTCCATTTAAATATCTATCATTAAAATACATAACATCTTCATCCGCTTGAAAAAATACAGATTGCGGATCATTTATTGACTTAAAATAATCAGCAAATTGATTAGTTGACAACACCTTAGATGTCCTCATGCCACATAACCCTTTTAACCGTTTCCAATATTCCTTCGCATTTTTTACCCTCATAGTCTCTAATTGTTTGGTTTGGCATTTATCATAATTATACTTCTTATTTCTAATAATATCCTTATATTCGCTTCTAGCTCGGACCATTTGCCTTCTATTTTCATTAGATTTATCATATCATATATATATGAGTCACTTTGTTGGAAGACCAATATCACCGACAGGCAAGACAATGCTACACTTCCAATTTAATTGAAAATACACAGAATTTCAAATATTTGCACCTAATATTATATATATATATATATACAAATATGAGTTTGTAATTGGAAATTTTGGGAGATTGATTACCAAATACCTAGCCTGGGAACAGGCGTCGATATATGTTTCCTGGTCAGTCAAGTAAATATATGTATGTTTAACACCGAGACTATTATTTGGGCCATATTGAGTTTCTGATCATGTCATTTTGCCAGAAGTTAAAAATCGACTGATTGGCACCCAGGCTACCAAATACCTTTCATTCTAATCCATTTCCTGTAAATACAGTCTAATTTAAATTTAATTATGCTAGAATTTCAAATATGTGCACCTGCAATTAGATGCCGTCTCAGTGGCCTAGTGGTTAAGGCCTCCGCTTACGGTGCGGGAGACCGAAGGTTCGAATCTCGTCAGGGGTTCGTTCTGATATAGCCGGTTGGTGACTGATTGATTACCAAAAAGTCTTTCAGTCTAATGTAAATTTAATTATGCTACCACACAATACTGTCACTAGATTCATTGCATTCACAAACATGCATTATGGATAGCTCATGTGCAATTGTTCATGCTGTGGTGTGACCTTCAGTAGCGATAGTGTAACGTATACCTCTCAATGAACGACATGGCTTGTTTTTCAATTACCTCCCTTGGAAGAGAAAGTCCGATTTATCCCGAAATATATACTGATCCCATTCGTTGGAATCATTTTGACTTCTGTTCCCGAACCATGCTGTAGGATATCTGTCGAGATATAACAACTTCCTTATGATAAGATGAGACGGATGTGAACCATGCTGTAGGATATCTGTCGAGATATAACAACTTCCTTATGATAAGATGAGAACACGGATGTGAACCATGCTGTAGGATATCTGTCGAGATATAACAACTTCCTTATGATAAGATGCGAACACGGATGTGAACCATGCTGTAGGATATCTGTCGAGATATAACAACTTCATTATGATAAGATGAGAACACGGATGAAACTTGATAGCATGTGATACAAAGTAAACAATAGAACTAGAGAACATCAATTAAAATATTTCTCCTTAAAGCGACACTACATCGGTGAAAACGCAAATGTCTGCAGAATATAATTTGCTATTATATGGTATAATTCTTTTCCAAATATTTGCCTCAAAAAGTGAGTATTTCAACAAATAAACAAACGTCGTATACGCGGTTTGTTGACATAACAAAATAATGTAAATAGGGTCGACATCCATGCGTAATACAACGCGTTTATCCTGAATAACACGAGGTATGGTACATATTTACCGTGATATCTCACATTTGTGCCTATGCATTTTTATTTGTAGACTACTCTTATTATTATCTATAATCGAAGTAATCGCGTGTTTAGTATTGACACATTTAGGAGCGCAGATGACCGTTATATGAAATTCTACTTTCACTTTTGAAAGTTTGTATACCAAAAAACACTGTTTATTGATTCAATGTTAGTGTTCGAATGTATTCAGAAGAATGTGTAGTAGCTATGCATTTATACGTGAACAAATGCATTTTATTTGCTTTTTGCAATGTAATGTCGCTTTAAAAGAGAATTCAGGGGCAATAACGCCTCCAAATATTAAGTAAAGTGAATAGAACCTTTTAACATTTCAGACTTACAGGGGTTCTCGCCAGTGAAGCCGGAAAATGTGCAGGCTAACAAATTCGAGGGATCCCGAATCAGTTGCATGGCGCCGTCATCATATCCAGGTATTTCCTAGAAAATAATGATTTATAACAAAGCTTGTATTAACTCATTGCACGCTAGCGGTGAAAATAACGACACAATTCTAATGAAATTCATTGACATAAAATTATTTCCATAGTTTTCAGTTATAAATAAGAATTGACGTATCGAGAGCGATTTAGCTAATGTTGCAAGAACTTGTTTCGCAATTGAGCTAAGATATTGTTGTATAAACCAATAAAATAGGAGCAATTATTGATTTATTATATAAATGTTCTTATAACGTGTTGCCCTTTGTTGACCTATATTACGCAGCGTGTCCAACCACCGACCTTCCGCCAGCCAGCTGGGTTGCTTCCTCACATGAAAGAATTATCACTCACAGTGGGATTTGAACCTACATATGTGAGTGGCAAGTGAACAACTGTGGCCCCTGTATGTCTTGAACATGTGGAATAGCAAATATGCATATAGACAAGAAGAGTGTGATTAAATTAAAGCGACACTACATTAGTGAACACGCACATTTCTACAGCATGTATTTTCGTATTATATGGTATAATTGTTTTTCAAAAAACAGAGTATTTCAACTAATAAGCAAACGTCGTATACGCGATATGTTGACATAACACAATTATGTAAATAGAGTCGAAATTCATGCGTAATACAACTCGTGTATCCTGAATAACACGATTTATGTTACATATTTACCATTATATCTCACATGTGTGCCTATGCATATTTATTTGTAGACTAGTCTTAGTTAAATTATCTTTAAACGACATTATCTCGCGTTTAGTATTGACTCCGATGACAAACAAACGTCAATTCAAGAGCTTGGATGATCGTTATATGAAATCCTACTTATTTCGCAATCGAGCTAAACTCAATTTGTGTCACACACTCTGTTTCCTTACAGCTGCCGCATTTAGTTGGTTCTATCGAAGCATCGCAGAGCCTATATTCGAAGAGAACGAAAACATGTTTGTCTCTGGAAGCGGGTATCTATATTTCTCCTCAGTTCAGCCTACCGATGGCAGGAAGTATTTTTGCTCCGTAACTCTCATTGCGACATCGGAGTTTACGACGGCAATTGACCAGCCGCCAAGTCGGATCAGTCTAGGGGTTTATCTCATTGTTGCAGGAACAGGTGAGTCACACGGAATGTCCCGAATTTATCTGCAATATACCGTAACTAATCTGGAACCTGTCGAATTAATCGGTAATGTGTAGGAATAGTCCAGAATAACCCGAATGAATCCGGAATCTACCGAATGAATCCGGAATCTACCGAATTAATCCGGAACATGTCTAATTCATCGGGAGTCTGTCGGAATAATCCGGAACAACCCGAATGTTAGTTAGTCATGCCGGCCAACATGTTAATGCCTGGACGTACAACTGGCAATGCGACAGTACCGTAGCCAGAGGCAAATTTCAACCGAGGCAATCTAGTGGGTCCGGGGGCATGTTCCCCCTTAACATTGTTGGGGCATAGAAACGATTTCCTGCGTTTTTCTGATTTAATGAGTTTAGACGTATAACTATGTACTGACAATTCAGCTCTCTAGCAGTCACCATTTTATACAGCAAATGGATATTTATGTCATTTTTAAAAATTTTTGCTTTGGAAATGATAACCGAGGCAGCTGCTTCGGTGTGCCTTAGTGTGGCTACGGGCCTGCATGGTTGTAGAATATAGCTACAACGTATGTAATCGAAGTGCCGTGTCCTTTTGTTTGTGTGTGTTTGTAGAGTTTTCTCTCACATTATAGAATACAAAGTCGTATTAAAATATTGCTATTAAAACGGTATTATTGAAAAAAGGGATAAAACGGCCACTTTACAATGTAAGGGAGACAATTCATTTAAATTGTTTTTATTTAACGACACTGTTATAACTGGATTGCCTCCCTTATACCATCAAACGTTGACGTTTTCTGCATTCTGTATAAAACAAAGTCCATATTTATGGTGATTTAAAGTTGCAACGACAGTTTACACGTATGTCACACGGCGACTCCCAGCTCTTGTTGACCGAAGAAGACTCTGTGTGCTCCTCCGACCCGGAAAGGCACCCGGATAGAGCCACCGACCATTCACAAACCAGCTGGATAGCTTCATAATAAGAAGCAATTCGACACTTCCAGTGGGATTCGAACTAACAGCTACGACGAACACGTGATTTGAAGCCAACGATATAAACCCCTTAACAACAGGGTCACAGAGGTCGTTTAGTTTTATAAATATAAATGTTGATCTTTGCATGGTATAATGGAGAGTGAGATAGCCTCCCTTACACCATAGACGAAGCGTTAACGATAGAGGCAATAACAAAATATACAATTGGCAGTAATCTTGGGACAACCTATATATTTTGTTTATTACGAATATTGCTTACGTTAGAAAAGAACTGAACTATAGTTCCAAATGTCATCGATATCACCTAGATATACCAACATAATGTGTGATTAATTAATTAATTAATTCCTAATTAATCCATTCCATATTCAGAACATGGTTACCTTAAACCGTTTATCTACACCCATACGTTCCCGTCGCCGGCGTTGAGAGGAGCGAAAATACGACTGGAATGTATCGCATATGGAGCGTAAGTGGATTAGTGATTAGTTTATACACATTTATTTTACCTCGATTGCGAAACAAGTTCTTACAACTTATATTGCACCATCGAGACCTCATTCCTGATGGAATTGATCGCCACGGGGGAGAGAGAAGAGGCAACGTGGAATTTAAATGCCTTGCCTAAGGGCACACTCGTAACGGCTACAGCGGGGTTTTAACTCCGGACCTTTCGCATCTGAAGCTAACGCACATCCACTGCACTATCACGTAATTAGTGATTAGAAACAGTGATAGGCATTGGTCAGTTACTACCCATGGATAATCTTAAAGGAGGATGGCCATTGGTCAGTTACTACCCATGGATAATCTTAAAGGAGGATGGGCATTGGTCAGTTACTACCCATGAATAATCTTAAAGGAGGATGGGCATTGGTCAGTTACTACCCATGACTAATCTTAAAGGAGGATGGCCATTGGTCAGTTACTACCCATGGATAATCTTAAAGGAGGATGGGCATTGGTCAGTTACTACCCATGGATAATCTTAAAGGAGGATGGGCATTGGTCAGTTACTACCCATGAATAATCTTAAAGGAGGATGGGCATTGGTCAGTTACTACCCATGGATAATCTTAAAGGAGGATGGGCAATGGTCAGTTACTACCCATGGATAATCTTAAAGGAGGATGGGTATTGGTCAGTTACTACCCATGGATAATCTTAAAGGATGATGGGCATTGGTCAGTTACTACCCATGGGTACTCTTAAAGAAGGATGGGGCATTTTAATTGGTTTCCATTGTCAATTTCTCATCTTATTAAATTATTGAATCATACAGCATAGGCAATGACTGTTTACTGTAAACATTGATTATCAGTGATTTAGCATATTATTCCAAATCATATTTATTCTACCGTAACATCTTGTTATGGAACAACGGTAATAACAAAGAATTCCAACTAAACGGACTTTATCTACCAATGGAAGTAATAGCAAAACCAATGTCTCTCATATAAATCGATATAATTATATAGTCGTGCTTTAGATGAACTTATAAATTGATGATGACATTATTAGCCTATAATTTTATAGTGTACACACATTGATTTCAGCTCGATTGCGAAACAAGTTCTTACAACTTATATTTATCACTCTCGAGACCTCATTCCTGATGGAATCCATCGCCATGAGGGAGAGAGAAGAGGCAATGTGGAATTGAAGTGCCTTGCCTAAGGTCAGAATCGTAACGGCTCCAGCGGGGCTCGAACTCGGGGCCTTTCACACCTGAAGCGAACGCGCTAACACTGCGCTATCACGACTTCCACCCCACCATTGCATGTACGAAGAGATCATTCCTGCTTAGAGACCGCTTTTTGCTTTTCCCTTTGATGGTCTCTTAATACAAGTTTGACCGTAAATGCATTTTATTTTGGTATGATTGGAATATCACTGAAATATGACTTCAGCAAAACATTTTAAGAAAGACCAAACTATGAACAAAGTCTAACATGTTCGATCCTCCGTCTCGATCCTCCGTCAGTAACATGTTCGATCCTCCATCTCGATCCTCCGTCAGTAATAGTAAGAGTCTTTCAGATGGGACTAAAGAAGTGCTATACACCGGGAATGTAAAATAACCAGGGATGCTTCTGGAATTGGAGCGTCTTCTGTATCGTGCACTATCCTCCAATATCTTCCACTATACTCCAAAAAATACAATGACTAATATGCTATACTTCTGGATGCGTCTGCGGATTAACCAGGCGGCGTATTTTACGTTTATTTATCGTCGCTACCGGTTGCCCATATGAAAGACGCCTCCTGAATAGATTATTCATTTTAGATGTTTGGAGGATAGTGCATGATACAGACAGAGACCCATTCCAGAGTCTCCTCTGGTTCTTTTACGTGCACGATGTAAAGCACCGACACGAGACCTCGGTTTAACGTCCCATCTGAAAGACTGCTAATTTTATTAGAGTCAGACGGGGGATCGAAACCAGACGGCGTCGAAAATGAACAGTAATAAAATAATCAATTTATTATTTAAACAATATAGCATTCAGATATAATTAGTTTTTATCTATCTGACATTGCAGACTACCTCTCATATACAACTGGCACCGACAGGACGGTCGAGAGTTCGAACCAGGAACCAAGCGGACAGACCGTAACAGAGTGTTGAGCATAGAATCTGCGGAACTGGAAGCTGAGGGCAACTATGTGTGTACGGTCAATGGTCGGGCAGGGGTCACATCCAAAGTGATAAGTCTAACTATTGAAGGTACATCTTTTTCTATTAAAATCCCTTAATTAGAGAGTAATTGTTTATACTGGTTTGCAGTCAGCTTGGGTTATATGGCGACTCGCCAGATGTTACTGTTAGTACGCCTCCGTGGTCGAGTGGTAACGGTCGCTGACTTGTATCACCACTGATGGTCACGGGTGCGAGCCGCGCTCATACAGTGTCTCTTTATATGAACAAGTTGGCGGTTTCTTACGGAGGTTGTTGTACCAAGTACTGGCTAACCGCTGGAGCCTGCCCAGCAAGGGTGTTGTTAGGTAAACTGCCCGTCGTTCATATGGACAACCGTTACCGACGCTAAATAAACTTATTAAAAAAAGAAGTTCATGTTTGGGGAGGAACCTAGATGCTTCAGGGCAGTATTGCATGCAAGGGAGGAAACCCCGTAGAACCACTGAACGTTCACAAGTCAACCGGATAGCTTACTCTGGTGGTGTTATGCAGTGGTCGTGTCAATGTTATGCAATGGTGAAGGGTGAATGTTATGCAATGGTGAGGGGTGAATGTTATGGAATGGTGGGGTGAATGTTATGGAATGGTGGGGTGCATGTTATGCAGTGGTGAGGGGTGAATGTTATGGAATGGTGGGGTGAATGTTATGGAATGGTGGGGTGAATGTTATGCAATGGTGGGGTGAATGTTATGCAATGGTGGGGTGAATGTTATGCAATGGTGGGGTGAATGTTATGCAATGGTGGGGTGAATGTTATGGAATGGTGGGGTGAATGTTATGCAATGGTGGGGTGAATGTTATGGAATGGTGGGGTGAATGTTATGCAATGGTGGGGTGAATGTTATGCAATGGTGGGGTGAATGTTAAGCAATGGTGGGGTGAATGTTATGGAATGGTGGGGTGAATGTTATGCAATGGTGGGGTGAATGTTATGCAATGGTGGGGTGAATGTTAAGCAATGGTGAGGGGTGAATGCTATGGAATGGTGGGGTGAATGCTATGGAATGGTGAATGTTATGGAATGGTGGGGTGCATGTTATGCAATGGTGGGGTGAATGTTATGCAATGGTGGGGTGAATGTTATGCAATGGTGGGGTGAATGTTATGGAATGGTGGAGTGCATGTTATGCAATGGTGAGGGGTGAATGTTATGGAATGGTGGGGTGAATGTTATGCAATGGTGGGGTGTATGTTATGCAATGGTGGGGTGAATGTTAAGCAATGGTGAAGGGTGAATGTTATGGAATGGTGGGGTGCATGTTATGCAATGGTGGGGTGAATGTTATGCAATGGTGAAGGGTGAATGTTATGGAATGGTGGGGTGAATGTTAAGCAATGGTGAGGGGTGAATGTTATGGAATGGTGGGGTGAATGTTATGCAATGGTGGGGTGAATGTTATGCAATGGTGGGGTGAATGTTAAGCAATGGTGAGGGGTGAATGCTATGGAATGGTGGGGTGAATGCTATGGAATGGTGAATGTTATGGAATGGTGGGGTGATGTTATGCAATGGTGGGGTGATGTTATGCAATGGTGGGGGGTATATTATGCAATGGTGGGTGAATATTATGCAATGGTGGGTGGTATATTATGCAATGGTGGGGGGTATATTATGCAATGGTGGGGGGAATATTATGCAATGGTGGGGTGATATTATGCAATGGTGGGGGGTATATTATGCAATGGTGGGGTGTATATTATGCAATGGTGGGGGGTATATTATGCAATGGTGGGCGGTATATTATGCAATGGTGAGGGGTGAATGTTATGAATGGTGGGGTGAATGTTATGCAATGGTGGGGTGAATGTTATGCAATGGTGGGGTGCATGTTATGCAATGGTGGGGTGAATGTTAAGCAATGGTGAGGGGTGAATGTATGGAATGGTGGGGTGAATGTTATGGAATGGTGGGGTGAATGTTATGCAATGGTGGGGTGAATGTTATGCAATGGTGAAGGGTGAATGTTATGGAATGGTGGGGTGAATGTTATGGAATGGTGGGGTGAATGTTATGGAATGGTGGGGTGAATGTTATGCAATGGTGGGGTGCATGTTATGCAATGGTGGGGTGAATGTTAAGCAATGGTGAGGGGTGAATGTTATGGAATGGTGGGGTGAATGTTATGCAATGGTGAAGGGTGAATGTTATGGAATGGTGGGGTGAATGTTATGGAATGGTGGGGTGAATGTTATGGAATGGTTGGGTGAATGTTATGCAATGGTGGGGTGCATGTTATGCAATGGTGGGGTGAATGTTAAGCAATGGTGAGGGGTGAATGCTATGGAATGGTGGGGTGAATGCTATGGAATGGTGGGGTGAATGCTATGGAATGGTGGGGTGAATGCTATGGAATGGTGGGGTGAATGCTATGCAATGGTGGGGTGAATGCTATGGAATGGTGGGGTGAATGCTATGGAATGGTGGGGTGAATGCTATGGAATGGTGGGGTGAATGCTATGCAATGGTGGGGTGAATGCTATGGAATGGTGGGGTGAATGCTATGCAATGGTAGGGTGAATGCTATGGAATGGTGGGGTGAATGCTATGGAATGGTGGGGTGAATGCTATGGAATGGTGGGGTGAATGCTATGCAATGGTGGGGTGAATGCTATGGAATGGTGGGGTGAATGCTATGCAATGGTGGGGTGAATGCTATGGAATGGTGGGGTGAATGCTATGGAATGGTGGGGTGAATGCTATGGAATGGTGGGGTGAATGCTATGGAATGGTGGGGTGAATGCTATGCAATGGTGGGGTGAATGCTATGCAATGGTAATATGAATGTGGTGAATGCTATGGAATGGTGGGGTGAATGCTATGGAATGGAGGGGTGAATGCTATGCAATGTGAGGTGAATGTTATGGAATGGTGAGGGGTGAATGCTATGGAATGGTGAGGGGTGAATGCTATGGAATGGTGAGGGGTGAATGTTATGGAATGGTGAGGGGTGAATGCTATGGAATGGAGGGGTGAATGCTATGCAATGCGAGGTGAATGTTATGGAATGGTGAGGGGTGAATGTGATGCCATGATGAGATGAATGTTATGCAATTGTGGTGTGACAGTGCAGGATATAGAATTGTCTGTGCTCTCACTAGTTTTAATGTAACTGTACTAATATTGAAGTACATAGTTCTTAAATAACGCTGGTACGCATGATATTTCTCTGTTCTGTATGTCAATTATTGCCGTTACGTAGAAACGAACTATGCTACATGTAAATTAGCGCATGACTATGCATTCTGATAACAGTACTTTGTCAAGTTGTCGTCTCTTTATTTATTAATGTGTCGTGTCCAGATGTCTCTCAATCTACCTGTATTGTTTCCAGCCAAGCCGTACTTCCCATTTGGTATTGGCGACCGGCTTGCCGATCCTGGTCAGAAGCTTAAATGGCGCTGCAAAGCTGTTGCCCGGCCTACGGCGACGTATACATGGTACAAGAACGGGGAACCAATCAGCAATATTCCTGGAGCGGTGGAAGTTCATGGAAAGGATTTGATTATTTACAAAGTGGATGACGCGAGAGACGAAGGAATGTACCAATGTGGCGCTACAAATATTCACGGAACTACTTTCAGTAATGGTCAACTGAAAGTATTATGTATGAATACATTAAATATTTTGATATATCACATTATTACAGTAACAACCAATACTTTGTAAAAAGTAAAAACAAATTATTTTTGCCAGTATACTCTGAGCCTTATAACATCTCAAGGAAATCAATAACGTACATCCGTACGCTGCTGTAAAAATAGTCCCTGATAAGCAAACGACTCCACGCAAATAATCCACACTATAGCCTGATAGTGCATATTTAGCATTTTGTTGAATTAAACAGTTTTCAACAAATAAGGCATGCACACAAAGTATACGTCCAATGTGTCAATGGCAAGCTGTCATGCCGCGACCAATCAGAATCCTTCCAGGTTGTATTACACGTGTATACATATCATCAAATATGTGCTGGCTGTATGAAACTGCGTACACGCAGAATTATGTGATGAGACTTGATGAGACTTCGCTTACCATCCTGACCATATGCCGTGTCCGATTTCTCCGACATTCTAATCACTTCCTCCCAGACCAACCCTCTATATTATATCCACACATTTTCATCAAATTACACCAACAACTTTTGCGCTATACCTGTCCACATACAGTGTCAACTATGTGTATCTCTGTGAGTGCTGTTCTCGAGGTCAACATGTTGGAGTAACAATCTAAGAATTATATCGTTTTTTTTTGCATTTAAAGCACAGACGGATATGTGGTCCAGTGGTAACACGCTGGACTGGTAATCCAGAGATCGATCCAAGTTCGATCCCCCGTCTGACCCTAATAAAAATTAACAGTCTTTCAGATGGGACTTTACACCGAAATCTCGTGTCGGTGTTTTACACCGTGCACGTGAAAGAACCTGAGACGTGGGTCTCTGTCTGTATCATTGCACTGTCCTTCAGCAATCTAAAATGACTACTCTCTTCAGGAGGCGTCGCTCATATGGGCAACCGGTAGCGACGATAGATAAACGTAAGACACACACACTCATTTAAAGGGACACTACATAATATGAAATACAAATATTATAAAATCTGAACGTTTACGTACAGGTAGCAATGCTACTAAACATTCTTTCATTTTAATTTGACATAGGAACAATTATTTTTAGTCAGTAAACAGTGTTTTCTTGCAAATATAACAAACTGAAAGTACGAATATCCTGAATCGGTTCGCCATGCACTCCTGTACATTCGCAATGGTTATCCGATTATCGCAGTGGTTAGCGCGCTCGTTTAGCACCAATGCAACCCGGGTTCGATCCTCGGACCGGGGAGTATGTGAGATGTAATTTAGAACTTGCTTCGCAATGGTTGTAAAATAAATAAAGATTAAAATATATTTTTTTACATTCGGAACGCATTGCTCTCTATCAGCAGTCAGAACAAACACCCAAGGCAGCTGCTTCAACATCCGTTGTTGCGTCACGCATGCGCATTAGTCATTGTTTACATACATCTGGGTCGGGGGTATAGAACGTTTCTCCTCAGATCTCAAACTCGAGCTCAAGTGATTTGATTGGTTGAGCTTGATATTTACACTCAACTGAACCAATCAGTAGCTTGAGACTGAGTTTGAGATTGGAGTAAAGATTTAGAATCTCGGTGCCAGTTGATAAACGACGGTGCTTTATTTACTTGATTGATTTCGTTTTCTGTGGGAATAATTGGATTGTTTATAAACACGCAGTCATTGGAAATGATATTCTTTGAATATCTGATACATTTTACCAAAATACATACTTTATTCTGATATACTGTCATTTTAAATCCGTGTATAGATATTGCTGTTTTGTTTTTTCAGCGTTTAAACCTACCTTTGAGAAACACCCAATGCCACGCAATTTACAGATACCGCATGGTGGTAACTACACTATACATTGCAGAGTGGAGGCTGCTCCTGTCCCGGATGTAAGTTTTGCATTTATCCAAGCTTCCGGTCTATGGTTGCTTCCGGTCGGTGGCTTCCGGTTGGTGGTTGCAGTCTGCTAAGCTCTGACGGAAATGATAACATTAATATTTTGACAATCATGGCTAACCCAATACATACTCTAGCTCAAACACGATTTCTACTTTCCGTTTCGGATGGTATGGGACGTTTCTAAAATCGTTTGTACGACTGTTTGTAGTTGTTTTCTTTCTTTCCAATATATGTATCACAGTCGCTTGGGATCTGGACAAATGGTTTCGGGTTCAAATTCCAAACTTGTATTTCAATTTTGTTTCAGAACATTGTGATACATCATAGACGTGACACTATAGATACACATTATTTATGCCATATCCAAGCACGTTTAAATATGATACCCCGCCAGTATCAAAGCCATACACTGATATACAGTCAAACCTGTCTTAAGCAGCCAGCCAAGGGAATCACAGAAAGTGGCTGCTTAGCACAGGTGGCTGCTTACTATAGGGATTTTGTATAATAAAACAATATATTGGGAATCTGGAAACTGGCTGCTTAATATAGGTTGGCTGCTTAATGGAGGTGACAACTAACACATGTTTGACTGTATAATGGAAGTGACCACTAACACAGGTTTGACTGTATAATGGAGGTGACCACTAACACAGGTTTGACTGTATACTGGAGGTGACAGCTAACACAGGTTTGCCTGTATAATGGAGGTGACAGCTAACACAGGTTTGACTGTATAATGGAGGTGACCACTAACACAGGTTTGACTGTATAATGGAGGTGACAGCTAACACAGGTTTGACTGTATAATGGAGGTGACCACTAACACAGGTTTGACTGTAGATACAATGATTTCATATCCATTACAATATGATAATGTTCTATACTAAAAAATGTTAAAACAATATTTTTGCTTTTGAACTCGAAACGATTTGTCCAGGTCCAAAGCGTCGGTGATAGGCATCTTGTAACCTTGTTTCCTGGAGTCCGCCTGCGTGGTCGTGTGGTTAAAGTCGCTGACTTGTATACCACTGTAACCTATCATCACTGCTGGGTTCGAGCCCCGCTCAGGTCGTGTCTCATTTATATGAAAAAGTGGACAGTTTCTTACGGAGGTTGGTGCACCCAAGTACTGGTTAACCGCTGGAGCCTGTCCAGGAAAGGTGTTGTTAGGTAAAACTGCCCGCCGGCGATATAGCCCGAAATGGTGCTGATGCAGGCGTAAAACCCGAAATATAACATAACATATAATTGTTTCCTGGAATAAAGTATTGCATGTCTAGTATGTTGTAATGTTTTGTGTTTGTAGGTCCAGTGGTTAAAGAATGGCGGAGCTCTACCATTGACCGCCGGAGAGGTCAGCGGTCATCTGGGCATGACCTTGGAAAATGACCTTGTGTTCAACATTATACAGTTCTCGGACGCTGGAACATACTCGTGTAAAGCGTCAAATATCAACGGCGAAGCGATTAATTCAACTAGAGTAAAAGTGGCTCGTAAGTTATGTTTGGTATGACTTGCATAGGGTGAATCTAGTACAAATGTAACTTACCCATGTATACTAATATGTATACACTTAACGTCTTAGTTTAAACAATAGTTTATTTTCGTGGAAGTCGTGATAGCGCAGTGGATGCGCGTTCGCTTCAGGTGCGAAAGGTCCGGAGTTCGAGCACCACTGGAGCCGTTACGATTGTGCCCTTAGGCAATGCATTTAAATTCCACGTTGCCTCTTCTCTCCCCCTCGTGGCGATGGACTACCTCAGGAATGAGGTCTCGAGAGTGATTTATATAAGTTGAAATAACTTGTTTCGCAATCGAGCTAAAATAAATTTGTATAAACTAATAGTTTATTTTAATATGTGTACCTACATTGCCATCTATAATACCCAATGGAAGTCGTGATAGCGCAGTGGTAGCGCGTTCGCTTCAGATCGAGCCCCGCTGGAGTCGTTACGAGTGTGCCCTTAGGTAAGTCATTTCAACTCCACATTGCCTCTTCTCTATTTATCGTGGCGATGCATTCCATATGGAATGAGGTCTCGAGAGTGATCATGTTGTATTACACGTGTGTACATATAAGCAAATATGTGATGGCTGTATGAAACTGCATACAAGCAGAATTATGTGATATGACTAGTTATGACACTTTCCGATTCCTCCTACATTCTAATCACTTAAGAACATGTTTCGCAATCGGGCTAAAATAAATTTGTCTAAATATTAATATCCAGTGCGCCAGGATTAACAGACGGATATGTAGCCCAGTGGTAACACGCTGGACTGGTAGTCCAGGAATCGCAGGTTCGACCTCCCGTCTGACCTTACATAAAATTAACAGTATTTCAGATGGGACTTTAAACCGAGGTCTCGTGGCGGTGTCAGAGGAGACTCTGGTATGGGTCTCTGTCTGTATCATTGCACAATCCTCCAAACATCTACAATGACTAATCTCTTCAGGAGGCGTCGCTCATATGGGCAACCGGTAGCGACGATAAATACACGTAAAACACACACAAGCCAACAGGATTGAGAAGAAAGTATGACATAGTCTTTGTTACTAGTAGTTTCCCGGTGATTTCCCGTTGGCAAAAATGTGAAAGTGATCTTTTGTACACAGCCGATAGGTGGCACCACATAGTGGCAGATAGGGCGGACTCGATTCGACTGTCTGGTTATTACGTTCCGGTGATTAATATGGTGACTTGCGCACAGTGCATACATCGCAATAAATTGTTGAAATGTCATTTGTACGTATGGCGGACTCGATTCGACTGTCTGGTTATTCCGTTCCGATGATTAATATGTTGACTTGCGCAACGTGTATACATCACAATAAATGGTTGAAATTTCACTTGTATGTAGGGCGGACTCGATTCGAATTTCTGGTTATTCCGTTCCGATGATTAATATGGTGACTTGCGCACCGTGTATACATCGCAACACATGGTTGAGCGTCCACGTGTACTCAATGTTGTGGATTTCAATGTTTGTGTCAGTGACGTATACACAATGTGTCGATGACGTATACACAGATTTGAAAACATTCACATGTTCATTACATATTTGTCTATTACAATATTATATTGTAAGTCGAGCAGAGGATGCTGTATGGCCCATATCCAAATAAAATACGTGACACGAAATTGAAACAAAAACAGTTTAGTTTAAACATTATTTATTTCAATATTTTACATGTACATAATATAATTGACAGTTTACATATAAATTAACAGCAATAGACTGAAAGGGATTAAAACGAAAGAACACTTATATACTTCTTCTCCCTATCAATTGGTTGTTATACAATAGGCCTGAACATAATATATCACTGAAAATAGTGCAACCTATTCACAAACACAGTTTGATCTGTTACACAACACAATATTGATTTTTAATTCGATTCAGTGTCTATAATTTCCATAAATAGATTGCATTAAACATCATATTATTGTAAGTCGACTTATTTATCATTCATTTTGTCGACTCGTCTATGCGTTAGTGTCAACTTACGAATTATAATATGATAATATTTTATTTGCGAATCTTTCATCCATATTTGATTTTGTATGTTTTAGGCGGCATCTCCATAGCAACACCTCCCCTAGACACGAGGGTGAAGGTGAACCGTACAGCGTTCCTGTTTTGCCAGGCGTCATATGATAGCATGAACTTTGACCTCACGTATCAGTGGAGGATGAATGGTCACGTGATCAACATGACAATAGACCAGCATTTTGTTCTGGTAAGCCGTATTGCGTCCGCTTCCGTGGGCGAGTGGATGTTGTTTATCGGTATATGAACATATGTGTTTGAAATCGTATTTTGCTAAACGACATTGGGCCGACCTAGATTACGGACAAGTCTGGAAGGTGCACATACATTGCATGGGTTTTACTGTTATATTATATGTCAATACTACTAACAAAATGAGTTATCGATAATCACTAACAAAATGAGTTATCGATAATCAACTAATTGATAAGATTGTATATATAAACCCCATACAGTTCTGTTACAAAATTAAGCTGCCGGTGCCTAAAAATATACGCTGCAAATATAAAAGCCAGTTAGAACAGTTACTCGTGAGTTTATCAAGCAGCACGAGGAAAGCAATCATAAGTAGTATATATACGGTTCCTTTCATCCGTGTCCACCACTTTAAACATTCATAAGTAGTATAATTATATACTGTTCCTTTCATCCGCGTACATCACTTTAAGCAATCATAAGTAGTATATATACTGTTCCTTTCATCCGCATACATCACTTTAAACAATCATAAGTAGTATATATACTGTTCCTTTCATCCGCGTACATCACTTTAAGCATTCATAAGTAGTATGTATACTGTTCCTTTCATCCGCGTACATCACTTTAAGCATTCATAAGTAGTATATATACTGTTCCTTTCATCCGCGTACATCATTTTAAGCATTCATAAGTAGTATATATACGGTTCCCTTCATCCGGGTACATCACTTTAATCTGGTAAATAAGAGGCGAACTTGATTGAAGTTTAAACTTTATTTATTTTACAACGATTGAGAAGCACGTTTTAGCAACTTATATTAATAACTCTCGTTAGCAAGAATGTGTAAATGTGGTCATTCGTGTGGGAGGAAACCGGAGTACCCGTTGAAACCCACCTGTCCGATCTGGCGACCACCGTATCATCTCACATACTTCCCGGTCCGAGGATCGAATCCGGGTTCTATTTGTGAGAAGCGAGCGCGCTAACCGTAACTTGATTACACTTTAATATTTCTGTCAAATCCAAGTATAAATTCATTTCATCTTCGTACATAATAAAGGCAGCAGTAAGTAAAGGAATTACAATAAACATAATAAAACAAGTTTATTTAGTACGAATCCGCTATACATCGTACCTCTACTGTTGCAGACATGCTACATTCCATAAATCTACGCAGACTAGATCAGCGGCGTATTGACAATAGGTTATCCCTTATGTATAAAATTCATAATGATCTGGTTGATATCCCCATTGGAAATTGCTTAGTTCCCTTCTCCCGCCATGCACGCCACTGCCATTAATTAAGATATATGTTAATTACAGCACCTACAGACTACTGCAAGTTTTCCTTTCCCCCAAGAACAATCTACCATTGGAACCATCTCCCTCCTGACATTGTCCATCTCCCTACCACAGAGCAATTCAATACGGCAGTTTGCCATATTGATCATGCCAGTCCCTAGTTGTTCTGCACTGCTGCTTTTAAACTATTAACCCTTTCCCTCATAGAAGCACCTCTTGACGCCATTACCAATAAGACATACATTGACAATGTAGTAGCCAAACCAATGTTCATAATAAAGGCCAGAATCTCATGTAGTCCCAGTAATATCTATGGAGGTGGGATAGATATGGCGACTACTTATCCACTGCATGATAACTAATTGGTTGTTGTTTGTATGGAGATATAATAGTATATTAACCTTACTCTCTATGAAGGAACGGGTTAACCCAACTTATTTTTCATTACTTTCTTATATTTATGCTTTCAACTACTCATACTTTTAACTTCTGTGCGGTTTTTTGACGCATAACATGTCTACATCCCCACGAGGGTTCGACATTAGAGAAAGATAGATACACACAATCGTAAAAGTACAACTGTTCATTTCTTGATTTTAGAGCAAAAAAGGTGGTTTAGATGGGCTTTATATACGAAATGCACAGTTTAAGCATACGGGAATGTATACATGCGAGGCGCAGACGACACTGCACGTGGATAGCAGAAGTGCCAATCTATTTGTTGAAGGTAAACATATTGGTTTACTATAATTGTTTACACATCAATAGACTACTGAACTATACAGATTCGTTTCTAATATACGTATACGTGTACTGTCTCCGTGGCCTAGTGCAGCGGGAGGTCGAAGGTTCGAATCTCGTCAGGGGTCCGTTCTGATATGGCCGGTTGGTGAGCCGTCAGCTAGTTAAATAATGGTTACCGATTGCCTACCAGCCTGGCATACAAGCATAGGATTCGGGAAGTACTGATGTTCATAAAAAATAGGTGTATCATAAGTCAGAAATGGCTGGTCCTTTAAATAGGGGTGACCTTATAATAAACAATCACTTTACTTACACATGTACCACAGCCAGAGGTCTGTCACCGAGACATCTCAGCTGGCGCAAAAAGAAGAACCTGGCAGATTTCGTGAACAAACTAAACTTAGATTTCTCATTTGTCTTGATTTGATAATATTTTATTGCTCTATATACATGTATATAACAATAACAATCGTATAACCGATACATAATTAGCAAATAGGTTGGGCCACAAGTTCTGACAACATTAGTGATTGGCCTTCCCCATCTCAATTGCCTTTCCCGCCAAATGCGAATACCATTAATGGACACAGTATAGCCAGACTACACATTCCAAAAGCTACATTCGTAGGTTCGATCCCCTGCCTGACACTAAATAATATTAATAGACGATACTAGATAACGGTGTTATACATGTGACACAACCACCAGGGATGCCTCTGGAATTGGACCTTCTTCTGTAACGTGCAATATCCTCCATAAAAAGGTAAAATGAGTAATATACGTAGGGAGGCCCCGTTTGACCATGGGGCGACGATTAAAAAAAAACCTATTCAAAAATGGGTAGCATTCTTTTACTGTCGAAATTTAATGGCATATGCTACAGTTGCTTCAAAAAATGTTTTCAAACTCGTTGTAGTTAGTTTGAACTATTTGGCTGAATAATAATCTAAAAATGAAATGTCATCGACTTTGTTTTTGTAATACACGGACTTATACACACGGTGGTTTCGTGCACATTGTGACAATAATGAATAAAGTGTCAAAATATCAAATATATTGATATATTGATGAACATATGCTGCTTGACCGAGTTTATTGCAATAGTTGTATATTGCGTATATTTGCAGGACCGCCTGGTGCCCCTGCTGGTGTATACGTGCATTCGGGGTCTGTTGGCTCGCATTCAGCACGCGTGATTTGGACGATGTCTACGTATATTAGCCATGGCAACCCGGTGAACAGATATCACGTGGAGGCGGAGTTAGATATCTACCCCGGCCAATGGCGAGTGGTTGCGAGCGGTAAATATGATATAATAACTGTTTCTTTATTTATGAAAGTGCTTGTTAGTGGGTCAACATAATCATTTATTAATTTATGAAACATCTTTGAACGGTAAAAATAATAATAACGGTCTTTTCTTGTGTGTTTACGTTATCGTTTCTATATTCATTTTTATATATTCGAACTATGATCTAGAACAGAAACTATGACTAAAACAACTGATATATTAGCGGTGGAAGGCGAGACCTAACGTCAGCGTGCTAGACTACGTCAGCCACGGATACTCTAATAGTGACGTAGTAAAATTGGGAAGAAATCAAGAGACGGCACGGCACGTATCCAAACTAGTAAGATTGGATCGCCGGTCACTACAATTAAAACACGGTCGTGACGTAATACCTTTGTACATGCAATCCATTATTGTTAATATTGGACTGCTGTCAAAAAGCCAGATTATTATATTAAATCCTACGCGTACGAAATTAACAATTTTAATTAGTAGGAGCTTGTTATAAAAGTGTGTGTTTTAAGTAAGATATAAACCTCAAACCGATCAAATATGTAAAATATTGGTACTGTCTTCGGCGCTACGAGCCTCACATACTCCACTATTTTACATATTGGATCGTTTTCGGCTTATATCCTATACATAAACATAATATATCTGTGTATTAAATTACCTGTCAGCAACCGATGTATATTTCAGATATACCTGAATATTCGATGAACAGTGCTATAGATTTTGGGCTTCGAGAAGATCAGCGCACTGCTGTTATACAACACCTACTTCCGGATATCTCGTACAGCTTCAGGGTTCGTGCAATCAACGACTTTGGCACCGGCCACGAGGCGAGCGCCGCATCAGGTATGTTTATAGCATATCCAGGCTCCAGCGGTTAACCAGTACTTGGTGCACTAACCTCCGTAAGAACACATTTCCTGGACAGGCTCCAGCGGTTAACCAGTACTTGGTGCACTAACCTCCATAAGAACACCTTTCCTGGACAGGCTCCAGCGGTTAACCAGTACTTGGTGCACTAACCTCCGTAAGAACACCTTTCCTGGACAGGCTCCAGCGGTTAACCAGTACTTGGTGCACCAACCTCCGTAAGAACACCTTTCCTGGACAGGCTCCAGCGGTTAACCAGTACTTGGTGCACTAACCTCCGTAAGAACACCTTTCCTGGAAAGGCTCCAGCGGTTAACCAGTACTTGGTGCACTAACCTCCGTAAGAACACCTTTCCTGGACAGGCTCCAGCGGTTAACCAGTACTTGGTGCACTAACCTCCATAAGAACACCTTTCCTGGACAAGCTCCAGCGGTTAACCAGTACTTGGTGCACCAACCTCCGTAAGAACACCTTTCCTGTGTAGGCTCCAGCGGTTAACCAGTACTTGGTGCATCAACCTCCGTAAGAAACTGCCAACATTTTTCATATAAAGAGATACGTTCTGAGCGGGGCTCGAACCCGTGACCATCCGTACTGATAGGTTACAGTGGTATACAAATCACAGTAACCACTGAACCATGCACACTAGACACACATTTAACAGTATCACCGCACACACAAAACACTCACGGATGGATCTGTACTACAGTGATAACACAATGGACTGGTAATCCAGGGATCGCAGATTCGATCCCCCGTCTGACCCTAATAAAATTAACATTCTTTCATCAGATGGGACCAAGGTCTCGTGTCGGTGCTTTACACCGTGCACGTAAAAGAACCAGACGAGACTCTGGATTGGATCTCTGTCTGTATCATTGCACTATCCTCCAAAATCTAAAATGACTAATCTCTTCAGGAGGCGTCGCTCATATGGGCAACCGGTAGCGACGATAAATAAACGTTAACAAAATTCAGTTGGTAAGGGTACACAGTAGCAGTAAAGATGGTACCGTTGAGTATATAATATTGCTATGACTAATGCCCAGACCCGTTTGTCCCATTTATAATAATGTGATATGTTTGGAATGTGCATACACATATATACAGAAAACAATCCATAATATACTGACACCATTTAAAATCTGTACGCTTTTATATTAAGCGTTACTTTCCGCTGCACATTTTAGAGTTATGGATTTTTCTATCATGAGTGAAGGAAACAACCCTTCCCACATTGCACTAATTTACCCAATATTTCGCATATTTTTATACCAAATTAAAGGATATCTATCAAGTTTAAGGCAAGTGCACAGTTTTTTTTGGTGTCCGTATATTTATATAATTATACAATTATATATACTTATATTTCAGTTTCCATCAAGACCCCTGCTACAGCCCCTATTACACAACCGCGGAACATCCGGGGAATGGAGGAAGGGAAAGTGGGAACACTTAATGTTATGTGGGATGTGAGTAGCATGTTGTATTTTTAAATTTGGAATTAATTGATTAAGTTTAATTGTGTTAATATTAAAGGAAAGCACATTACATTTTTTAAAGACCATCATGTTGCACGGGGATACTGCGTTTTTACGTTTATTTATCGTCGCTACCGGTTGCCCATATGAGCGACGCCTCCTGAAGAGATTAGTTATTTTAGATTTTGGAGGATAGTGCATGATACAGACAGAGCTCCATTCCAGAGTCTCCTCTGGTTCTTTTACGTGCACGGTGTACAGCACCGACACGAGACCTCGGTTTAAAGTCCCATCTGAAAGACTGTTAATTTTATTAGGGTCAGACGGGGGATCGAACCTGCGATCCCTGGATTACCAGTCCAGCGTGTTACCACTGGACTACATATCCGTTTGTGAACGGGGATACATTTTACGTGGGGGGTTATATATCCTTATATAATGTCAGATCCGCATTGTGCAAACGTTTGTTTTATGTCACTATGTCAGATCCGCGCTATGTAAACGTTTTTTTATGTCACTATGTCACATCCGCGCTATGTACACGTTTATTTTATGTCACTATGTCAGACCCGCGCTATGTAAACGTTTGTTTTATGACAATATGTCAGATCCGCGCTATGCAAACGTTTGTTTTATGACAATATGTCAGATCCGCGCTATGTAAACGTTTGTTTTATGACAATATGTCGGAACCGCGCTATGTAAACGTTTATTTTATGTCACTATGTCAGATCCGTGCTATGTAAACGTTTGTTTTATGTCACTATGTCAGATCTGTGCTATGTAAACGTTTGTTTTATTGATGCTATGTCAGATCCGCGCTATGTAAACGTTTGTTTTATGTCACTATGTCAGATCTGCGCTATGTAAACGCTTGTGTTATGTCACCATGTCACATCCGCGCTATGTAAACGTTTGTGTTATGTCACCATGTCACATCCGCGCTATGTAAACGTTTATTTTATGTCACTATGTCAGACCCGCGCTATGTAACCGTTTGTGTTATGTCAGACCCGCGCTATGTAAACGTTTGTGTTATGTCAGACCCGCGCTATGTAAACGTTTGTTTTATGACAATATGTCAGACCCGCGCTATGTAAACGTTTGACGGTTTGTTTTATGTCAGACCCGCGCTATGTAAACGTTTGTTTTATGACAATATGTCAGACCCACGCTATGTAAACGTTTGTTTTATGACAATATGTCAGACCCGCGCTATGTAAACGTTTGTTTTATGACAATATGTCTGACCCGCGCTATGTAAACGTTTGTTTTATTGATGCAATGTAGCCATTGCACAACGATCAAAAAGCCATTTATATTATTCGCTTTCAGCCGCTGGACAGAGCAGAATACAGTGGACCGGACGTCGGGTATAATGTGTATTTCAAGAAGAAAGATGACCCTAAGGAGTGGTTTCACGTAAGACATGACTCTTGCTATACTGTGATCACCGGCGTGAAGGAACAAAATGGTTATCCATTACTTACAATACTGTCATGTGTCTAGCAGCCTGGGAATAACCGTCAAGTTAAACACATAGTATTAGGGTTTAGCGTCGCACAAACAGCTTAGGTCATATTGCGACTAGAGCAGTAGTTCAGGCACCAGCTGACTCCCGGGTAGAACCGCCCACCTTTTGCAATCCAGCTATATAGCTTCTTCACATTAAAGAATTCGTGTCCATAGTTGGATTTCGAACATACAGACGTGAGTGGAAGTCAACAAGTTTAACCACTCGGCCACGAAAGTCATGCATGTCGGATTTGGAATCGAAGGGTACCGGATTCGATACTAGGTCAGAACACCTTTGTGATGACATTGAACAAGGCACCCCAAGCACAGTGCTGGTTAACAGCCTAGGGCACAGACGCTTGGGATCTGGATAAATGTTTTCGGGTTCAAAACCCAAAAAATATGCATTTTTTTTTTAAAGAATATTATGATACACCATAGGCTTGACACTATACATACAAATTGCTTAGGCTATTTCCAGGCAAGCTTAAAAATGACACACCGTCAATATCAAAGCCATACATTGGAAGACAACAATGTCGGAAATGTCAACAAACCGCGTGTAACACAATTGAACGTCCGTAATTTGCCAGTATCTAGACTTACTTGTAAAGCCACTGTTTTAATTCTCCGTAGCACCTATTTGTCCATCAACCATCGACTTGCATAGGAGAAAATTAAAAAATAACCACATTTTCTGCGATTTGACCTACATGCCAGGCTAATATAGAATGGATACCAGTGCCGTAGGTAAATTTCTTCCCTGATCTCCACACAGAGGTGAATAGCTGGCGCAAAACGTTTGCCATTAATGGAACATACATATATATAGCAACGCAATATCGTAATAACTAAACTCTAATATAGCAAACGGAAATATATATGAAGCAATGGCCTCGCTTTCCATTCAATCCGCCTCTCTTTCCAAAACCTCTACCCTACCGTAAATACGTATTCGTACTGAACCCTACCGTATACACGTATTCGTACTGAACATCAGTATTAAAAAGCCAGTTCGTTTTGTAGGCGAAGGTGCATGGCGCTAATGAGACTGGGTACACACATCTTGTGGGTGAAGACAATTTCTATCTGGAGTACTCCGTAAAAGTCGGGGCCTTCAACAAACACGGCAGCGGCCCAAACTCCACCGTCCAACCAGTCATGTCAGCCGAAGGCAGTAAGTTGATTCTTACATTTAGACATATATTTAGTATTATATTACTAGCTAACACAATAATATGTACAGTTAAATATGTGCTACATACCACATCCGAATAAAGACAGCATCCGAATAAAGACCACATTCGAATAATATTTCCTCAACAAGTTGGATTGTACACTCAAGTCAGTGCATGTAAATTCTTATTGGGAACCTAAATATATGAGATGAAACCCCCGAATTGGTATTTGGCACAATAACTTGTTTTCTCATGACCTTGAAATGACATTGAAAGGTCAACCTCAAGGTTACGGAGTATGGCTTATTTGTAAGGTTATATGAGGTTTTATATAGGTGGTCCATTGAAACTATATATCTATCTAGCTTAGCTATCCAGTTACACGCATGCACAGCTTACTACTATTGCAGTCGATGTACATTTCGCTGACCGACCACTGGACCGACCATTGTGTAGTTATCCAATAATCTCCACCAACTATGATCACGCTATTGTACTTTTCAGTGCCGGTCGCTACAGTGCTAATGGGAGACTGTGATAACTACAATGGCACTGCGTTCTCTATGACATGGACCCCTATTGAAGACACGCGGGAAGTTATTAAGGGCCGTCTGAAGGGATACAGGGTACAGTTTCACGTTTGTTATATATAGTGTGATAGTTACACCACCACCCGGGTCACATCTGAAATACATAGCAGAGTGGCTATACACATTGGCTGGTGTATATAGTTAATATGCCCATAGGAAATACAAGGTCTACAAGTGTTTGATCAATTATCAAAAACATGTAGATCTAACTTCTAGATCTTTTGCGAAAATAAAACAGACACTAAAGCGTGTTGTTGGTCACTGTTGATGTTATATGTTATGTTATATTTCGGGTTTTACGCCTGCATCAACACCATTTTGGGCTATATCGCCGGCGGGCAGTTTACCTAACAACACCATTCCTGGGCAGGCTCCAGCGGTTAACCAGTACTTGGGTGCACCAACCTCCGTAAGAAACTGCCAACTTTTTCATATAAATGAGACACGGCCTGAGCGGGGCTCGAACCCGTGACCATCAGTGATGATAGGTTACAGTGGTATACAAGTCAGCGACCTTAACCACTCGACCACGGAGATAGGTCGGTACATGTGTAGGTTGGTATGTTAAGGTTTTGCTACAAGTTTTGGGGGTTCATCTACTGTTGAAATTTCATTTCATCACCTCTGATGTAAGTTGTCCTAGATGTAGATGGCAACTCAGAAGGTACGTAAATTATCTTGGTCAACGAACTGTACAAACACACAGCAAATCTAATACATGTATGTGGAAAACGTTTGAACTGAACGCGCAGCTGTCTAACGGCGGGAGAAAGTTGTAACAACTTAGTCCGGTTTGTTCATAACCATATCATCTCACAGGCAGGAATTTGAAACCGGAAGGCAATGCTTGCTTGAGTAATAACGGACTATCACTGCACACGTGCTAACCTTTTTTATTTAAATGTATTTAACTTCGCTACCAGTTGCCTATTTGAGCGACGGGCAGTTTTACTAAACAATACCTTTCCTGGGTAGGCTCCAGCGGTTAAGCTGCTAACCGGTACAACAGAATAATTATGAATGCTGTTATAATTAGGAAGTTATAATTAATCGGTCTGGCACACAGTTTGACGCAAATCTGACCTACTTATTTCTTGACTGTATTAATTATTACTAGTGTGTTTTACATTAGGTACGATATTGGCATATAGACTACCCCGAGTTGGTTATATGGAGGGATTTGTACGGACAGCATGACTACACAGTTATTATCGGCCTTCAGGACAACACAAATTACTGGTCTTCAATACAAGTCATGAATTATGCTGGTGTCGGGCCTATAGGTGAAATCCGATTGGCGGAAACATTCCATTTACGTAAGTTCTATTTCTATTATGCTGGTGTTGGGCCAATAGGTGAAATCGGATTGGCGGAAATATTCCATTTACGTAAGTTCTATTTCTATTATGCTGGTGTCGGGCCTATAGGTGAAATCCGATTGGCGGAAATATTCCATTTACGTAAGTTCTGTTTCTATTATGCTGGTGTTGGGCCTATGGGTGAAATCCGATTGGCGGAAATATTCCATTTACGTAAGTTCTATTTCTATTATGCTGGTGTTGGGCCAATCGACGGAATGATTGGTTTAAGCATTTTATGATATTATGTAAATTCTATCTTTAATATGTTGGTGTTGATGCCGACCCGGCTTATTTTGTCGTTGGCCGGTCTATAGTTCTGAGTAGTAGTAATGTATGTAGTTGGGGAACGCGTAATGCAGCCAGAATCTCGGGGTATATAAGCTAGTGTTGGATTCGAACGCACACCTACCCAGATTGGGCAGCCAATGGGTGAATTGTGAAACACCTACCATCCAGGTTGGGCAGCCAATAGGTGAATTTTGAATCTTCATGGACCCAGAATGCCCATGGCAGACACGTTTATTATTATCCAAATATGCAACAGAACAAACAATTAATGTTTATACTGCTTGACACTAATCTCCTGTCATCATATTGCACAGACGAGTAATATAGATGTTGCATAATAACTATCTAGTGTGAATGTCAGTAATTATCGGTGTATAGATATGAAGTACTTAATTGTAACGAACAAAATTTCTAAATTCTAAATGTATAAACTCTTCGAAATTTAGTAAGGGTGAAAACGGTTACTTATTAGTTATGAAATTGAAGTCTCTATAAATAAATTGACTCCCTTATTGTATATACAACATGTACATCTAATAGGAATGAACGGGCTATCAATTTGAGCTTGATAGCATTGGGCCTATCGGTGACATCTGCTTGGATGAAATATTCCATTTACGTAACTTACATGTCACTTACATTATGCTTGTGTCGGGTTATTTGATCAAGTACGTTATATATATGGCATGACATATAGTGTAAATATATGTAAATACGTAGCATAGGCGGCGAACACTCGTCTATTTAGACTCGATGATTTCTAACTTTGTTTTGTGATTAGTATTCATAACATAATTATACTTCTACAATTGCCGAGTGTTTGTTGTTGACTACAAATCACTTGCGGAAGGTGGGTGGTTCTACGTCCGTGTCTACGACACTGCTCGGAAACGGAACCCAGGATCTACCTCTACTAATTATAACTGGAGAATTGCCACATGGCCTAATCTGTAATGATATTTGCTACATTGCCTAATCTGTAATGATATTTGCTACATGGCCTAATCTGTAATGATATTTGCTACATGGCCTAATCTGTAATGATATTTGCTACATGGCCTAATCTGTAATGATATTTGTGCTACATTGCCTAATCTGTAATGATATTTGCATGTCTCCCTTCTAGCTCCTCAACACTATCCCCGGCATATAGAGGTGTGGCCACACACACGTCACTCTGTCAGAGTAAAATGGCAAGGTATAAGTACGACCAGATTCGACGAAGAAACGCTTGAAGGATACATTGTAAGTTTACATTTAATATTTCACGTAACGTCCGTAACGTGTGAACGGAATGTTATGGTGTAGATACATAGACGTAACGTTTGAAGTCATATTCCTGATTCATAAACGAAATTACATTCCATGCGAGTGTGTCGATTTGTGTATACATGTAGCATTAGCTAATAAGCCATATCTCGAAAAATAAATCGTACCTAAGAATCAAAACACAAGTAAAACAATAATAAAGTTACCATTAACAAGTGATGCTATTAATGAATCGGCGATGATTTGCGGACATCATTTGGACAGTAAAGTACAGCCTACTTGGTTCACCTTCAACTGTGTCTGTCGAACAACCAGTAGCCATTAGAACTGACAGGCTCTGTCGGGAAACAGTCATATTGTCTAAAATGGTATGTGCTAATGCAAAAAAACCCGTGTGTACTGTTTCATGCAAAACAAACTATGATCGGTCGGTAGGGAATTGCGATTTTTATGATTTTATTACTATACACAGATCCGCCTCCGTGGTCGAGTGGTTAAGGGCGCTGACTTGTATACCACTGTAACCTATCATCACTGATGGTCACTGGTTCGAGCCCCGCTCAGGCCGTGTCTCATTTATATGAAAAAGTTGGCAGTTTCTTACGGAGGTTGGTGCACCCAAGTACTGGTTAACCGCTGGAGCCTGCCCAGGAAAGGTGTTGTTAGGTAAACTGCCCGCCGGCGATATAGCCCGAAATGGTGCTGATGCAGGAGTAACACCCGATATATAACTAATATAACTACTATACACAGAAAACTGTGAAAAACGAAATTTTGTCTTCATTTTTAAGCCTATGTAGTTGTCTTGTTAAGACTAAGTAAAACAGAAGTTCACAGCGCCAGGAAATAGAATACAAGTTGATGTTTATTTATATAAGGAGTGCTAGTCTGGCTATGTACCACACGTGCACAGCAGTGGCTAGGTACCACAGTGAGCAATACAATGTGTTATTCCACTGCTTTCAACATATTTTATTCCATTACATTCTATAATTCACCAGAAAGCATATAATAATAATTCATAATTATTTCTCAATTATCAAACCAAGCATTGCATAGCTAAATACTCATTTGCAGATTCGTATTTGGAAAATACATGAAGATATCCGAACAGCCAGGGATATTGTGTTAGAAAAGGACCCCGAAGCTATTGTAGATAATCTGCAAGTGAGGACGGTGTATGTAATACGAGTGCTCGGCTATAGCATCGGGGGCGATGGAGCCCTTAGTCCACATACGTACTTCACTGTTGAAGGTTTGTTTGAATATGTCTTTTTTATGTATTTAGAGTAGCACCGATAGCTCTTGTCATATGGTGACTTTTCAGTATTGAGCAAGACCCCACCAGAATCACATATGACATATAACGTATGACCCGTGTTGATGTTATATATAAATATATATATTCAACCATGTGGTAAAGTCCACCTCCAACTGTAGTCCACTTCTAGTATCACAATAATCTAGCATCAGTTCATATTATCCTGTCAACACAGACAGCCTTAGCCTGGGAACAGGCGTTGATATATTTTGCCTGGTCAACAGGCGTTGATATATTTTGCCTGGTCAGTCATATAAATATATTTTAACACCGAGACGATTAATTGAGCCGTATCGAGTTTCTGATCGATGCCTAGGAACAGGCGTTGATATATGTTGCATGGTCAGTCATATAAATATATTTTAACACCGAGATCATTAATTGGGCCGTATTGAGTTTGTGATAATGTCATTTTGCTAGAAGTTAGTGGAAAATCGACGGACTGGAACCTAGTGGAAAATCGACGGACTGGAACCCAGGCTAAGACCACCTGTCAGCAAGAACCAATTGCTTGGCAATTCTCCTGGGTGATCTTAATATATAGTTATGACTGTATTTGTTAAGTTGACACCAACATATATGTACATTTTGGGTATATGTCCAACGATCCACCGTAGCATTACTATCATGAAATTTCAATATTTAACATAAGTATACTACAGTAAGTTAGTAACATAATATTATTACATTTGTACAAACTAATAAAGCTCTCTGTAATATATAGGATATGCTTTGAATCACATATGATCTACATTTCGCTTTTGATATTAAAATAAAACTAGGTCAGTGAAATAACCAGCAACAACGAAAACAACCAATGTTGAGGTTTTAATTGCAACATCACCTATAACTAGGTACATATATTTAGATCAGTTATTAATGTTTTATGTTGGTGAAGAAATTAGGTCAATACTATAAATAGTTATTTATTTATCAATTAAAATGAACATTTCAGATATTGAAAGAAGGACCTGTTCATTACTGGCCTTCCAATGGCTTTTCTCAAACAGAATCACAATAACCGATAGCTATATTTAATTATATATAAATATATAATATAATTATAAACCAAGTAGGTCATTTTAGACAAAAGAATAGATGGTTATTGTCTTTACTTTCATTACATGTATCATAATATTATATAGTTAACTCCATATTATGCAATTCGATACAACGTATTATTGTCTTCAATGTGATACATTGATACATCACGAATCAACGGTCCTTTAAAGTCCTGTTATAAAGACGAAGTTGCACCGTAATGCAGACGTCCCGTTTATTATTGGGCACTTATAATAAAACATGCCACGAGTGATTTACACACATTAATGTTAGCTGTTATGAGTTGCTACGGAGAAATGGATCTACGGAGAGATCAAAGAACTAGAGGAGAGCCACTCGTGGATATACAATGTTCGGTGATCATTCGATGAAATAAATTATTAAATTTAAACAACAATTCTGTTTTTTATGGAGTTGTGTTGTCTGCAGTGGGCGAAGTCAGTGTACCCAGGACGACTATTTCGCCCGAGTCGCTCTCTAGAATGAACCCTGCCTATCATGTGTGTTTCATCAATTTCGAACATTCTATATTTCGTCCGCCTTCGTGGTCAAGTGGTTATGGTCGCTGACTTGTATACCACTGTAACCTATCATCACTAATGGTCACGGGTTCGAGCCCCGCTCAGGCCGTGTTTCATTTATATGAAAACGTTGGCAGTTTCTTACGGAGGTTGGTGCACCCAAGTACTGGTTAACCACTGGAGCCTGCCCAGGAAAGGTGTTGTTAGGTAAACTGCCCGCCGGCGATATAGCCCAAAATGGTGCTGATGCAGGCGTAAAACCCGAAATATAAACATATAACATCGATGAAATAAATTTCTATCTTACACTAATAAACATCACTCTTATCTTTCTGTTATGATGTCCAATGATTTTGGCTAATATAATATTTGTTTTCATATTTTATTCATTTTAACTGCCCCTGTCGGGAGCCTCATTGCACTACAATACACAACCGCACAACCACTTGTGTTAGTCTGAACGTCCGCAATAAGAAATGATTCCAGTATAACGTTCCAGTTAGTGTCTATTTGCTGTCAAAATTAAAAACTACAGACACAACAAATTTATTAAAATATAATACTTTATTATAATAATACTTTATTATTAACTGTTCATGATGTCAGACAAAACGTACATGCAACCGCGAGGAATACAGAGCAAACGCCATCTTTCACTGAAAAAATCATTCATTGGAAAGCACAAAAAAGACTAACCTACAATAGTCAAAAAGAATATAATTTAGTTTTCAACACCTATATTAAAATACTGAAACGGTTGACTTTCTTTTGTGAAACACCTGAATGTGTAATGTTTGTTTTGTAACGAATACAATTATATATGATAACCCCCCCGAACAGAAATATGACTTTAAGTGACTGCTAACTGCATAGCGCGAAATGCGATTACACCTACTAAATATAAATAGATAGCTTACATGCACATTTTGAATGTCGTAAAATGCACATTTTGAATGTCGTAAAAATATTCATGACACGGTATTGTAATTCTAGCCGGTCTATTTTAGCTGCATCGTCTAAATGTGTACTTATTCAGTGTATTCATGCTCTGTTTCAGGCGGAAACGTGCCATTTGATCCGACGACAACTCGATTCTGCTTCAACCATGAAATGTGTGGTGCATTGTCCTTGAGTGTTTCACTAGTCTTACTTCTATCCGTGCAAATATTATATTTCTTTTTGTAACAATGACCTTTTGTAAGTTTTTCTGATTAGTGTCTGATGTTTGACGTTATTTGCATCAGAGTTAAAAATTGATATAAATGATGCGAGAGATTTATCGCTTATTTAAGCGTGAATTCGCAACTTTAGCCAGTGGCCCGATATTTAAGCGTGAATTCGCAACTTTAGCCACAGTGGCCCGCATCCGTGATTAACGTCACCGACTTGTAGTATCCAATCATCACTGATGGTCATGGGTTCGAGCCCCGCTCAGGCCGTGTCACATTTATATGAAAATGTTGGCAGTTTCTTACGGAGGTTGGTGCACCAAGTACTGGTTAACCGCTGGAGCCTGCCCAGGAAAGGTGTTGTTAGGTAGGCTGCCCCGTCGCTCAAATGGGCAACATGTAGCGACGTTAAATTAACTTAAGCTACAGTGTGATTTGCACAGCTCCATGTGGTTGTCTTCATAGCAAGGAGACACATATGCATAATCAAAGGGATAACAATCAATTTGATATTGCTAGCTGTGTTTTAATTGTTGCTTCCGTGTTGTGCACATCTTTATGTACAAATGTAATCAATGTGTTGAGTGTTGCTCCGGTTGTATGCACATCTTTATGTAGTAGGAGTCTATTTCATGCCATGATCGTATTGCGGTAGGTCTATAGTTGTCAATCGATCGCATGTCAAAGTCTTTGGGTTTGCAGATAAACTACAAGGACTCAAAAGATGACTTTCATTACTGTGAATGCAGTTTGCCCGATTCTTGTTTAGACGCCTGATATGACGGCGTTGAAAAGTTGTAATTTGACAATCCGACGGTCACGAGCGATAATTTGACAACCAGGTTACACAAGCTTAGTTAGGAAATGTATACTACGGCCTTTTTTGTTCCTATTTTCATTATACAATCTACATCCACTATTTCAAAGTCGGTTATGTCGAATTATGCGGTTATCTCGAAGTCGGATCAAAGTCCCGTTTCAGACACTATCATCTTACATATAACTGGATCTGTTTACATATAGTTAAGTCGAACTTCGGTTATGTCGAAGTATTTTGTTCGGTCCGACGGAAGTATAGCAGACACATATTGTTTTATTAGTATTATTGTGACATGTAAATATATATCTATGGTGATCTATGAATATATATATATATATATATATAATGCATCTAAACTGTCGTGTAGCCTATTTTAGATTTTGTTAATAGATATTTTCTATGTTGTACTATATAGAATGTGTGTACATTTGGAAACAGTTTTTAAGGCAGCTTTCAATTCAAAATGCAGGTGATTTCACGCCATATTTTATGAAACGACTTTGGAATATTGCTATTAAGCGAACCGTTAGCTCGATTGCGAAACAAGTTATTACACCATTAGATGAATCGATCTCTTGCATTCATTCCTTCTGGACTCCATCACCACGGGGTAGAGAGGAGTGAGTCAATATGGAACTTAAGTATAAGGACACAATCGTAACGGCCACCACTGACCGTGAATTCCGGGTCTCTAGCACCTGAAGCAAACGCGCTATCACAGCGCTATCACGACTTCCAAGCAAATATTAAAGTATGTTTTTTAACTTTTAATGGTCAGAAGTTGGCGTTCCTTGACCAGTTCCGAGTTCAGACAGATTTGGATTACTTGTAGACAGTAACAGAGCTTTATCACATGGCCTACTTTGTTGTTCTATTTATCATAAGTCATATTTCTGTTCAAAAATGTGAAATTTGAGTGTCTCGATATTTTAGGCCATCAATTGTATAAAGGCGTACTAAATGTGATATATGCTCATTCATATCTGCGATAGTATGGTTTGTTTCGCACAAACGGAGCTACGACGAGAGCCAAGCGAATTTTTCTCTACACTAATCTCTTCTTCTCGTGCTCCGAATTGATAGTTCACTAATCTCTTCTTCTCGTGCTCCGAATTGATAGTTCATGTTCTTGAACTTTCTTCAAATATTCTTTTTGGTTTGTATACTGTTGTGTTTGAATACTTGGATGGACGCATGCACATGTATATAAGTATTTTGATTGCTATGTATATTTCCTTACGGCCTAATTACAATTTCATAGAATATGTGTTTATGTCTATGTTCATATGTCTCTATACTCAACAAATTTCCTAATGGGCGGAGCCACCTGATATTTACCATATAATATCAATTTTTACATGTACATATAATTTTATTTGATATCATCTACATGTTATATCATCTACATTTGTATTACATCTGGACAATATGAAAATATTTTATATGACCGATTAAGAATTATGTTAAGTGTATTATGCTATTTGGTTTGTTGACAGGTATATGAGTATATAGTGCTGGCCAGGGTTGATATTCCCAGATCAGCAGGGGAGGCGAATACCACTCTTGGCGTGGAGGTTTCAGCTAAGTATTAATATCAGACTCGACCAATCTTATCACTTGAACTTGAGTTTTGAGATCTGAGAAAAGTGTTAAAACCTCCGACCCTGGTCGCCACTATGTACTCATATGCCATGTCAACAAAACAAAGTAACACTTTTATAAACTTTTTTTTAAAACAATGTTTTCAGTCTGTTTTTCATCGATTTTATTTTTACCAGTCCACCGAGTGACGATGGGTGATTTTTACTTTTACACCGGTATGTTCAGATTTGGATTTACACAAATGTTCAATTGCTTTTCATATCGTATTTCGCTGTTAGTCTTACTGGGTGTTAAGAAATTCACGTAGTTAAATGGTGTAAATTATCGAAAAATTACTCCATATTTATTTCCGGGTCTCTTACACAAATCCATTGCTCATTATCGTACCGAATGCGCGGCTTTCAGTTTAGCTTAAGAATAGTGAGGCGTGATGATTGAGTTTATTTACCCTCGCCGCCGGTAAACCATATGGGCGAGCAAACATGCTTTCGCACCGTCGATTATTCGATGAAGTGTTGAGTCGTCGGTGTCGTGTAGATTGAGGATTGTAGTTTCCCGTGAAGATTTCGATCCAAGATGATTAGTTTACTCGATATTATTCCTTGTTGGTTGAGTCTATGAAGTCCAAGATGATTATGTTCTAGAAGATTGTGGTACTGGTAGTTGATGTGCTGTAACGTCTCCCTCACCATGTCCAAGGTGGTTATTTTCTCGGTGGTATCTTAAGCTTTCTCGGTGCTTTTTAGGGCCACATCCTCCACGATTAGTCTGCTCACAGCAGCAAAATGGTTCGGTTGCCCGTTGACGCATCCGGGGTCGAGGTCGCATCTCGCCCGTCATTGGAGACAGATAAAAAGAGTTCGAGGCGACGGGTGTGCCATCCACGCCAAGCGATTGCCGTCTTCTATTGCCCGGTCACTCGTCGCCTCTTCAGCGCCCCAGTACTAGCTGTCGCTGATCTAGGTAAGTGTTGACACTCCGAAGAGTCGATGCAGGTCCTCGTCTGTATGCGTCAGCGGCGTGGATTGGTCACTTCGGAACGGTGAACCAATTTCCTGCTGTGAGCTGCGCCTTGTTCCCGACGTGCACGATGTGGAGGTACGTACACGAATCGTGAGGCACGCGAAAGGTATGCAGCCGTATATACCACCAGCCTTTCCCGGAAATATCAATATATATTTACGGCTAGGTTATCCAATCAAATTACTGGAAACTAAATTGAAGCGTAATAAATGCCTATGTCTGTCGATATTCATTAATTCGCATAAACACGTCATAATAGTTTTGATTATGTACTTTGACTGAAAAATTAAAATTGATTGATCCATATTATTTTTATTTCCCCCCGAAAATTTACATTTGCACACCACTCCCTGCTGGATTACACTACCCACTGCTGGAATACACTACTCGTACATTCCCCACTGCTTACTGCCAGAAAAGCAAGTATGGAAAAAATATATAATTTTTTAATATTTTTATTTCCCCCCGAAAATTTACATTTGCACATCATTCACTACTAGAATACACCACTCACTGCACTACACCGCTCGTACATTTCACATCTGCTCACTGCCAGCAAGTAGTACATACAGTACATAACCGGAATGAGCCGCTCATCGCCAAAGTTAAAGCCTGGCCTGTTATCCGTGGTGGAGTGACTACGGTTTAAACTTTAAAGTTTTAAAAAGAAAGTCGTGCGAGGTGCACTTAGTGCTCAGTGTAAGTCGTGCGAGGTGCACTTAGTGCTCAGTGTAATAGTTGTCTTCATGTAGGAGACTTTAGCCTGGGAACAGGCGTTGATATAGTTTGCCTGGTCAGTCATATAAATATATTTTAATACCGAGACCATTAATTGGACCGTATTGCGTTTCTGATGTCATTTTGCCAGAAGTAAATTAGTGAAAAATCGACAGACTAGAACACAGGCTAGGTAGACTTTTATAAACTCTAAAACACTTAAGATGTATTGCACCCGGTCGATCTCCTCACGACGTGCACGTCGTGACCGGGGCACATCCCGCAGCAGCAGCGTAGGATTCTGGGATCTTCTGGTCGTCGATCTTGCGAAGGGGAGGCTCGCCAGCATGTGGACCCACGGCTATGGCACATTAGGACAGATCCGCCGTCTCTTCTAGATAGTATTTGAAATACACACTATATCTTCGCTGGCTTCTTCGATCTTTCTCCTTCTACTTCTCCGGCGGATAGACAGCGGACCTGAGGGAGCGGCAACGGTCGTGGCATCCACGCTCCCCTGAGTGACAATCGACGACCAGATGTCTAACTGCCAGATCCGTATAAATGCTGCTGCGGGGTGACCAACAGGGAGGAGGGTGGCCCTCTAAAGGACCACATACAGACCAGGCCGTGTCACCCTGGCATGGAAAGAAGAAGCCATCTGAGGATGTCATCATAAGCACCACAGAGGAATAATCATCTTAGTAGGCTTGCCCATATGGTTCGCCGGAGGCGAGGATAAATAAACTCAATCATCATCATGTACTGTACACTGTCTTTGAAGCGGTTGGATAGACAGTCAAATCTGTCGTAAGCAGCCAGCCAAAGGAAGCAAAGAAAGTGGCTGCTTAGCACATGTGGCTGCTGAATAGAGGTCAATTGTATAATAAAACAAGATACTATGAATCTGGAAACTGACCACTAACATAGGTTTGACTGTAAATCATGTTTATAATCTACCATCATTCTTATTAACGTTTCCATTTATTTCTGAATCTATACAATGGTGATGGGCAAGTAGTCCAGTGGTCAACATGTTTGGAATGCGAAGCCAGGGACACCAGGTTCGATCCCCCGTCTGACCCTAATACTATTAACATATATGACTCTTAAACCGAGGTCTCGTGACTGCACTTAACAGAACCAGAAGATGTTCTGGAATGTTTCTCTCTGTATTATTGCATTATCCTCCAAAATATAAAATGATTAATCTCTTCCGGAGGCGTCGCTCATATGGGCACCCTGTAGCGACGGTAGATAAACGTAAACACGCAGCTGCAACACATCAATGTTTCTTGAGACGGGTAGTTCAAGTTTCTCGTGTTTCAACGGCTTTGTTGCGTCTAGACGGTGGGAAAATAGCAAATATACGTTTTGTGTCATTGTCCTAAAATGCGACACTCCGAACCCTTTATTTCACTGATAAATTTCTATATTTCATTCAATTTGGAAATAATAAAATAAATGTATTGTTTGTTTTACGTTTATTTATCGTCGCTACCGGTTGCCTAAATGAGCGACGCCTCCTGAAGAAATTAGTAATTTGAGAGTTATGGAGGATCCAGAGTCTCATCTGGTTCATTTACGTGCACGGTGTACAGCACCGACACGAGACCTCGGTTTAAAGTCCCATCTGAAAGAAATGTTAATTTTATTATGGTCAGACGGGGGATCGAACCTGCGTTCCCTGTATTAACAGTTCAGCGTGGTAACCCACTGGACTACATATTCGTCCTAAACAAGTGTATGCTTCTAGTATATATAGGTGTGTCCTCCCGATGCCACTGCTAGTTTGGGATCCAAGGTCCCTCACTCTCTAAGACTGAACCCTGACGTGTACACTTCACGTCTTAACCTGCCAATCACGACTAAAGTCGTCTGATCACGCTCTATGCTGTTTGTTTATTACGATAATGGAGCTAAATACATGGCAACATAGATCCTGATCAGACGTGACGTTACGCCGCGGCTGATCTGGATCTATGTTATTTGCACATTCCGTCCAATATATTCGGCAGGTTAAGGGTTTAAACATCTAGTTAAGTTCGAATGGAGTATATTTTGATGGAAGCATAATATAAGGACCTAGTGATCAAATTATAGTCTCCAATTGGTGAAGGATGGCCTCCGAGCAGACAAGGGCACACACCCGGGTAGAACCACCGATCTTACGCAAACCAGCTGCTAGCTCACATGAAAGAATTCGACATCCTCAGCTATAAGGTGGCAAGTTATTTAAAGTAAACGACCTTAAACCACTGGGAAGAATTAGCGAACGCATTCTATACAAAACACAACCGTACTGCACTTACAAATGTGATATTTTTGTGTCAGTTTTGAAATTAATACTAGCCCAGTTTCAAGCCACAATAATTCCTCAGTCAGCAGTACATTTGAATATATACGGACACCAAATAGTAAAATTTATATCCTTTTAGAAACAAAATATAGCCAATTTGGTATCAAAATATGTGAAATATTGGGTAAAGTAATGCAATGTGTGAAGGATTATTTTCTTCACTCGTGCTAGTAAAATCCATAATTCTAAAATTTGTACCTAAAAAGTAACGCTCAATATAAAAAGGTGCACAGTATTTTTAATGGTGTCAGTATATATTGGATACCACATGTCACAGTGACCCAATATTATGTGTAGCAGGCGGGCTTAGTCTCGTATTTCAATATTATGCATAATGCATCATAACTACATTGCTATATATGGTACAGAACTATGAAGCATGTACGGGTTATTCTCACCATTCTGTGGAATTTAAATGGAATATTTGGACAGTTTTCATTTGGTAAGACTAATTATAGTACATATTTTAGAGCTTATATTTTATTCGTTTTGGACTGCTATATTGATTATATCTAGGTAATCAACCCGCACCACCGCACCGTTGCGACCTCTAGTGCACAAAATAGCATATTGCACCACTTTTACCAACAGCGCGGCTTCCATAACACCAGCATCCCCGCGTATCCCGACTGGATTTGAACGCGCAACACCACGTTGTTGCATATCCCGCCACTGCCTGGATTTTAACCCGCACCACCGCACCGCTGCGACCTCTAGTGCACAAAATAGCATATTTCACCACTTTTACCAATTGCGCGACTTCCATAACAACAGCATCCCAGTGTACCCCGCAACTGCCTGAATTTGAACCCGCAGTACCGCGCAGCTGCTACCTCTAGTGCACAAGATAGCATAATTTACCACTTTACCGATAGCGCGACTTCTATAACACAAGCATCCCCGCGTACCCCCCGATATAGGTTGCACAATAAAGTGATACTGATTGCATTGCATCGATAATAGAATTCTAATGACAGCAAAATTGCATGCTAAGCACGATGATCCCACCAATGGCTTATAACCTTCAACCTTACTAAAACAGAGGTATGCGTTTTATTGTAAGGTACAATGGGGGATGGCTCCCCGACCCCCTTGGTACCTATGACGGGGAAAATAAATAAAAAATTACAAAAACAAAAACAACAGAGGTTGTGTTGTTTTCATTAGGACCAGAACGTAAATCCCGTATTACTCTTTGATAGCACTAGACTGAGACTTCGCTGAACAGCATAAACATCTCGGAGTAACCTTAAGTGAACACGGAAAATGGCACGAACATATAAATACTAAAACTCTAAATTAATATAATATATTTCTTACATGCGACCAATCCTGGACCAATCCTGGAGTATGCTTCTCTGGTCTGGACAGAGTGTAGAGAATACGAACAGGAGTCGCTGGAAAGGTTACAGTATGAAGCAGCTCGCATGGTCACGGGTCTCACCAGATCTGTATCAATTGCTCGCCTCCTTAAGGAAATAGGCTGGGTGTCTCTACAGCAGATCGTCGAAAAATTCAAATGTTAATTACAGTCTATAAAACTAAGCATGGAACTCTACAAGCATATCTAGAATTAGCCTGAATAGGAGTCGATATATTTTGCCTGGACAGTCAAATAAATATATCTTAACACCGAGACTATTAATTGGGCAGTATTGTGTTTCTGGTCATGTTATTTGGCCAGAAGTTAAAAAGTGATAAATCGACAGACTGGAACCCAGAATAATCTAGAATCTAATTTCCCACTAACAGTTGCCGAGTCTAACCCTTATCAGTTACGAAATTGGCGAGGGTTATATAACAATACTGGGCCGTACTTAACCTTTTTCAAGTTCTTTCATACCTTTATCAACTGCGTTGTGGAATACACTTGACCTCGAAGTAAGTACATTAACTATTTTAAATCGCCTGACGTTTTAGTACTCCGTAATACATGCACGCTTACGTAACAATTGCAGTAATTTGAATGATGACCTATATAGGAATCATTTGAAAGAAAATTATGTATGTGAATGTGGTTCCGAAATAGAAAATGCTGAGCACTACTTCTTTCACTGTAGAAAATATGACATCCAACGAATACAGCTCCTCAATGCGACTCGTACCCATCACCCTCTAAACACGGATATATTGCAGAATGGAAGCGAACGATACACAGAAGATGGAAATAACTTCATTTTCTTGGAAGTGCAAAACTTTATTAAAACTACTGATCGCTTCTAGTTATTATTCTTATTATTCTCTCCCTTCTCACATGTCATTTAGTATACATCACTTTCTTTTTAAATCAACATAACTATATAGCGCTGAAAACGTTAACCATTATTTGTGCTCTATAAATGAACTTGCTTTGATGTTGTTAGAACTTGTGGCTCAACCCATTTGCTAATTATGTATTTGTAATTTGTTTGTAATTGTTACATAGAGTGGTGGAACCTATGCTCGGCGTATTCCTATGCTCGACGTATTTTTTCCATTTACATCTGTATTTAAAATATTTAAATAGTTTTAACCTATTTTCGCTGACAGAGGTGAAGCATGGTTCAATAACATTCCGTTGTGCGTACCGGTAGCCTAATGCAACTGTCACCTGACTGGTTTAGTAGCCGAATATAAATAGACAACTTGTTGGGAATTTTTTTTCCACCGAAATGTGCGGTTTACGATCATTTCAGGTGGCTATAAAAATGGGGAAAAAATGTACAAATAACCAGAAAAAAGTTTCTTACGAGTTGTAATATTGTTAGTTATTGATGTTATTAAGTTAAAATAATATATTCAACATTTACCCATGCATAAATAAAAAAATTCATATACGCCGTGCATAGGTGCCCTAAAGTATCTAATTCCCCATGGAAACAGGTGCCGTTGCGATAGCTGTATATAGGCGCATGGTCAGGTAATGAAACTAACATTTTCAACAACAATTTTTTGAAAGATGTGTTCACGACTTAAAATATAATATTATACGGCAAGTGTATTTAACTTTTTTTATAGGCCATGATATGTAGGATTTACGCCGAGCATAGGTTCCACCACTCTAAAATATTATAAAATCAAATGAACTTGTTTATAGGTGTTATGTGTGTTGAAACTATTATTTGTGAAGTAAGAACTTGTGGCTCGACCCAATTTTGCTTTCTTTGCATATATTGTATGTAGATTCTTTGCATATATTGTATGTAGATTCTTTGCATATATTGTATGTAGATTCTTTTATATTGTATGTAGATTCTTTGCATATATTGTATGTAGATTCTTTGCATATATTGTATGTAGATTCTTTGCATATATTGTATGTAGATTCTTTGTATATATTGTATGTAGATTCTTTGCATATATTGTATGTAGATTCTTTGTATATATTGTATGTAGATTCTTTGCATATATTGTATGTAGATTCTTTGTATATATTGTATGTAGATTCTTTGTATATATTGTATGTAGATTCTTTGTATATATTGTATGTAGATTCTTTGTATATATTGTATGTAGATTCTTTGTATATATTGTATGTAGATTCTTTGCATATATTGTATGTAGATTCTTTGTATATATTGTATGTAGATTCTTTGTATATATTGTATGTAGATTCTTTGTATATATTGTATGTAGATTCTTTGCATATATTGTATGTAGATTCTTTGTATATATTGTATGTAGATTCTGTGTCATCATAGAGCAAAATAAAATATGATTAAACAATTAAACTGTGGGACATTCTTCGACGGCCTCAATTCGTAAATAGCTCTAGTGTTCAATATAATTATATAGGCACATGTCAGGATTATGGGTCTGGACAAGTGATTTCGGGTTGAAAACCATTAAAAAAACACTTTAAAAACATGTTGATAAACCATTGGCTTGACACTTTAAATATGCTTATATGCTTGGCTTTGTATGTATAATGTCAAGCCTCTGGTTTATCAAATTGTTCTTAAACATTTTAAAATCTTAAAACCAAATTTAATTTTGTTGAACACGAAATCACTTGTCCAGGCCCCAAGCGTCTGTGCGTACGCCGGATGCAACCGAAGTAGCGAGATTTATCTTTGTCATACAAAAATGAAGCATTGAATTTGATTTACATTCAATTGGTAGTAACCATCCATTCAGCTCTATAGTATAAAATGTAAATGAGTGTGTACTCGTGTATAAATTCGTATCAGGTTTCCGATATTTCCTGTTTCTATCAATGGCTAGATTCTATAATTATAATAATACTACTAATAATAAAAACGACTTTATTTAACGAGAGAACTCATTTGAACAATTAAGTAAATCTACCACGAGGCCCTCAACAAACTAAAACATGAAAATAGCATAATGAAACATGTAAACAGTAACCAGTAAAACTTTCATAGGAAATAAGATATAAGCTACAAGAAATAATACTTATATTCATGTATAATTGTAAACTATCAGTTGATTAGGTTATTGGTCTGTTCTTTGTACCACCGGCTATATAAAGCTTTGAAGTGTGGCACATAATGTGCTGTTTTGATGTGATAAGGGAGGGAATTCCACAAGTGTAATCATGAATATAACACAGATTTTCTAAAAATAGCAGTAGTTGGCTTAGGAGGGTAAAGTTGGAGATCGCAAGTTTTGAGTTCGATTATACATCGAGATCATTGAACTGTACAGGATGAAACATGAGAATAGAGTGACTATTTTATAGAACATATGTTTATTCATGACATATACATACGTACATAGTCATAATATACACATACAATTATATACAAATAAACAAGTGATCAATAATTTAAAAAGCTATTGTATTGCTACTGTATTCTAATTCAGTCGCTATTGAACTATATAGAGGGTGCATATTTAGTTGGTGTTTTTGTGTAATTAAGAAGACACAACTTTCAGTATGGATAGAGTTCCTATGATTTAAAGCATTCTTAAGAAAACGAGTCAAGCTGAATAACACCTTTCTGTTATCACTGTTCATTAAAGCGACACTACATCAGTGAAAACGCAAATTTCTGCAGACTGTATTTTCCTATTAGCAAACGTCGTATACGCGGTTTGTTGACATAACAAAATAATGTAAATAGGGTCGACATTCATGCGAAATACAACTCGTTTATCCTGAATAACACGAGTTATGTTACAGATTTACCGTTATATCTCACATGTGTGCCTATGCATATTTATGTGTGGACTAGTCTTAGTTAAATTATCTTTAAGCGATATTATCACGCATTTAGTGTTGACTCCGATGACAAACAAACGGCAATTAAGGAGTGTGGATGATCGATATATGAAATCCTACTGTTTATTGATTCAATGTTAGTGTTCGAATGTATTCGGAAGAATTTGTAGTAGAAACGCATTCATACGTGAAAAATGCATTTTATTTGCTTTTTACAATGTAATGTCGCTTTAAACTGCAACGTTTGTACACGCTTGGTCTCATGTAGCAGTAAATAAGGAGGCAGTTCTTTCCTCAAATCTGAGTAACACGAACACATTAAAACAAAATGATACTCATCTTCAATAACACTAACACTTAAATGTCTAGCTACAGCTGGGCTACAATACGCTTTACTGTGTATGTACTGTAGAAGCTACAGTTGGGCTACAAAACGCTTTAATGTGTAGGTGCTATAGAGGCTACATCTGGGCTACAATACGCTTTAATGTGTAGGTGCTATAGAAGCTACATCTGGACTACAATACGCTTTAATGTGTAGGTGCTGTAGAAGCTAAAGCTGGGCTACAATACGCTTTAATGTGTAGGTGCTGTAGACGCTACATCTGGACTACAATACGCTTTAATGTGTAGGTGCTGTAGAAGCTACATCTGGGCTACAATAAGCTTTAATGTGTAGGTGCTGTAGAAGCTACAGCTGGGCTACAAAACGCTTTAATGTGTAGGTGCTATAGAAGCTACAGCTGGGCTACAATACGCTTTACTGTGTATGCACTATAGAAGCTACAGATGGGCTACAAAACGCTTTAATGTGTAGGTGCTATAGAAGCTACATCTGAACTACAATACGCTTTAATGTGTAGATGCTGTAGAAGCTACAGCTGGGCTACAATACGCTTTACTGTGTAGGTGCTGTAGAAGCTACATCTGGGATACAATACGCTTTAATGTGTAGGTGCTGTAGAAGCTACATCTGGGCTACAATACGCTTTATGGTGTAGGTGCTGTAGAAGCTACATCTGGGCTACAATACGCTTTATGGTGTAGGTGATGCAGAAGCTACATCTGGGCTACAATACGCTTTATGGTGTAGGTGCTGTAGAAGCTACATCTGGACTACAATACGCTTTAATGAGTAGGTGCTGTAGAAGCTACAGCTGGGCTACAATACGCTTTAATGTGTAGGTGTTTTAGAAGCTACAGCTGGGCTACAATACGCTTTAATGTGTAGGTGCTGTAGAGGCTACAATAAGCTTTAATGTGTAGGTGCTGTAGAGGCTACACTACGCTTTAATGTGTAGGTGCTGTAGACGCTACATCTGGACTACAATACGCTTTAATGTGTAGGTGCTGTAGAAGCTACATCTGGGCTACAATACGTATTAATGTGTAGGTTCTGTAGAAGCTACATCTGGGCTACAATACGCTCTAATTTGTAGTTGCTGTAGAAGCTACATCTGGGCTACAATACGCTTTAATGTGTAGGTGCTGTAGAAGCTACATCTGGGCTACAATATGCTTTAATGTGTAGGTGCTGTAGAAGCTACATCTGGGCTACAGTACGCTTTGATGTGTAGGTGGTGTAGAAGCTACATCTGGACTACAATACGCTTTAATGTATAGGTGCTGTAGAAGCTACATCTGGGCTACAATACGCTTTAATGTGTAGGTGCTGTAGAAGCTACAGCTGGGCTACAATACGCTTTAATGTGTAGGTGCTGTAGAAGCTACAGCTGGGCTACAATACGCTTTAATGTGTAGGTGCTGTAGAAGCTACATCTGGGCTACAATACGCTTTAATGTGTAGGTGCTGTAGAAGCTACATCTGGGCTACAATACGCTTTAATGTATAGGTGCTGTAGAAGCTACATCTGGGCTACAATACGCTTTAATGTGTAGGTGCTGTAGAAGCTACATCTGGGCTACAATAAGCTTTAATGTGTAGGTGATGCAGAAGCTACATCTGGGCTACAATACGTATTAATGTGTAGGTTCTGTAGAAGCTACATCTGGGCTACAATACGCTCTAATTTGTAGTTGCTGTAGAAGCTACATCTGGGCTACAATACGCTTTAATGTGTAGGTGCTGTAGAGGCTACATCTGGGCTACAATATGCTTTAATGTGTAGGTGCTGTAGAAGCTACATCTGGGCTACAATACGCTTTAATGTGTAGGTGGTGTAGAAGCTACATCTGGACTACAATACGCTTTAATGTATAGGTGCTGTAGAAGCTACATCTGGGCTACAATACGCTTTAATATGTAGGTGCTGTAGAAGCTACAGCTGGGCTACAATACGCTTTAATGTGTAGGTGCTGTAGAAGCTACATCTGGGCTACAATACGCTTTAATGTGTAGGTGCTGTAGAAGCTACGTCTGGGCTACAATACGCTTTAATGTATAGGTGCTGTAGAAGCTACATCTGGGCTACAATACGCTTTAATGTGTAGGTGCTGTAGAAGCTACATCTGGGCTACAATAAGCTTTAATGTGTAGGTGCTGTAGAAGCTACATCTGGGCTACAATAAGCTTTAATGTGTAGGTGATGCAGAAGCTACATCTGGGCTACAATACGCTTTAATGTGTAGGTGCTGCAGAAGCTACATCTGGGCTACAATACGCTTTAATGTGTAGGTGTTGTAGAAGCTACAGCTGGGCTACAATACGCTTTAATGTGTAGGTGCTGTAGAAGCTACATCTGGGCTACAATACGCTTTAATGTGTAGGTGCTGTAGAAGCTACAGCTGGGCTACAATACGCTTTAATGTGTAGGTGATGTAGAAGCTACATCTGGGCTACAATACGCTTTAATGTGTAGGTGCTGTAGAAGCTACATCTGGGCTACAATACGCTTTAATGTGTAGGTGCTGTAGAAGCTACATCTGGGCTACAATACGCTTTAATGTGTAGGTGCTGTAGAAGCTACATCTGGGCTACAATAAGCTTTAATGTGTAGGTGCTGTAGAAGCTACATCTGGGCTACAATACGCTTTAATGTGTAGGTGCTGTAGAAGCTACATCTGGGCTACAATACGCTTTAATGTGTAGGTGTTGTAGAAGCTACATCTGGGCTACAATACGCTTTAATGGTAGTTGTAGAAGCTACATGGGCTACAATACGCTTTAATGTGTAGGTGCTGTAGAAGCTACATCTGGGCTACAATACGCTTTAATGTGTAGGTGCTGTAGAAGCTACATCTGGGCTACAATACGCTTTAATGTGTAGGTGCTGTAGAAGCTACATCTGGGCTACAATACGCTTTAATGTGTAGGTGCTGTAGAAGCTACATCTGGGCTACAATACGCTTTAATGTGTAGGTGCTGTAGAAGCTACATCTGGGCTACAATACGCTTTAATGTGTAGGTGCTGTAGAAGCTACATCTGGGCTACAATAAGTTTTAATGTGTAGGTGATGCAGAAGCTACATCTGGGCTACAATACGCTTTAATGTGTAGGTGCTGCAGAAGCTACATCTGGGCTACAATACGCTTTAATGTGTAGGTGCTGTAGAAGCTACATCTGGTCTACAATACGCTTTAATGTGTAGGTGCTGTAGAAGCTACAGCTGGGCAACAATACGCTTTAATGTGTAGGTGCTATAGAAGCTACATCTGGGCTACAATACGCTTTAATGTGTAGGTGCTGTAGAAGCTACATCTGGGCTACAATACGCTTTAATGTGTATGTGCTGTAGAAGCTACATCTGGGCTACAATAGGGTTTAATGTGTAGGTGCTGTAGAAGCTACAGCTGGGCTACAATACGCTTTAATGTGTAGGTGCTGTAGAAGCTACATCTGGGCTACAATACGCTTTAATGAGTAGGTGCTGTAGAAGCTACATCTGGGCTACAATACGCTTTAATGTATAGGTGCTGTAGAAGCTACATCTGGGCTACAATACGCTTTAATGTGTAGGTGCTGTAGAAGCTACATCTGGGCTACAATAAGCTTTAATGTGTAGGTGATGCAGAAGCTATATCTGGGCTACAATACGCTTTAATGTGTAGGTGCTGCAGAAGCTACATCTGGGCTACATTACGCTTTAATGTGTAGGTGTTGTTGAAGCTACAGCTGGGCTACAATACGATTTAATGAGTAGGTGTTGTAGAAGCTACATCTGGCCTACAATACGCTTTACTGTGTAGGTGCTGTAGAAGCTACATCTGGGCTACAATACGCTTTAATGTGTAGGTGCTGTAGAAGCTACATCTGGGCTACAATACGCTTTAATGTGTAGGTGCTGGAGAAGCTTCATCTGGGCCACAATAAGATTTAATGTGTCTGTGCTGTAGAATCTACATCTGGGCTACAATACGCTTTAATGTGTAGGTGCTGTAGAAGCTACAGCTGGGCAACAATACGCTTTAATGTGTAGGTGCTATAGAAGCTACATCTGGGCTACAATACGCTTTAATGTGTAGGTGCTGTAGAAGCTACATCTGGGCTACAATAGGCTTTAATGTATAGGTGCTGTAGAAGCTACATCTGGGCTACAATACGCTTTAATGTGTAGGTGCTGTAGAAGCTACAGCTGGGCTACAATACGCTTTAATGTGTAGGTGCTGTAGAAGCTACATCTGGGCTACAATACGCTTTAATGTGTAGGTGCTGTAGAAGCTACGTCTGGGCTACAATACGCTTTAATGTATAGGTGCTGTAGAAGCTACATATGGGCTACAATACGCTTTAATGTGTAGGTGCTGTAGAAGCTACATCTGGGCTACAATAAGCTTTAATGTGTAGGTGCTGTAGAAGCTACATCTGGGCTACAATAAGCTTTAATGTGTAGGTGATGCAGAAGCTACATCTGGGCTACAATACGTATTAATGTGTAGGTTCTGTAGAAGCTACATCTGGGCTACAATACGCTCTAATTTGTAGTTGCTGTAGAAGCTACATCTGGGCTACAATACGCTTTAATGTGTAGGTGCTGTAGAAGCTACATCTGGGCTACAATATGCTTTAATGTGTAGGTGCTGTAGAAGCTACATCTGGGCTACAATACGCTTTAATGTGTAGGTGGTGTAGAAGCTACATCTGGACTACAATACGCTTTAATGTATAGGTGCTGTAGAAGCTACATCTGGGCTACAATACGCTTTAATGTGTAGGTGCTGTAGAAGCTACAGCTGGGCTACAATACGCTTTAATGTGTAGGTGCTGTAGAAGCTACATCTGGGCTACAATACGCTTTAATGTGTAGGTGCTGTAGAAGCTACGTCTGGGCTACAATACGCTTTAATGTATAGGTGCTGTAGAAGCTACATCTGGGCTACAATACGCTTTAATGTGTAGGTGCTGTAGAAGCTACATCTGGGCTACAATAAGCTTTAATGTGTAGGTGCTGTAGAAGCTACATCTGGGCTACAATAAGCTTTAATGTGTAGGTGATGCAGAAGCTACATCTGGGCTACAATACGCTTTAATGTGTAGGTGCTGCAGAAGCTACATCTGGGCTACACTACGCTTTAATGTGTAGGTGTTGTTGAAGCTACAGCTGGGCTACAATACGCTTTAATGTGTAGGTGATGCAGAAGCTACATCTGGGCTACAATACGCTTTAATGTGTAGGTGCTGTAGAAGCTACAGCTGGACTACAATACGCTTTAATGTGTAGGTGATGTAGAAGCTACAGCTGGACTACAATATGCTTTCATGTGTAGGTGCTGTAGAATCTACATCTGGG
>CM026401.1:53221856-53240190 GCA_014843695.1 Archivesica marissinica | reverse complement strand
TCACATACTTCCCGGTCCGAGGATCGAACCCGGGTTGCATTGGTGCTAAACGAGCGCACTAACCACTGCGATAATCGGATAACCATTGCGAATGTACAGGAGGGCATGGCGAACCGATTCAGGATATTCGTACTTTCAGTTTGTTATATTTGCAAGAAAACACTGTTTACTGACTAAAAATAATTGTTCCTATGTCAAATTAAAATGAAAGAATGTTTAGTAGCATTGCTACCTGTACGTAAACGTTCAGATTTTATAATATTTGTATTTCATATTATGTAGTGTCCCTTTAAATGAGTGTGTGTGTCTTACGTTTATCTATCGTCGCTACCGGTTGCCCATATGAGCGACGCCTCCTGAAGAGAGTAGTCATTTTAGATTGCTGAAGGACAGTGCAATGATACAGACAGAGACCCACGTCCCAGGTTCTTTCACGTGCACGGTGTAAAACACCGACACGAGATTTCGGTGTAAAGTCCCATCTGAAAGACTGTTAATTTTTATTAGGGTCAGAAGGGGGATCGAACTTGGATCGATCTCTGGATTACCAGTCCAGCGTGTTACCACTGGACCACATATCCGTCTGTGCTTTAAATGCAAAGAAAAACAGCACTCGCAGAGATACAAATAGTTGACACTGTATGTGGACAGGTATAGCGCAAAAGTTGTTGGTGTAATTTGATGAAAATGTGTGGATATAATATAGAGGGTTGGTCTGGGAGGAAGTGATTAGAGTGTCGGAGAAATCTGACACGGCATATGGTCAGGATGGTAAGCGAAGTCTCATAGCAAGTCTCATCACATAATTCTGCGTGTACGCAGTTTCATACAGCCAGCACATATTTGATGATATGTATACACGTGTAATACAACCTGGAAGGATTCTGATTGGTCGCGGCATGACAGCTTGCCATTGACACATTGGACGTATACTTTGTGTGCATGCCTTATTTGTTGAAAACTGTTTAATTCAACAAAATGCTAAATATGCACTATCAGGCTATAGTGTGGATTATTTGCGTGGAGTTGTTTGCTTATCAGGGACTATTTTTACAGCAGCGTACGGATGTACGTTATTGATTTCCTTGAGTTGTTATAAGGCTCAGAGTATACTGGCAAAAATAATTTTGTTTTTACTTTTTACAAAGTATTGGTTGTTACTGTAATAATGTGATATATCAAAATATTTAATGTATTCATACATAATACTTTCAGTTGACCATTACTGAAAGTAGTTCCGTGAATATTTGTAGCGCCACATTGGTACATTCCTTCGTCTCTCGCGTCATCCACTTTGTAAATAATCAAATCCTTTCCATGAACTTCCACCGCTCCAGGAATATTGCTGATTGGTTCCCCGTTCTTGTACCATGTATACGTCGCCGTAGGCCGGGCAACAGCTTTGCAGCGCCATTTAAGCTTCTGACCAGGATCGGCAAGCCGGTCGCCAATACCAAATGGGAAGTACGGCTTGGCTGGAAACAATACAGGTAGATTGAGAGACATCTGGACACGACACATTAATAAATAAAGAGACGACAACTTGACAAAGTACTGTTATCAGAATGCATAGTCATGCGCTAATTTACATGTAGCATAGTTCGTTTCTACGTAACGGCAATAATTGACATACAGAACAGAGAAATATCATGCGTACCAGCGTTATTTAAGAACTATGTACTTCAATATTAGTACAGTTACATTAAAACTAGTGAGAGCACAGACAATTCTATATCCTGCACTGTCACACCACAATTGCATAACATTCATCTCATCATGGCATCACATTCACCCCTCACCATTCCATAACATTCACCTCGCATTGCATAGCATTCACCCCTCCATTCCATAGCATTCACCCCTCACCATTCCATAACATTCACCCCTCACCATTCCATAGCATTCACCCCTCACCATTCCATAGCATTCACCCCTCACCATTCCATAACATTCACCTCACATTGCATAGCATTCACCCCTCCATTCCATAGCATTCACCCCTCACCATTCCATAGCATTCACCCCTCACCATTGCATAGCATTCACCCCACCATTGCATAGCATTCACCCCACCATTGCATAGCATTCACCCCACCATTGCATAGCATTCACCCCACCATTCCATAGCATTCACCCCACCATTCCATAGCATTCACCCCACCATTCCATAGCATTCACCCCACCATTGCATAGCATTCACCCCACCATTCCATAGCATTCACCCCACCATTGCATAGCATTCACCCCACCATTCCATAACATTCACCCCACCATTCCATAGCATTCACCCCACCATTCCATAGCATTCACCCCTCACCATTGCTTAACATTCACCCCACCATTCCATAACATTCACCCCACCATTGCATAACATTCACCCCACCATTCCATAACATTCACCCCACCATTGCATAACATTCACCCCACCATTCCATAACATTCACCCCACCATTGCATAACATTCACCCCACCATTGCATAACATTCACCCCACCATTCCATAACATTCACCCCACCATTGCATAACATTCACCCCACCATTCCATAACATTCACCCCTCACCATTGCATAAACATTCACCCCACCATTGCATAACATTCACCCCACCATTGCATAACATTCACCCCACCATTGCATAACATTCACCCCACCATTCCATAACATTCACCCCACCATTCCATAACATTCACCCCTCACCACTGCATAACATGCACCCCACCATTCCATAACATTCACCCCACCATTCCATAACATTCACCCCTCACCATTGCATAACATTCACCCTTCACCATTGCATAACATTGACACGACCACTGCATAACACCACCAGAGTAAGCTATCCGGTTGACTTGTGAACGTTCAGTGGTTCTACGGGGTTTCCTCCCTTGCATGCAATACTGCCCTGAAGCATCTAGGTTCCTCCCCAAACATGAACTTCTTTTTTTAATAAGTTTATTTAGCGTCGGTAACGGTTGTCCATATGAACGACGGGCAGTTTACCTAACAACACCCTTGCTGGGCAGGCTCCAGCGGTTAGCCAGTACTTGGTACAACAACCTCCGTAAGAAACCGCCAACTTGTTCATATAAAGAGACACTGTATGAGCGCGGCTCGCACCCGTGACCATCAGTGGTGATACAAGTCAGCGACCGTTACCACTCGACCACGGAGGCGTACTAACAGTAACATCTGGCGAGTCGCCATATAACCCAAGCTGACTGCAAACCAGTATAAACAATTACTCTCTAATTAAGGGATTTTAATAGAAAAAGATGTACCTTCAATAGTTAGACTTATCACTTTGGATGTGACCCCTGCCCGACCATTGACCGTACACACATAGTTGCCCTCAGCTTCCAGTTCCGCAGATTCTATGCTCAACACTCTGTTACGGTCTGTCCGCTTGGTTCCTGGTTCGAACTCTCGACCGTCCTGTCGGTGCCAGTTGTATATGAGAGGTAGTCTGCAATGTCAGATAGATAAAAACTAATTATATCTGAATGCTATATTGTTTAAATAATAAATTGATTATTTTATTACTGTTCATTTTCGACGCCGTCTGGTTTCGATCCCCCGTCTGACTCTAATAAAATTAGCAGTCTTTCAGATGGGACGTTAAACCGAGGTCTCGTGTCGGTGCTTTACATCGTGCACGTAAAAGAACCAGAGGAGACTCTGGAATGGGTCTCTGTCTGTATCATGCACTATCCTCCAAACATCTAAAATGAATAATCTATTCAGGAGGCGTCTTTCATATGGGCAACCGGTAGCGACGATAAATAAACGTAAAATACGCCGCCTGGTTAATCCGCAGACGCATCCAGAAGTATAGCATATTAGTCATTGTATTTTTTGGAGTATAGTGGAAGATATTGGAGGATAGTGCACGATACAGAAGACGCTCCAATTCCAGAAGCATCCCTGGTTATTTTACATTCCCGGTGTATAGCACTTCTTTAGTCCCATCTGAAAGACTCTTACTATTACTGACGGAGGATCGAGATGGAGGATCGAACATGTTACTGACGGAGGATCGAGACGGAGGATCGAACATGTTAGACTTTGTTCATAGTTTGGTCTTTCTTAAAATGTTTTGCTGAAGTCATATTTCAGTGATATTCCAATCATACCAAAATAAAATGCATTTACGGTCAAACTTGTATTAAGAGACCATCAAAGGGAAAAGCAAAAAGCGGTCTCTAAGCAGGAATGATCTCTTCGTACATGCAATGGTGGGGTGGAAGTCGTGATAGCGCAGTGTTAGCGCGTTCGCTTCAGGTGTGAAAGGCCCCGAGTTCGAGCCCCGCTGGAGCCGTTACGATTCTGACCTTAGGCAAGGCACTTCAATTCCACATTGCCTCTTCTCTCTCCCTCATGGCGATGGATTCCATCAGGAATGAGGTCTCGAGAGTGATAAATATAAGTTGTAAGAACTTGTTTCGCAATCGAGCTGAAATCAATGTGTGTACACTATAAAATTATAGGCTAATAATGTCATCATCAATTTATAAGTTCATCTAAAGCACGACTATATAATTATATCGATTTATATGAGAGACATTGGTTTTGCTATTACTTCCCTTGGTAGATAAAGTCCGTTTAGTTGGAATTCTTTGTTATTACCGTTGTTCCATAACCAGATGTTACGGTAGAATAAATATGATTTGGAATTATATGCTAAATCACTGATAATCAATTTTTACAGTAAAGCAGTCATTGCCTATACTGTATGATTCAATAATTTAATAAGATGAGAAATTGACAAGGGAAACCAATTAAAATGACACATCCTTCTTTATCCATGGGTAGTAACTGACCACTGCCTATCCTACTTTAAGATTATTCATGGGTAGTAACTGACCAATGTCCATCCTCCTTTAAGACTATCCATGGGTAGTAACTGACCACTGCCTATCCTACTTTAAGATTATTCATGGGTAGTAACTGACCAATGCCCATCCTCCTTTAAGATTATCCATGGGTAGTAACTGACCAATGCCCATCCTCCTTTAAGATTATCCATGGGTAGTAACTGACCAATGCCCATCCTCCTTTAAGATTATCCATGGGTAGTAACTGACCAATGCCCATCCTCCTTTAAGATTATCCATGGGTAGTAACTGACCAATGCCCATCCTCCTTTAAGATTATCCATGGGTAGTAACTGACCAATGCCCATCACTGTTTCTAATCACTAATTACGTGATAGTGCAGTGGATGTGCGTTAGCTTCAGGTGCGAAAGGTCCGGAGTTCGAACCCCGCTGTAGCCGTTACGAGTGTGCCCTTAGGCAAGGCATTTAAATTCCACGTTGACTCTTCTCTCTCCCCCGTGGCGATGAATTCCATCAGGAATGAGGTCTCGATGGTGCAATATAAGTTGTAAGAACTTGTTTCGCAATCGAGGTAAAATAAATGTGTATAAACTAATCACTAATCCACTTACGCTCCATATGCGATACATTCCAGTCGTATTTTCGCTCCTCTCAACGCCGGCGACGGGAACGTATGGGTGTAGATAAACGGTTTAAGGTAACCATGCTCTGAATATGGAATGGATTAATTAGGAATTAATTAATTAATCACACATTATGTTGGTATATCTAGGTGATATCGATGACATTTGGAACTATAGTTCAGTTCTTTTCTAACGTAAGCAATATTCGTAATAAACAAAATATATAGGTTGTCCCAAGATTACTGCCAATTGTATATTTTGTTATTGCCTCTATCGTTAACGCTTCGTCTATGGTGTAAGGGAGGCAACCGTGTTATCTCACTCTCCATTATACCATGCAAAGATCAACATTTATATTTATAAAACGAAACGACCTCCGTGACCCTGTTGTTAAGGGGTTTATATCGTTGGCTTCAAATCACGTGTTCGTCGTAGCTGTTAGTTCGAATCCCACTGGAAGCGTCGAATTGCTTCTTATTATGAAGCTATCCAGCTGGTTTGTGAATGGTCGGTGGCTCTATCCGGGTGCCTTTCCGGGTCGGAGGAGCACACAGAGTCTTCTTCGGTCAACAAGAGCTGGGAGTCGCCGTGTGACATACGTGTAAACTGTCGTTGCAACTTTAAATCACCATAAATATGGACTTTGTTTTATACAGAATGCAGAAAACGTCAACGTTTGATGGTAAAGGGAGGCAATCCAGTTATAACAGTGTCGTTAAATAAAAACAATTTAAATGAATTGTCTCCCTTACATTGTAAAGTGGCCGTTTTATCCCTTTTTTCAATAATACCGTTTTAATAGCAATATTTTAATACGACTTTGTATTCTATAATGTGAAAGAAAACTCTACAAACACACACAAACAAAAGGACACGGCACTTCGATTACATACGTTGTAGCTATATTCTACAACCATGCAGGCCGGTAGCCACACTAAGGCACACCGAAGCAGCTGCCTCGGTTATCATTTCCAAAGCAAAAATTTAAAAAAATGAAATAAATATCCATTTGCTGTATAAAATGGTGACTGCTAGAGAGCTGAATTGTCAGTACATAGTTATACGTCTAAACTCATTAAATCAGAAAAACGCAGGAAATCGTTTCTATGCCCCAACAATGTTAAGGGGGAACATGCCCCCGGACCCACTAGATTGCCTCGGTTGAAATTTGCCTCTGGCTACGGTACTGTCGCATTGCCAGTTGTACGTCCAGGCATTAACATGTTGGCCGGCATGACTAACTAACATTCGGGTTGTTCCGGATTATTCCGACAGACTCCCGATGAATTCGACATGTTCCGGATTAATTCGGTAGATTCCGGATTCATTCGGTAGATTCCGGATTCATTCGGGTTATTCTGGACTATTCCTACACATTACCGATTAATTCGACAGGTTCCAGATTAGTTACGGTATATTGCAGATAAATTCGGGACATTCCGTGTGACTCACCTGTTCCTGCAACAATGAGATAAACCCCTAGACTGATCCGACTTGGCGGCTGGTCAATTGCCGTCGTAAACTCCGATGTCGCAATGAGAGTTACGGAGCAAAAATACTTCCTGCCATCGGTAGGCTGAACTGAGGAGAAATATAGATACCCGCTTCCAGAGACAAACATGTTTTCGTTCTCTTCGAATATAGGCTCTGCGATGCTTCGATAGAACCAACTAAATGCGGCAGCTGTAAGGAAACAGAGTGTGTGACACAAATTGAGTTTAGCTCGATTGCGAAATAAGTAGGATTTCATATAACGATCATCCAAGCTCTTGAATTGACGTTTGTTTGTCATCGGAGTCAATACTAAACGCGAGATAATGTCGTTTAAAGAAAATTTAACTAACACTAGTCTACAAATAAATATGCATAGGCACACATGTGAGATATAATGGTAAATCTGTAACATAAATCGTGTTATTCAGGATACACGAGTTGTATTACGCATGAATTTCGACTCTATTTACATAATTGTGTTATGTCAACATATCGCGTATACGACGTTTGCTTATTAGTTGAAATACTCTGTTTTTTGAAAAACAATTATACCATATAATACGAAAATACATGCTGTAGAAATTTGCGTGTTCACTAATGTAGTGTCGCTTTAATTTAGTCGCACTCTTCTTGTCTATATGCATATTTGCTATTCCACATGTTCAAGACATACAGGGGCCACAGTTGTTCACTTGCCACTCACATATGTAGGTTCAAATCCCACTGTGAGTGATAATTCTTTCATGTGAGGAAGCAACCCAGCTGGCTGGCGGAAGGTCGGTGGTTGGACACGCTGCGTAATATAGGTCAACAAAGGGCAACACGTTATAAGAACATTTATATAATAAATCAATAATTGCTCCTATTTTATTGGTTTATACAACAATATCTTAGCTCAATTGCGAAACAAGTTCTTGCAACATTAGCTAAATCGCTCTCGATACGTCAATTCTTATTTATAACTGAAAACTATGGAAATAATTTTATGTCAATGAATTTCATTAGAATTGTGTCGTTATTTTCACCGCTAGCGTGCAATGAGTTAATACAAGCTTTGTTATAAATCATTATTTTCTAGGAAATACCTGGATATGATGACGGCGCCATGCAACTGATTCGGGATCCCTCGAATTTGTTAGCCTGCACATTTTCCGGCTTCACTGGCGAGAACCCCTGTAAGTCTGAAATGTTAAAAGGTTCTATTCACTTTACTTAATATTTGGAGGCGTTACTGCCCCTGAATTCTCTTTTAAAGCGACATTACATTGCAAAAAGCAAATAAAATGCATTTGTTCACATATAAATGCATAGCTACTACACATTCTTCTGAATACATTCGAACACTAACATTGAATCAATAAACAGTGTTTTTTGGTATACAAACTTTCAAAAGTGAAAGTAGAATTTCATATAACTGTCATCTGCGCTCCTAAATGTGTCAATACTAAACACGCGATTACTTCGATTATAGATAATAATAAGAGTAGTCTACAAATAAAAATGCATAGGCACAAATGTGAGATATCACGGTAAATATGTACCATACCTCGTGTTATTCAGGATAAACGCGTTGTATTACGCATGGATGTCGACCCTATTTACATTATTTTGTTATGTCAACAAACCGCGTATACGACGTTTGTTTATTTGTTGAAATACTAACTTTTTGAGGCAAATATTTGGAAAAGAATTATACCATATAATAGCAAATTATATTCTGCAGACATTTGCGTTTTCACCGATGTAGTGTCGCTTTAAGGAGAAATATTTTAATTGATGTTCTCTAGTTCTATTGTTTACTTTGTATCACATGCTATCAAGTTTCATCCGTGTTCTCATCTTATCATAATGAAGTTGTTATATCTCGACAGATATCCTACAGCATGGTTCACATCCGTGTTCGCATCTTATCATAAGGAAGTTGTTATATCTCGACAGATATCCTACAGCATGGTTCACATCCGTGTTCTCATCTTATCATAAGGAAGTTGTTATATCTCGACAGATATCCTACAGCATGGTTCGGGAACAGAAGTCAAAATGATTCCAACGAATGGGATCAGTATATATTTCGGGATAAATCGGACTTTCTCTTCCAAGGGAGGTAATTGAAAAACAAGCCATGTCGTTCATTGAGAGGTATACGTTACACTATCGCTACTGAAGGTCACACCACAGCATGAACAATTGCACATGAGCTATCCATAATGCATGTTTGTGAATGCAATGAATCTAGTGACAGTATTGTGTGGTAGCATAATTAAATTTACATTAGACTGAAAGACTTTTTGGTAATCAATCAGTCACCAACCGGCTATATCAGAACGAACCCCTGACGAGATTCGAACCTTCGGTCTCCCGCACCGTAAGCGGAGGCCTTAACCACTAGGTCACTGAGACGGCATCTAATTGCAGGTGCACATATTTGAAATTCTAGCATAATTAAATTTAAATTAGACTGTATTTACAGGAAATGGATTAGAATGAAAGGTATTTGGTAGCCTGGGTGCCAATCTGTCGATTTTTAACTTCTGGCAAAATGACATGATCAGAAACTCAATATGGCCCAAATAATAGTCTCGGTGTTAAACATACATATATTTACTTGACTGACCAGGCAATATATATCGACGCCTATTCCCAGGCTAGGTATTTGGTAATCAATCTCCCAAAATTTCCAATTACAATTACAAACACATATTTGTATATATATATAATATTAGGTGCAAATATTTGAAATTCTGTGTATTTTCAATTAAATTTGAAGTGTAGCATTGTCTTGCTTGTCGGTGATGTTGGTCTTCCAACAAAGTGACTCAAATATATAGTTGTGAATGTAATTGATCTGTACAGAGTTCGATCCTGTGTTGGAAGCTAGACAACATTGTTCAGGTACTTTAAGATGTTAAAAAGGACGGATGTCATTGTTACAAAACTTGGGCGTAAGTATAATACTGGGTTTGTACAGAACATATTACAGCAGAGCAGAGCAGAACAGAACATATTACAGCAGAGCAGAGCAGAACAGAACATATTACAGCAGAGCAGAGCAGAACAGAACAGAACATATTACAACAGAGCAGAACAGAACATACTGCAACAGAGCAGAACAGAACTGAACATATTACAACATAGCAGAACTGAACATATTACAACAGAGCAGAACTGAACATATTACAACAGAGCAGAACAGAACATACTGCAACAGAGCAGAACAGATCATAACATATTACAACAGAACAGAGCAGAACATATTACAACAGAGCGGAACAGAACAGATTACAACAGAACAGAACAGGACATATTACAACAGAGCAGAACTGAACAGATTGATTGCAACAGAGCAGAACAGAAAATAATAGATTACAACAGAGCAGAACAGAACATATTACAACAGAACAGAACAGAACATATTACAACAGAACAGAACAGAACATATTACAACAGAGCAGAACAGAACATATTACAACAGAGCAGAACAGAACATATTACAACAGAGCAGAACAGAACATATTACAACAGAACAGAACATATTACAACAGAGCAGAACATATTACAACAGAGCAGAACAGAACATATTACAACAGAGCAGAACATATTACAACAGAACAGAACATATTAAAACAGAGCAGAACAGAACATATTACAACAGAGCAGAACTGAACATATTACAACAGAGCAGAACATATTACAACAGAACAGAACATATTACAACAGAGCAGAACATATTACAACAGAGCAGAACAGAACATATTACAACAGAGCAGAACATATTACAACAGAACAGAACATATTACAACAGAGCAGAACATATTACAACAGAGCAGAACAGAACATATTACAACAGAGCAGAACATATTACAACAGAACAGAACATATTACAACAGAGCAGAACATATTACAACAGAGCAGAACAGAACATATTACAACAGAGCAGAACATATTACAACAGAACAGAACATATTACAACAGAGCAGAACATATTACAACAGAGCAGAACAGAACATATTACAACAGAGCAGAACATATTACAACAGAACAGAACATATTACAACAGAACAGAACATATTACAACAGAGCAGAACAGAACATATTACAACAGAGCAGAACAGGACATATTACAACAGAGCAGACAGAACAGAACATATTACAACAGAACAGACATATTACAACAGAACAGAACATATTACAAGAGAGCAGAACAGATATTACAGCAGAGCAGAACAGAACAGATTGATTGCAACAGAGCAGAACAGAATATATTACAACAGACCAGAACAGAACATATTACAACAGAGCAGAACAGAACATATTACAACAGAGCAGAACAGAACATATTACAACAGAACAGAACAGAACATATTACAACAGAACAGGACATATTACAACAGAACAGAATATATTACAAGAGAGCAGAACATATTACAACAGAGCAGAACAGAACATATTACAACAGAGCAGAACAGAACATATTACAACATAACAGGACATATTACAACAGAACAGAACATATTACAAGAGAGCAGAACATATATTACAACAGAGCAGAGCAGGACATATTACAACAGAGCAGAACAGAACATATTACAACAGAGCAGAACAGGACATATTACAACAGAACAGGACATATTACAACAGAACAGAACATATTACAAGAGAGCAGAACATATATTACAACAGAGCAGAGCAGGACATATTACAACAGATCACAACAGAACATATTGCAACAGAGCAGAACAGGACATATTGCAACAAAGCAGAACAGAACATATTACAACAGATCAGAACAGAACATATTACAACAGATCAGAACATATATTACAACAGAGCAGAGCAGAACATATTACAACAGATCAGAACAGAACATATTACAACAGATCAGAACAGAACATATTGCAACAGAGCAGAACAGGACATATTACAACAGAGCAGAGCAGGATATATTACAACAGAGCAGAATAGGACATATTACAACAGAGCAGGACATATTACAACAGAGCAGAACAGAACAGATTTCAACAGAGCAGAACAGAACATATTACAACAGAACGGAACATATTACAACAGAGCAGAGCAGGACATATTACAACAGAGCAGAACAGAACATATTACAACAGAGCAGAACAGAACATATTACAACAGAACAGGACATATTACAACAGAACAGAACATATTACAAGAGAGCAGAACAGGACATATTACAACAGAACAGGACATATTACAACAGAACAGAACATATTACAAGAGAGCAGAACAGATATTACAACAGAGCAGAGCAGGACATATTACAACATAGCAGAATAGGACATATTACAACAGAGCAGGACATATTACAACAGAGCAGAACAGAACAGATTTCAACAGAGCAGAACAGAACATATTACAACAGAACAGAATATATTACAACAGAGCAGAGCAGGACATATTACAACAGAGCAGAACAGAACATATTGCAACAGAGCAGAACAGAACATATTACGACAGAGCAGAGCAGGACAGGACATATTACAACAGAGCAGAACAGGACATATTACAACAGAGCAGAACAGGACATATTACAACAGAGCAGAACAGAATCAGCCATAGATATATCACCAGTAGAATCAGTAGAATCAGCCATAGATATATCACCAGCAGAATCAACCATATATATATCACCAGTAGAATCAGCCATAGATATATCACCAGTAGAACCAGTAGAATCAGCCATAGATATATCACCAGTAGAATCAGCCATATATATATATCACCAGTAGAATCAGTAGAATCAGCCATAGATATATCACCAGTAGAATCAGCCATAGATATATCACCAGTAGAATTAGCCAAATAATATATCAACAGTAGAATCAGCCATAGATATATCACCAGTAGAATCAGTAGAATCAGCCATAGATATATCACCAGTAGAATCAGTAGAATCAGCCATAGATAAATCACCAGTAGAATCAGTAGAATCAGCCATAGATATATCACCAGTAGAATCAGCCATAGATATATCACCAGTAGAATCAGCCATATATATATCACCAGTAGAATCAGTCATATATATATCACCATTAGAATCAGCCATAGATATATCACCAGTAGAATCAGCCATATATATATCACCAGTAGAATCAGCCATAGATATATCACCAGTAGAACCAGTAGAATCAGCCATAGGTATATCACCAGTAGAATCAGTCATAGATATATCACCAGTAGAATCAGTCATAGATATATCACCAGTAGAATCAGCCATAGATATATCACCAGTAGAATCAGCCATATATATATCACCAGTAGAATCAGCCATATATATATCACCAGTAGAATCAGCCATAGATATATCACCAGTAGAATCAGCCATATATATATATCACCAGTAGAATCAGCCATATATATATCACCAGTAGAATCAGCCATAGATATATCACCAGTAGAATCAGCCATATATATATCACCAGTATAATTAGTCATATATATATCACCAGTAGAATCAGCCATAGATATATCACCAGTAGAATCAGCCATAGATATATCACCAGTAGAATCATTCATTCTATCTTGTATTTTGTATTGATGTCGTAAAATTACAGGTTTGTATTAACTCAGTTGGGTCGGCGTATTCTCGGCGTATTCTCGGCGTGTTCGTATCATTCTAATTGAATGCAGAGCTTTATTTCCTTTCAGACCTTGTTAATCGAGATGAACGTGAACCCTTCACTTTCCCGAAAATGTCGCTGTCAGAAAGATTTATTACCGAATCTGATTGCGGATAGCCTATGTACGTCTTTGTGTCCTAGAGTTCCTTTTGACAACTTTGTGTTAACGGAATCGCTGTGTTGCAAAAATTCCTATAGAATTAACAGCAAGACATATACAGTTTATTTAGGGATAAATCTTCAACAATATTGTAGAAAGATCTCCATTGTAAAATTTCCGAACTGTTAAAATTGATTTTCTTTATTAGACATGATTGATAAAAAATAAATTGTGCCTACTGTAGGTCATTCTGGGGGGAGGGGAACTGTTCCTACTGTAGGTCATTCTGGGGGGGGGGGGGGGAGGTGAGGGGAACTGTGCCTACTGTAGGTCATTCTGGGGGAGGGAACTGTGCCTACTGTAGGTCATTCTGGGGGAGGGGAACTGTGCCTACTGTAGGTCATTCTGGGGGAGGGGAACTGTGCCTACTGTAGGTCATTCTGGGGGAGGGGAACTGTGCCTACTGTAGGTCATTCTGGGGGGAAGTGAGGGGAACTGTGCCTACTGTAGGTCATTCTGGGGGAGAGGAACTGTGCCTACTGTAGGTCATTCTGGGGGAGGGGAACTGTGCCTACTGTAGGTCATTCTGGGGAGGCGAGGGGAATGCCTACTGTAGGTCATTCTGGGGGAGGGGAACTGTGCCTACTGTAGGTCATTCTGGGGAGGGGAACTGTGCCTACTGTAGGTCATTCTGGGGGAGGGGAACTGTGCCTACTGTAGGTCATTATGGGGGAGGGGAACTGTGCCTACTGTAGGTCATTCTGGGGGGGGAACTGTGCCTACTGTAGGTCATTCTGGGGGAGGGGAACTGTGCCTACTGTAGGTCATTCTGGGGAGAGGAGGGGAACTGTGCCTACTGTAGGTCATTCTGGGGAAGGGGAGGGGAACTGTGCCTACTGCAGGTCATTCTGGGGGGGGAGGGGAACTGTCCCTACTGTAGGTCATTCTGGGGAAGGGGAACTGTCCCTACTGTAGGTCATTCTGGGGGAGGGGAGGGGAAATGTACCTACTGTAGGTCATTCTGGGGGAGGGGAGGGGAACTGTGCCTACTGTGGGTCATTCTGGGGAGAGGGGAACTGTGCCTACTGTAGGTCATTCTGGGGGAAGGGGAGGGGAACTGTGCCTACTGTAGATCATTCTGGGGGGAAGGTAGGGATACAAACTGTGCTTACTGTAGGTCATTCTGGGGTGGTGGGGAGGGGAACTGTGCCTACTGTAGGTCATTCTGGGGGAGGGGAGGGGAACTGTGCCTACTGTAGGTCATTCTGGGGGGGAGGGGAGGGGAACTGTGCCTATTGTAGGTCATTCTGGGGGGAGGGGAACTTTGCCTACTGTAGGTCATTCGGGGGGGAATAGCATGGGGGCATGTCATTATGGGGGGGTAGGGGAATGGGTCATGTTTGACAGGTACAAACTGTGCCTACTGTAGGTCATTCTGGGGGGTAGGGGTCATGTTTGACGGGTACAAACTGTGCCTACTGTAGGTCATTCTGGGGGAATGACAAGGGTTCATGTTTGACAGATACAAACTGTGCCTACTGTAAGTCATTCTGGGGGTGGGGAATGACGAGGGGTCATGTTTGACAGATACAAACTGTGCCTACTCTAGGTCATTCTGGGGTGGTGATGAATGACGAGGGGTTATGTTTGACAGATACAAACTGTGCCTACTGTAGGTCATTCTGGGGGGGGGTATGGAATGACAAGGGGTCATGTTTGACAGATACAAATTGTGCCTACTGTAGGTCATTCTGGGGTGGTGAGGAATGACGAGGGGTCATGTTTGACAGATACAAACTGTGCCTACTGTAGGTCATTCTGGGGTGGTGAGGAATAACAAGTCGTCATGTTTGACAGATACAAACTGTGCCTACTGTAGGTCATTCTGGGGTGGTGAGGAATGACGAGGGGTCATGTTTGACAGATACAAACTGTGCCTACTGTATGTCATTCTGGGGTGGTGGGGAATAACAAGTCAACAAACAAACCACACACGGTCATGTTTGACAGATACAAACTGTGCCTACTGTAGGTCATTCTGGGGTGGTGGGCGGTGAGGAATGACAAGGGGTCATGTTTGACAGATACAAACTGTGCCTACTGTAGGTCATTCTGGGATGGGGGCGGTGAGGAATGACAAGGGGTCATGTTTGACGGGTACAAACTGTGCCTACTGTAGGTCATTCTGGGGTGGTGGGCGGTGAGGAATGACGAGAGGTTTGTTTGACGGGTACAAACTGTGCCTACTGTAGGTCATTCTGGGGTGGGGGCGGTGAGAATGACGAGGGTCATGTTTTACAGGTACAAACTGTGCCTACTGTAGGTCATTCTGGGTGGGGCGGTGAGGAATGACGAGGGATCATGTTTTACAGGTACAAACTGTGCCTACTGTAAGTCATTCTGGGGTGGTGGGCGGTGAGGAATGACGAGAGGTTTGTTTGACGGGTACAAACTGTGCCTACTGTAGGTCATTCTGGGGTGGGGGCGGTGAGGAATGACGAGGGATCATGTTTTACAGGTACAAACTGTGCCTACTGTAGGTCATTCTGGGGTGGGGGCGGTGAGGAATGACGAGGGGTCATGTTTGACGAGTACAACGGAAAATAATTGATGTGGATATCAACAGCCTTGTGTTATGATTTTAATATTTTCCTCAATATTCTTGATACATAATTCTATAGCGAATCTTTTAACACAAGTGGCTCTGTCTGTGAACTCCAGCGGTAACAAGAAAATTGCATCCAAAGTATTGCATTATGCAATTATATATGTACATTGTCAGTGGAAAATATGACATTTATGTATTAGGAACAAAACAATTACAAGGAGAGGACATCCTTAAGCTGTATGGCTTTCTGTCCAATTCCTTATTTCAATTGTTGTAAATAATCATGTACAATCGTTTCATGGTAGAAAATAAATATGTTTAAACCAAAAATTATGTAATTTAAAACTATGGTGCACCTTAACTCTTTGCATGCTGGGTAAAATAAAGGCTATAAATAGTTTTTAAAAAAAAACTGTAGCACACGATAATTCATTAATTTGTTATTTGTAGCTACCTACTCTGGCAATATGTCACGGAATTTCATTAGAATTGCATAGTTACAACACAATTCTAATGAAATTCCACGACGTATTTGACGGTTATTTTCGTCGCTAGCGTGCAAAGAGATAAAGAATATTGCAAAAAATGTTCGCACTGAAACAAAATCACGTTTGTATAAACTCAAATATTTTGGAGAGTTATAAACGCGAAGGTATAAAAAAGATATTGCGGAAACAAATTACTTGCACATGCCGTTGCTTTTGACACAATTTTCTTGAGAAACAGTTTTCAAAAGTTTGAAAAGGTGACCTACATTGATATTAACTCGTTTAATATGTAATCTAATGTATTTCTCCAGGTTCATTTAATTGAAGTTAACACGAATCCAGCGCTCCATTGTAACTTCGACGCCCTAAAGGAGATTATACCTGGGGTAGTAGAGAAAGCTCTATGTATGTAAACTGCACTCGAAATTTGTATAGTTTGTATTAGACTCTAGCTTGTATTAGACTATACTATAGTTTGTGTTGGACTCTAGCTTGTATTAGACTATACTATAGTTTGTATTAGACTCTAGCTTGTATTACACTATACTATTGTTTTTGTTGGACTATAGCTATAGATGCTTTTCTGTAAACGTTGCATGCATTACTCAAATATTTGCTGAATTTGTTACGGTTATTTATTTATTATTTTCACCGCCCCCCCCCCCTCCACCTAACCTGGGTGCCAATCTATTGATTGTTCTCTAATTTTCTTCTGGCAACATGATCAGAAACTCGATACGGCCCAATTAATGATCTCGGTATTAAAATATAGGTATATGACTGACCAGGCAAAATATATCAACGCCTGTTCCCATGCTACCCTCCGCCCTTTCCCTCCCCCTACCAGTGCAACATCATGGTTAATGCTGCAGATAGCGCAGCGGTAGCGTATTTGCTTCAGGTGTGAAAGGTCCTGAGGTCACAGCAAGCTGTAGCTGTTACAATTGTGCCCCAAGGCAAGGCACTTAAATTCCACGTTGCCTCTCTCTCTCTCTCTCTCTCTCTCATGGCGATGGATTCCATCAGGAATGAGGCCTGAAGAGTGGTTAATTTAACATTGTAATAACTTGTTTTGCAATTGCACTAAATTAAATTTGTATAAACTTCTCTTTTTTTGGAGGATCGTAAAAGATACAAATGATACACTGCCCTAATTGCCTGGTTCTCCTGCGTACTCGTTGTGCAGCGCTGATACTGCACCAGAGCCCTTCGTGTAAAAGTCCAATTCTGAAAGTCTGTTGATATTATTCTAGTGAGACAGGGGATCAAACTTATGACACTTTTCAACTTGTAAAACTGATTTGCATTCACACAAGTTAATCACTGGGCAAATGTTCCACCCCCCCTTCACTGTTTGATGCATCCCCCCACCCGTCACGGTCCCACCCAAATGTTCCACCCCCCATCTTCACTGTTTGATGCATCCCCCCACCCGTCACGGTCCCACCAACTGTTCCACACCCCCCACCTTCACTGTTTGATGCATCCCCCCACACGTCACGGTCCCACCCAACTGTTCCACCCCCACCTTCACTGTTTGAT
>CM026401.1:53161470-53220856 GCA_014843695.1 Archivesica marissinica | reverse complement strand
TGCTGCTGCTGATGATGCTGCTGCTGCTGATGATGATGCTGCTGCTGCTGCTGCTGATGATGATGATGATACTGCTGCTGATGATGCTGCTGCTGATGATGATGATGCTGCTGCTGCTGATGATGGTGTTGCTGCTGATGCTGCTTGCTGCTGCTGCTGCTGATTGGATGCTGCTGCTGATGCTGCTGCTTGCTGCTGCTGAGGATGATGATGGATGAAGTTCTGCTGCGCTGCTGCCTGCTTGCTGATGATGATGATGCTGCTGATGCTGCTGCATCTGCTGATGCTGCTGCTGCTGATGCTGCTGCTGATGCTGCTGCTGTTGTTGCTCTGCTGCTGCTGCTGCTGCTGCTGCTGCTGTTGCTGATGATGATGTGCTGCTGATGCTCTGTTGCTGCTGCTGCTGATGATGATGATGATGATGATGATGATGATGATGATGAGGGGGTGATGATTATTATGATGATGATGATGATGATGATGATGATGATGATGATGATGATGATGATGATGATGATGATGATGATGATGATGATGATGATGATGTGATGATGATGATGATGATGTGATGATGATGCTGCTGCTGATGATGATGATGATGCTGATGATGATGATGATGATGATGATGCTGCTGCTGCTGCTGCTGCTGCTGCTGCTGCTGCTGCTGCTGCTGCTGCTGCTGCTGCTGCTGCTGCTGCTGCTGCTGCTGCTGCTGATGATGATGATGTCGCCGCCGCGCCGCCGCGCCGCCGCCGCCGCGCGCGCTGCTGCTGCTGCTGCTGCGCTGCTGATGCTGATATGATGATGATGATGATGATGATGATGAGTTGCTGCTGATGCTGATGATGATGGTGCTGCTGGTGATGCTGCTGCTGGTGGTGTGTGTGTGTGGTGTGTGTGGTGCTGCTGCTGCTGCTGCTGCTGCTGCTGCTGCTGCTGCTGCTGCTGCTGCTGCTGCTGCTGCTGCTGCTGCTGCTGCTGCTGCTGCTGCTGCTGCTGCTGCTGCTGCTGCTGCTGCTGATATTGTTTTTGTTGTTGTTGCTGTTAAAAGATATTGTCACTAAAAGAAATTACATGTACAACAAACTGTGTTATGAGTCACGTGACAGTCAACATGTTCAAAAGTGCAGGGTAATTAAGAACGGCCCCCAGTGCGGTCACATTTTACCATATAAAGCCAGCTCATTATCTCAAACATAACTTTCCCACACTCTGGGCAGGAAATTGTACAGTTTACATGACAAGTGTGGCTTTAGATCCTTTTTCCGCTACTTTGGTGTAAGTGAGAGCTTCTATACAAACCATTATACTCTGGGGTAGATCTCTATCTCTGGCCCTTTGTAAATGTCGTGTGACACTGTACAGCTACCATTTTCTTACCTTTACCGATCGATGAAATTAAAGTAGGTTATATCAAAAATACCTGTACAACTGAGCACACCTGCGTTGAAACTCATTTTGAAGCAATAAATCGCTCTCGTCCAATCGATTTAAAGCATGCGCAAGAAGAACGACTGTTTTAAATTTTGCGATATTTAAGATTGGTCAACGGTAAGTCGTAATAGATTACCATATGTCAATCATGTAAATATGACTGCGAGCACGTGGCAATTTACATTAAATTTTCTCTGGGAAAACTCCGCCTTTTTTGCGCATTTTAGAGGTAGGATAACTGCCTAGATTACTTTGCAAACATTTACAAAGATAAAATAGAAAATTGACAATAGATAAGTGCTCTGTATGGTCCATGGGTTATCAACGCATCACCGTCGCTATGTCAAATATATTGTAGTGTCGCGTGGGAAAATTCCTCAAGTGGGGAGAGAAATGATTTGCGATTTATCTTCTTTACACCTGTGTATGAGACATGTACAGTAATTACAAACCTGCAAAAGGGATTTTAAACTGTCATTGAAACAAACTGGGTTTCTTTTGAAGTATTAAAAGTTTCGCTAAACTTCTTTCGGTTTGCACATGATACTGTACCATTCGAATATAAGCCCTTCTCCCCAGGGGCAATTAAGGGCCGTGGCTGTTAACCTTTCGTTAAGCATTGGCCTGGCAGAATATGTGTCCTACGACAGTGGTATAGTTTGCTGGTCATAGCCCGTCTCTCCGGACAAACAATACAGGTAAGTTCTCTTGATATGTGCCATACTGCCATGTCATCTCGGATCTAACACCCGACACCTTAGCCCTGGTACACCTGCCCTTTCCCGATCCTGTGAGTTAGTAAGTAAGTAAATAGTTTATTATAGTGAATTCTGGCATTTATATATGTACATCAAATTATAATAAAGTTAGTTAACACCCGGCCCGACGGGCCTATAAGTCACCTTAGGCCTACTATATATAGGCCCTACAATTTCTAATATACACGACGGATCTGTAGTACAGTGGTTAACACGCTGGACTGGTCATCCAGGGATCGCTGGTTCGATCCCCCTCTGACCCTAATAAAATTAACAAAAATAATTTCGTGTCGGTGTTTTACATCGTGTACGTTTAGGGAAGCATTGGGTTTAGTGCATTTTTGGATGTGTCTTTGTGCAAAAACAACAGTGATATTAATTTGAACAGATCCATTTTAGATTTACTTTGTAATTAACGAGTATGTGACGCGTCCAACAATCCAGCCCCCTAAAACCGCCCTTGCTTTCACTAAGTTATAATAGCGCCCAACAACCCAGCCCCCTAAAACCGTCATTGCTTTCACTAAGTTATAATAATACATTGGGTCTTGACCCGGCGTCATACTAGGTCCAGTTGTCCGGGACACCCTGTGAGTACTTTTAAGATTCGATGAACTGCGAGTTTTGAGTGATATTTCGTTTTCTATTAAATAAATGCTAAATGATGAAGAGAGATAACTGTAACATGCTTAAATTGTGCAAACGGTAAGAGTTATCCGGTATACGCTTTATATATGATAATTTCAACGTCTAACTACATCTATCCGGTGTGGTCTAGTGGTTAGGATTCCTGGTTTTCACCCAGGTGGCCCGGGTTCGATTCCCGGCACCGGAAAATCTTTTTTCTAATATTTATCCTTAACTATTTTATATTTACATTGTAAATTACATTCATAATTTTTATTTTGTTAAATATTGGTATAAATATTGGTAAAATGCAGCCTTTTTTTGGTATACGCTATTTTTAGAAGACGCATGAAGTTAACAATATGAAAGAGTCTTTCAAATGGGACTTTAAACCGAGGTCTTGTGTCGGTGTTGTACACCGTGTACGTAAAAGAACTAGAGGAGAATCTGGAATGGGCCTCTGCCTGTATCATTTACTATCCTCCAAACATCTAAAATGACTAATCTCTTCAGGAGGCATCGCTCATTTGGTCAACCGATAGCGACGATAAATAAACGTAAAAACACACATAGAACTTTTTTTCCCCAAATTTTATTTCCTGATCAATACACACAATAAGTACACATATTCAAAACATGCACATGTAATGAAAACAAAACAACAATATATCAATGTGAATAGACAACAGTATTAACACAAACAATGCATGATATTTCCATGTTATACACAATCATGTTAAATTGTGTAATAACCAGATGTATATTGAAAGGAAAGTTTGGATGATTTTGAATGAAAGAAATAAGACATGAGCAAAGGAAAGTAAGAACACATAGAACTTCTTCTTATCACGATAATCATGTCGTCATAGGGATATTTACGATGATAAATTACAACTTCTTTCCGGCTACGATACATTACAAACATTATAAAAAGCACCGTATACAGATAACATAGATTTCTATACAATTGTTTTTATAATGTTTTGCTACAAATTGTGGCGTTGCTATTCACTGCGTGGCAACAACAGCGCACATGCGCAGGCAAGGACACACGTGTACGTACAACACGTAGGTTAGACGGCATTAATTTACACACATTTATTTTAACTCGATTACGAAACAAAGTCTTATACCAGATAATATAAGATAAGATCAATTTTAGTTTGAGTCGGCAAGATAGCAACAGTACAACACAAGCTCTGAGTGAGCTTTTGAACCGACTATATAACATAAAATAATGGTAACAGCTATCAAATTAGAATCACTGATAATAGTATGCATATTTATTGTTTATTTGTTTCTAAGATAAATGCTGAAAAATGCTAAGAACTAAGTTATGTAGGTAAGACATATGTGCTTGTTAGCTATAAAGAACATTAAACTAGTAAATCAATGACGTAATTAGTAAAACTAATACAAGTATGTACGGTTTAAACACCATTAACGCTTTCCCTCATAGAAGCACCTCTTGACGCCATTACCAATACGATATACATTGACAATGTAGTAGCCAAACCAATCCTCGATTGCGAAGCAAGTTCTAACAACTTATATTAATCACTCTCGTTGGCGCGGTTGAAAGCGTATATGTGGTCATTCGTGTTGGAGGAAACCGGAGTACCCGGAGAAAACCCACCTGTCTGATCTGGCGGCCACCGTACCATCTCACATACTTCCCGGTCCGAGGATCGAACCTGGGTTGCATTGGTGAAAGGCGATCGCGCTAATCGGACAGTCGGACGCAAAACCCCACCAGTTGCGTTCTAAAATCAACAAAACTATTGGGGGCATACCCCTAAACCATCTACCATTGGGTTTGCATATCAATTCAGGATATCATCGCCGCTAGAACTCACAACAACGACCACGCGGTGGACACTATCTATTTCACAGCGTCATGAAACCTAATTACCTGCAAATATTTGGGTTTCATTTACCTCGATTTGTCATTATACCACCGTGGTCACGTAACTTCTAATGAATTTCAAAATGAACCTTTTTCACCACGATGATCCCTACGTCCGTTTGGCAGAAATGTTAGGTAATTGACTGACCCAAAACTGACAAAATCTGACCACCCTATGAGAGATTAATCCGCTCAACGATTCAACACCGGGGAACCTGGCTTGTTGCAAATAATTCGATTACCGGGGCTGCTTTTCATAGACATGGTAGCTTAGTTGGCGTTACGACATATTCCCAGTCAATGACAGGTGTCAATATTCGCGCACAACAGTCCATATTTGTTCAGTTGTGGATGGAAATATGCATTGTATAACCCTATCATCTCAATACATTGGACGTCGGATGAAGGCGCATGCGCGGGGCTACAATAAACCCAATACAGTGGTCTAATTATTTTAATTGCCCCGATTATCGCAGTGGATAACACACTCGTTTCTCACCAATGCAACCTGGTTTCGAGCCTCCTACCGGGAAGTATGTGAGATGGTGACCGCCAACGTTGAAATGTGGGTTTTCTCCGGGTACCCCGGTTTCCACCCACACGATTGACAACATATGCACTTTTACTGGTTACTGTTTCATTATGCTATTTCATGTTTTAATTTGTTGAGGGCCTCATGGTAGATTGACTTAATTGTTCCAATGGGTTCTCTCGTTAAATAAAGTCTTTATTATTATTATTATTATTATTTCACCCGCACCAACGAGAGTGATACGAGTAAGATGTTAAAATTAACGTTTAATCTTTATTTAGTGATTTAAATATATGCCTGTCTGACGAGCCAGTAGTTTGAGTTGGAATGTACGATAATTTATTTATTACTCATTTATTCATCGTCGCCCACGTAACTTCTGGTCCACGCCTCCAATATATGGTAGTTTAATACTAACTAGTAATTTGGCGGATAGCATCCATTTTGATGGCCACGGGTTCGAGCCCCGCTCAGACCGTGTCTCATTTATATGAAAAAGTTGGCAGTTTCTTACGGAGGTTGGTGCACCAAGTACTGGTTAACCGCTGGAGCCTGCCCAGGAAAGGTGTTGTTAGGTAAACTGCCCGTCGCTCAAATGGGAAACCGGTAGCGACGTTAAATAAACTTAAATATAAAAAAGCATCCATTGTGAATTTGTAATTAACACCTTCAAAATCAGTTTGTATTGCAGCCCTTTTTCTGTTTTGTTGTCTTCCGAATTCCAAATTTAGAAAATATGCGTGCGTATTTACTATTTAGAAAATGTGCGTGCGTGCATTGTTGATAACTTTGTAAATTGAGATTATACATTGTGTATATATTTAAATGAAAAAGTTGGCAGTTTCTTACGGAGGTTAGTGCAACAAGTGCCTAGGAAAGGTGTTGTTAGGTATGTGTGTTTATACGTTTATTTATCGTCGCTACCGGTTGCCCATATGAGCGACGCCTCCTGAAGAGATTAGTCATTTTAGAAGTTTGGGAGATATATTGCAATGATACAGACAGATACCCATTCCAGAGTCGCCTCTGGTTCGTTTACGCGCACGGTGCACAGCACCGACACGAGACCTCGGTTTAGTTTATACAAATTTATTTTAGCTCGATTGCGAAACAAGTTATTTCAACTTATAGTAATCACTCTCGAGACCTCATTCCTGATGGAATCCCCATCGCCACGAGGGAGAGAGAAGAGGCAACGTGGAATTTAAATGCCTTGCCTAAGGGCACACTCGTAACGGCTCCAGTGGGGCTCGAACTCAGGACCTTTCGCACCTGAAGCGAACGCGCATCCACTGCGCTATCACGACTTCCACAGACCTCGGTTTAATGTCCCATCTGAAAGACTGTTCATTATTAAATCTTCCTCACCAATACTATGACTGTCCGATTAGCGCAGTGGTTAGCGCGCTCGTTTTTCACCAATGCAACCCGGGTTCGATCCTCGAACCAGGAAGTTTGTGAGATGGTACGGTGGTTGCTAGATCGGACAGGTGGGTTTTCTCCGGGTACTCCGGTTTCCTCCCACACGAATGACCACACATACGCTTTCAACCGCGCCAACGAGAGTGAACAATTAAGCCAATCTACCATGAGGCCCTCAACAAATTAAAACATGAAATAGCATAATGAAACATGTAAACAGTAACCAGTAAAACATTCATAGGAAATAAGATATAAGCCGCAAGAACTAATACTTATATTCAAGTATATTTGTAAATTATCAGTTTATTAGGTTGTAGGTCTGTTCTTTGCACCACCCGATATATAAAGCTTTGAAGTGTGGAACAGAATGTGCTGTTTTTCTGTGATAAGGGAGGGAACACAATATATATAAGCTATATTTATTAGAATCGGAAAATTGCTGTCTTTTAAGTTGATTTCATACATATTTTGAAGATACCACTACAAGTCAAATCTGCACATTGTTAGATAGATCTAGTATCATTAATTGTCTCATTCCCATTTTCTACTCTGCTAGCCAATTCCATATATCATCATATTCCATTACATATTAAATATAGTTTCTCTATTTTTCAGCTTTTACATTAACTACTATATTATTCCAATGTGCAGTTCTCACTTATAGTGCTATCTTTTGATTGCATTTGATTGTATATATGTTGAGGGCCTCATGGTAGATTAACTTTTGTTAAATGAGTACTCTCGTTAAATAAAGTCTTTATTATTATTATTATTATTATTATTATATATATAATATAATATAAGAAAGATTTGCTAAACACTTCAGGCTTTGGCTTAGGAGGGTAAAGTTGGAGATTGGCAGATGATCGCAAGTTTTGAGTTCGAACATCGGAAGTAAATCTGAATGACTCTTGCAGATAGACAACTGTTGGTGCGACTTTAACCCCCCCCCCCTCTCCAACAAACAAATATACGTCTCCGTGAGCAGCAAGTAGTTAAACATGCTAGGCAAAGTCAGAGAAGGGTTTGAAGGTGTTTTTACGTTTATTTATCGTCGCTACCGGTTGCCCATATGAGCGACGCCTCCTGAAGAGATTAGTTATTTTAGATTTTGGAGGATAGTGCATGATACAGACAGAGACCCATTCCAGAGTCTCCTCTAGTTCTTTTACGTGCACGGTGTACAGCACCGACACGAGACCTCGGTTTAACGTCCCATCTGAAAGACTGTTAATTTTATTAGGGTCAGACGGGGGATCGAACCTGCGATCCCTGGGGTTTGAAGGGCGGCCTAAAATAAAATAAATACATGTATAGTGAGTGTCATTAGTCGGATAACTATAGGTCGTATCTCTGACATTACCCATACTGCCCTATTATATTGAATATCACCCCTCCCACTAGCGACACTTACAGCAAAGGGCGACAGCGACGGAGCATCATTATCATTCGAAATACTGAATTAATTCAAGGATAAACTAGAAATTAACAGCGAGAAATAGATATCCGAGACGCAATATCTGGTAAGGTTGGAGGAAATTGATATCCGAGACGCAATATCGGGTAAGGTTGGAGGACATTGATATCTAGAATTCCTTTCTATTATTCCGGTTACCCATATTAATACCGTAATGTGTGATTTTCTCTTTCCATTAAACACCTGGGGACAATTAGGGGTCTATCTAATGTGTAGAACGTCGGTGTCCTGTCTAACTAACTATCTATGCAACACTATTGCCCGATAAATTACTAATATTATATTATGTTAAATTTGCTACAAGTTAGCTAATGTGCCTACCAGGTATACATATATGTATGTCACAGTTCAAACGACTTATATGTAGTGTCCGTCTGCACGTGTTTGAGTGTACATGTCTACATTATCTTAGAATTTGTCCTGACAGCGTTGCTTATTGAAGTACATTAGTATTTGCTTGGAAGGACAGGGCAAGATAACCTGAGAGATCCTTTGTTTACATGACTGATCTATAACACCCGATATATGTGCCCTCAATTTATAACTATATATATATATATACCCTGCTTCTCCTGACCGGAAGACTGTACTGTAATGTTGGAAGTGGGATCGAACCAATGACCCAACTCATATCCACTGGATGGTCGAACCGCTCTAACAACTTGATGAACGAACCGCTCTAACCACTGGATTACTGAACCGCTCTAACAACTGGATTACTGAACCGCTCTAACCACTGGATTACTGAACCGCTCTAACAACTGGATTACTGAAGCTCTCTAACCACTGGATTACTGAACCTCTCTAACCACTGGATTACTGAACCTCTCTAACCAGTGGATTACTGAACCGCTCTAACAACTGGATTACTGAACCGCTCTAACAACTGGATTACTGAACCGCTCTAACCACTGGATTACTGAACCGCTCTAACCACTGGATTACTGAACCGCTCTAACCACTGAATTACTGAACCACTCTAACAACTGGATTACTGAACCGCTCTAACAACTGGATTACTGAACCTCTCTAACAACTGGATTACTGAACCTCTCTAACAACTGGATTACTGAACCGCCCTAACAACTGGATTACTGAACCTCTCTAACAACTGGATTACTGAACCGCCCTAACAACTGGATTACTGAACCTCTCTAACAACTGGATTACTGAACCTCTCTAACCACTGGATTACTGAACCTCTCTAACCACTGGATTACTGAACCTCTCTAACCACTGGATTACTGAACCTCTCTAACAACCAGGATTACTGAACCGCCATAACCACTGGATTACTGAACTGCTCTAACCACTGGATTACTGAACCGCCCTAACCACTGGATTACTGAACCGCCCTAACCACTGGATTACTGAACCGCCCTAACCACTGGATTACTGAACTGCCATAACCACTGGATTACTGAACCTCTCTAACCACTGGATTACTGAACCGCCATAACCACTGGATTACTGAACCTCTCTAACAACTGGATTACTGAACCTCTCTAACAACTGGATTACTGAACCTCTCTAACAACTGGATTACTGAACCGCCATAACCACTGGATTACTGAACCTCTCTAACAACTGGATTACTGAACCTCTCTAACCACTGGATTACTGAACCTCTCTAACAACTGGATTACTGAACCTCTCTAATAACTGGATTACTGAACCGCCATAATCACTGGATTACTGAACCTCTCTAACAACTGGATTACTGAACCGCCCTAACCACTGGATTACTGAACCGTCCTAACAACTGGATTACTGAACCTCTCTAACAACTGGATTACTGAACCTCTCTAACAACTGGATTACTGAACCGCTCTAACCACTGGATTACTGAACCTCTCTAACCACTGGATTACTGAACCGACCTAACCACTGGATTACTGAACCTCTCTAACAACTGGATTACTGAACCTCTCTAACCACTGGATTACTGAACCTCTCTAACCACTGGATTACTGAACCTCTCTAACAACTGGATTACTGAACCGCCCTAACCACTGGATTACTGAACCGCCCTAACAACTGGATTACTGAACCGCCCTAACCACTGGATTACTGAACCGCCCTAACCACTGGATTACTGAACCGCTCTAACCACTGGATTACTGACTGAACCGCTCTAACCTCTGGATTACTGAACCTCTCTAACCACTGGATTACTGAACCTCTCTAACCACTGGATTACTGAACCTCCCTAACAACTGGATTACTGAACCTCTCTAACCACTGGATTACTGAACCGTCCTAACAACTGGGTTACTGAACCGCCATAACCACTGGATTACTGAACCTCCCTAACCACTGGATTACTGAACCGCTCTAACCACTGGATTACTGAACCTCTCTAACAACTGGATTACTGAACCTCCCTAACCACTGGATTACTGAACTGCTCTAACCACTGGATTACTGAACCTCTCTAACAACTGGATTACTGAACCTCTCTAACAACTGGATTACTGAACCTCTCTAACAACTGGATTACTGAACCGTCCTAACAACTGGGTTACTGAACCGCCATAACCACTGGATTACTGAACCTCCCTAACCACTGGATTACTGAACCGCTCTAACCACTGGATTACTGAACCTCTCTAACAACTGGATTACTGAACCGACCTAACCACTGGATTACTGAACCGCTCTAACCACTGGATTACTGAACCGCCCTAACAACTGGATTACTGAACCGCTCTAACAACTGGATTACTGAGCAGTCCGAACCACTGAATCATTAAGCCACCCGTTCTTTTGCAAGTTGCAAGCTGCAATATGAATAATTAGCTTTCATCGGCATTCCGAATAGACATATTAATCGTTTTATATCAAACAAGTGTCTGTACGTTTTCTATTGCCTTTAATATTCAATTTTAGTCAATGGAGTTCAATATTTAGATCTGTTTCCACATTTAGCATGAATGAAATTTATTCATAGAGCCACACCAAACAAATTATTATTTCCGATTGGGCGTTACGTCATTACCGCCATCTGGTGTTGTATAATGGTTATGTGTGTGAAATGATAATCATTAAAAGCGCTCAATTGCTCATGTATTTGCGAAATATGGCGAATCGTCTCATGCCTTAGAATGATACAATATAGACTTTGTTATGTAATAACTTCCTCTACCCGTAGATAATTAAGCGAACATATTAATGGGCAATACTGACTGAGGAAGGATTTCTGCCGAAAGTGATAATTAAATGAACTGGAAATTAAGTTTTTACTTTTCCGTTTATTTGATAAATCTCCCAGATGATCGGACTATTGGTCATTAACATAATGGTTATAACCAATCCCGGTTGTAATAAAATGACAACATATCAGTGGAGATCAAAGGTATTCAGAATATTGCACGAACACATAGAATTGCCCGGATGACCGACAAAATGTAAACATTTTTGAAAATTGAACGAAATCATTTACGGTAAATTAACGTAACATATTCAATGGGGTCTGTGTCCCTTTTTCTAAGGTAACAATCTCTTGTGATGTTTTATTTGGAATATTTATTCATATTAACTACAGCTTTTATTTCATTAGAAATGATTTGATGGACAATGTTTTTATCTTACCCAGTAACTGATCAAACCTGTTAAAGTCATTCAAAATCAGGACCCTACGTCGCCTGCTTTCGCTTGATGGACGTTCCAGATTGATTTGGCAACTCGTCAGAAGAGAACATGTTCAGATTGGTTTCTACATTTCACGAATAAAGCTGAACGTTTACGAGATTTTGTAGAATGTTCTAATGCACTCGGACATTTTCCCGCCATTTTTTGCACTATATTGTCCAGATAATATCACTCCATGCAACTCGGTATACCAACTGTATCATGGTTTTGAAACGCTGATACATAAAACATAGCAATACAATTGATTAGAACGACTTCTGTGTGTACTCCACTGAGTAAAATCATCGTCTTCTTATAAAATATAAATGATTAAATTGTGTAGGCATAATCAAGGTTTCGAACTCGAACTGCAACCGGCTAGCAAGAACAAACCTGACCGCATTACAACAACACCACCACCACGTGACGCCACCAAGCATTAAGATAACACACCGGACATATTCGCAAAACAATTTTTTTATAATATCAATATTCATAACATCTTATTTGAGTTTGTTCCAAGCCTCTCTACTACACCGCCAGGGCGACACCGCCAAGTAATAACAAACCTGACCTCTCTATTACACCGTCAGGGCGACACCGCCAAGCAATAACAAGCCTGACCTCTCTAGAACACCGCCACGGCGACGCCGCCAAGTAATAAGAAACCTGGCCTATCTACTACACCGTCAGGGTGACACCGCCAAGAAATAACAAGCCTGACCTCTCTATTACACCGTCAGGGCGACACCGCCAAGCAATAACAAGCCTGACCTCTCTAGAACACCGCCACGGCGACGCCGCCAAGTAATAAGAAACCTGACCTCTACTACACCGCCAGGGTGACACCGCCAAGAAATAACAAGCCTGGCTTCTGAGTCTCTACTACACCGCCAGGGAGACACCACCAAGAACTGACAAGCCTTACTTCTCTACCACATCGCCCCGGTGACACCACAAAGCAATAACAAGCCTGACCTCTCCACCACACCGCCCTGGCGATGCCGCAAAGAAATAACAAACCTGACCCCTCTACCATACCGCCACGGCGACACCGTCAAGCAATGACAACCCTGTCCTTTCTACCACACCGCCCCGGCAACGCCTCTAAGCAATAACAACCTGACCTCTCTACCACACCGCAATTATGACGCCGACTAACATTAACAAGCCTGACCTCTCTACCACACCGCAATTGTGACGCCGACTAACATTAACAAGCCTGACCTCTCTACCACACCGCAATTATGACGCCGACTAACATTAACAAGCCTGACCTCTCTACCACACCGCAATTGTAACGCCGACTAACATTAACAAGCCTGACCTCTCTACCACACCGCAATTGTGACGCCGACTAACATTAACAAGCCTGACCTCTCTACCACACCGCAATTGTGACGCCGACTAACATTAACAAGCCTGACCTCTCTACCACACCGCAATTGTGACGCCGACTAACATTAACAAGCCTGACCTCTCTACCACATCGCAATTATGACGCCGACTAACATTTACAAGCCTGACCTCTCTATCACACCGCAATTGTGACACCGACTAACATTTACAAGCCTGACCTCTCTACCACACCGCAATTATGACGCCGACTAACATTTACAAGCCTGACCTCTCTACAACACCACAATTGTGACACCGACTACCATTTACAACCCTGACCTCTCTACCACACCGCCATGGCGACACCGCCAAGCAATAACAAGCCTGACCTCTCTACCACACCGCAATTATGACGCCGACTAACATTTACAAACCTTACCTCTCTACCAAAACCGCAATTGTGACACCGACTAGACTAACATTAACAAGCCTTACCACTCATGGTCACTCCTACACCACAACGCGGCCAAGCAAAACAAACCTGGCATCTCTGACCGCTCTACCACTGTGCCACCGCAACAACCACAAACTATGGCTGAACAATTGAACACATCGATGTGAAGCGTCGTATACGACTATAAGCACAGTGAGAGTTAATCTACTTTACTGTCGTCACACTGCGCAACTGGTGCTGAGAACACTCGGAGATATACAAACACCCGAGCTGGTATTTGACACCAGAACAAATGCTTGATTTTACAGTGTTATATAATAAATGGGTATGGACACTTCACTGACCGCACTGACCACAGCATTGGCCGATTTCTCCTCCTAAGCTAGAATCACTTCCTCCTATAGACTAACCCTCTATAGATCTTGAACCCGTGACCATCAGTGATGACCAAGCCTGAAGAAAATTAAGTTAATTTGAAATTATTCAGTCAATAACATTAATTGAAATTTGATTAGCTAAACTATGAATGGTTTACGTTTTTTGTTTGCTTTACGTTTATTTATCGTCGCTACCAGTTACCCATATGAGTGACGGGAAGTTTACCTAACAACACCTTTCATGGACAGGGTCCAGTGGTTGACCAGTTACACCAACCTCCGTAAGAAACTGCCAAAAACTGCCAACTGTTTTCGTATGAGCGGGGCTCGAACCCGTGACCATCAGTGATGATAGGTTACAGTGGTATACAAGTCAGCGACCTTAACCACCCGACCACGGAGGCGGACGGTAACATAGATATATCAAATAGATCCTGGTATAGGCCTACACTTCGATTTGTATTTTGACGATTTCAAAGTCATTTCTACATTTTACTTGTTCAATGTTATATAACAAGAACAACTAGTACATATAAATGTGTAATAGAAGGACGATTGAGAACTAACTCTGCGTAATACACACTCGATACATATAAATGTGTAATAGAAGGACGATTGAAAACTAACTCTGCGTAATACACACTCGATACATATAAATGTGTAATAGAAGGACGATTGAAAACTCACTCTGCGTAATACACACTCGGATAGTGTATTGAGTGAATGTATATAAATTTAAGTGCATATTTTAGTAATTAAATGCAAACATGTTGACAATAACATGAAACCCTGTCCAACATAATAGTATATACCACATCCGCGAACAATATGGGAACTATATTGACCTGGCCCTGGTAATCCAGGGATCGCAGGTTCGATCCCCCGTCTGACCATAATAAAATTAACAGTCTTTCAGATGGGACGTTAAACCGAGGTCTCGTGTCGGTGCTTTACACCGTGCACGTAAAAGAACCAGAGGAGACTCTGGAATGGGTCTCTCTCTGTATCATTGCACTATCCTCCAAAAATCTAAAATAATTAATCTCTTCAGGAGGCGTCGCTCATATGGGCAACCGGTAGCGACGATAAATAAACGTAAAACACACACACACACTGGCTATTTCTGGATTCCAGCTCAAGTCTGTAGCTTGCACTATTCTCTAAAAATATATATACTTCTAGGTCGACGATAAAATTATTATACACACTATATAAAAATACCCTTTAATCGTTGGGGAGAGTTAGACGTTCACTGAATTTCACAGCAAAACTAATAAATAGTGTTTCAAGATTTGTACATTTAAAAAATGTAAAAATCCATTCCGAGAAACAGCTGCTAATTAGTTCAACCGCGATCTGATCGAGGCTGATAACTGGGTTTTTTAAAACATTTCTTAATTGCGCATTAGTGCTTTTTTTCCATTTCAGTATTTCAAAATTTCTGGTTTTAATAAGTATTTAATTTTCAATTAGCGACTGTTCCTCGGTTTTAATATGTAAATATAATAATATGTCAGTAGACTGTGATAGTTTGATTATCTGTGATTACATTAGTCTCTTATAATTCTTTTATAAGGAATGGTGTTGTACTTTGCCACGATAATTTGTTGTGTAGATTTTATGTATTGTACAACGATGAGACTGAAATAAAGAATAAATCTCTTTAAAAAAATGTTTGTTTCTCCACAGTTCGCCTATGGCATTAAAATAAAATTAATTTACAACATGTCATTTCATTTGACTTGAAATAGACATTCGAAGTTTGATATAAGAGCGGAGGGATTCGTTCATTTCCTCGTACCTCTGTTGTTTTATTTATTAAGCTGACGTTATAATGATCACGTCTAATGATCAATTATCATAATTACGTTCAATTTCAAAACTATAGACAGCTAAACAACGTAGGCGGCAGGCTGATAGGTCAGTGTATGTCTTACCCTGGGGCATAACATTTAAGATTACATTTTAGCCCCTTTGAAACACCATAAACAATGAAATGATATCAGATTTACAGGAAATGAATTACATCACTATGACGACTAGGGGTTTAGGAACGTGGATCCCTCTAGCCCATTTATTGCAGCCTTCTTTATTGCAGTTGTAAATCTATTTTAGCAGACGGAATTGTAAACTCATTAGAAATCTCTGATGAGCCTGTGATAAGACGAGATAGTGTCAATTTGATCGAGCCGTACCGCATGTGGGTGCCGTAAAGTATATTTCATGGTCGTAAAAATGATGTAAAAGGTTGCGTAATGCGCACCAAGTATTATGTATTACACAATAAACTGTACATTGTACTAATTGTTTCAGGAGTCATCGTGGCGGCGTAATAGATTATGTTCACCTGGTAACTGAGAGGTTGAGGGTTCGAAGCTTGCTAGAACCATCGTGGCGGCGTAATAGATGCTGTTCGCCTTATAACTGAGAGGTTGAGGGTTCGAAGCTTGCTAGAACCATCGTGGCGGCGTAATAATGATGTTCGCCGTGTAACTGAGAGGTTGAGGGTTCGAAGCTTGCTAGAACCATTGTGGTGGTGTTCTTAGACACAACACTGAAACCTTAGCTTGGGTTCCAGTCTGTCGATTTTTCACAATTTACTTCTGGTTAAAATATATTTATATGACTGACCAGGCAAACTATATCAACGGCTGTACCCAGGCTACACTGAAACCCGCAGTGCCTCTTCTCTCTCCCTAATGGTAATGATTTTAGGATGTCCGTGGTTAGCGCTCTCGTTTCTCACCAATGCAACCCGGGTTCGATCCTCGGGTCGGGAATTATGTGAGATGGTACGGTTGTCGCCAGATCGGACAGGTGGGTTTTCTCCGGGTACACCGGTTTCCTCCCACACGAATGACCACATTTATGCTTTCATCCGCACCAACGAGAGTGATTAATATAAGTTGTTAAAACTTGCTTCGCAATCGTTGTAAAATAAATAAAGTTTAAAACCATAAAAGCATATATGCACGATGCAATTTCCCGTAATCTTGCAAAAATGTCAAAACAGGTGGACAAATGTGCATGTAGGCGGCGAATGGATATTTCACTTGACCTACAACAGGGCAAGTACATGTAGCTCCGTTTCTCACCTTGTATGCTATTATTTTCACAGCCCCAGCAAGCCATTGTAAAATAAATAAAAATGTAAAAATGTATTCTACCAGCAATGAGGCCTCGAGAATGATTAATCTATTGCTGAAGTAACTTGTTTTGCAGTGAAGTTAATAGCTATTTGGATAAGCGATTGTTTCAGAACTCGGGCAGGCTTCAAACTGCGCCTTATCTGTTCTGCTTGTACATTTGATTGATAATAAATCAGAGCCATGCCTGAAGAAAACTAAGTTAATTTGAAATTATTCAGTCAACAACATTAATTGAAAATCTCGAACTTCCATCTACCTTTGATTAGCTAAACTATGAATGGTTTACGGTTTTTTGTTTTGTTTTACGTTTATTTAGCGTCGCTACCAGTTAACCATATGTGCGACGGGAAGTTTTACCTAACAACACGTTTCCTGGGCAGGCTCCAGCTGTTAACAAGTACTTGGGTGCACCAACCTCCGTAAGAGACTGCCAACTGTTTTCGTATGAGCGGGGCTCGAACCCGTGACCATATGTGTTGATAGGTTACAGTGGTATACAAGTCAGCGACCGTAACCACACGACCATGGAGGCGATTTATGGTTCAAGTGGCTGCGGGTTATATATATCTCTCGTTAGGTATGTGTTCGATCCCCCGTCTGACCCTAATAAAATTAACAGTCTTTAAGATGGGACGTTAAACCGAGGTCTCGTGTCGGTGCTTTACACCGTGCACGTAAAAGAACCAGAGGAGACTCTGGAATGGGTCTCTGTCTGTATCATTGCACTATCCACCAAAATCTAAAATGACTAATCTCTTCATGAGGCGTCGCTCATATGGGTAACCGGTAGCGACGATAAATAAATGTAAAACACACAAAATAAGTATGTGTTAGAACACTATGTGAAGATGTCCGTCTATGCGGGGGGTTAATCGATAACCAATCAAGTAATGATTATCTTAATTTATAGACATTTTAGCTCGATTGCGAAACAAGTTCCTACAACTAATATTAATCACTATTGATACCTCATTCCTGGTGGAATCCATCGCCAAACGGCAATGTGGAATTTAAATGCCTTGCCTTAGGGCACAATCGTATCGGCTACAGATGGGTGGCGAACTCCAGACCTTCCGCGCCCGAAGATTATATACTAGTAATCTAAAGTGAAGAGTCCATATATAGCCTACTTACGGACAAACGTTTTGCATGAATATTTTTTTATATCAGCAATTAGTCAATAACAAGCAGTAGGCCTACCACATGTAAATATTATGCAATATAAATTGATTTTGACCAACTGTTTACAGAATGTGTATGATACATTGACAAGTTAGATAACATAATATTTGATGTGGTAGGCCTACTGCTTGTTGTCGACTTTAATTGCTGATATAAAAAATACCCGTGCAAAACTATTGTCCTTAACCCTTTCAACACCACTAAATAGGCTTACAAAAAGTGTAGATCCAGATGAGCCGGCTCGTGACGAGCCGTCTCATCAGGATCTGCACTTTTTGCCAGTGGTATGACTATTTTTAGACATAATTACCCATTTTGATAAATGAACTTGTCCAAATGTGATTTTCTGATTCATTTATTGGTTTATGAATATCATGGACCAGTCCATGTGAGTTACTTGGTGTTGAATGGGTTAAAGAATATAATAGTTGATGAAGGAAGAGGCCTGGTTCCCATCCAACCAACCACGGGCGTGTACGCAGGTAATGCAGCCGACCGCCCGTAAACCAGCTTCCTCACATGAAAGAATGTCACACCCACCGAGTAGGATTCGAACATACAGCGGCTAGAGGCAAGATATTTGACGTCGGCGACCTTAACCACCCGACCACGGAGACAAATTTCTATAGGCCTATAGACCGATACAGTTTCAGATGCGACTATTCTGTTTTCAAATTTAATATTCTTATGAGTTCCGATAATAATACCACTATACATAATTTAGCCAAATTTATAAAATTGTCTTTAGTTATTAGAAATAATATAAATGTGTATTTATCACTCACTTATATTTATTTGTCACGTGATCATTAAATATATATATATGTTATTACTAGTTTTGCTAAGAAGATGTATGTATGTACAAGTCTGCCAAATTAAACTTCTATTCTGTTCTGTTCTGTTCTATAAACCGACCTCGACTAATATTAACCGAGGTCTCGTGTCGGTGCTCTACACGGTGCACGTAACAGAACCAGAGGAGACTCTGGAATGGGTATCTGTCTGTATCATTGCACTATCCTCCAAATATCTAAAATGACTAATCTCTTCAGGAGGCGTCGCTCATTGTGTGGCGTCCGTGGTCCAATGGTAGAGCGTCGGATTTTGAATCGAACGGTCTGGGTTCGATACTCAGTCAGACCACGTATGTAGTGTCATTGAGCAAGGCACCTCACACACATTGCTTAGTACTGGTTAACCGCTATGGTCGGCTAAGCATGCCCAGGAAAACATGTATAGGTCCCCGTAAGGGGTTTGACATTAATGGTACATACATACTCATATAGGCAACCGGTAGCGACGATAAATAAACGTAAAACACACACAGATATATCTGACATATTTGAAAATGAACACTAGACTACATAAGTTTTAGTATCTTTAATGTTGATCAACATTTCCATTGGGTAAACAATGTCAGTTTCGTAGAACAACAACACATATAAACGACATGTAGTAACATGCATAACAGATAGAAATTCTCTCAAGTATTTCTAAAGAGTCGTCGACATGCGCACATTAGTCACCCTTTCACCATTTCCGTTAGGTACTCTAATAAATTAACTTAATAGTTAAGCACTTTTTTCTTTGCAAATCATATCAGGTTTTACACTATATATAATAGCTTCATTGCATTAAACATAGAAACATTCACTGAGCAATCGTGTCTCGTAAAGTATTCAACATTTACATATATATATATAGCCTGGGAACCAGCGTCGATATATTTTGCCTGGTCAGTCAAATAAATATATTTTTAACACCGAGACTATTAATTGAGCCGTATCGAGTTTCTGATCATATCAACGTCATTTTGCCAGAAGTTAAAAATCGACAGTCTTTCAGATGGGACGTTAAACCAATGTCTCGTGTCGGTGCTTTACACCGTGCACGTAAAAGAACCAGAGGAGACTCTGGAATGGGTCTCTGTCTGAGTGTCTGTATCATTGCACTATCCTCCAAAACTCTAAAGTGACAAATCTCTTCAGGAGGCGTCGCTCATATGGGCAACCGGTAGCTGGAACCCAGGCTAAGATCTATATATAAATTCCAGAACCGAAACACATTTTTTAACTTCTAAACATTTTTAAAACTGACCATTATTTAAAATATGGTATTGCAACAATAAATCAATAACGAACAAAACGACAACACTTCCAGCGTACACTGAATCGTGATACGTCACAGTCATAATAATGACGTCACCATGGCCGCCACATTGGGTCATTTTCTAGTGCGCCTCTTGCGCGTTCCTCTTCTGCAGTTTCGTTCACTCGGCGACGTTTGTGTATATTTTCGATGTGCACGTCACTTTTGCGCTTTGGGCTTGTTCTACTATGTATACGTGTATCAGAATGACTGTAGTTTACATCTAACCTGGATTCTATCACTGAAAACTTAGACTCATGTTCAATACTGAGGTCTTGACTTATGTTAAATTGTGAATAATTTCCATTTTCGTCGTGTGAAAACGAGGTAGAACTGTCGCTTAGACCACTGTCCGAATCACAAGGCGACGGAATGCGTCGTATTGGTGACGTTAGTTGTGACGTCACATGTGACGTAGCGTCTATGTTAACACTTACGGGCGATGGTTCCCGTTTTATTAAATCCTCCGCGCCGTGATGAGCATAGCACAAGAAGTCGCGATTATGTTTCTGTTGTTGATGGTGTGGGTGTTGGAAAGTGGAACCGAAACCATTGTTTGATACAACCGGAACGCTTCCGTGTGGGTAAGGTGACACGCCAAATCCACGTTGTGACGTCGTTGGTGACGCCATTTGTATTTGATACGGCGATGCGACACCTTGATACACTGGAATAACGGGAAACTGCATCATACTGTTGCCCAAATAGTTCAGAACACGTCCTTTGAGCTCCGGGTTTCCCCCATTCACGGTATCCAGGTACCGGGCAATCTCAGAAGCGCACTCGTTGAAGCCAGCCCTGTATTTACTGATCACGTTCGGGTCTGTTGCCATAGCAGCTGTAAAAATAGTTCGATAGATTTAATGCATTGTATGTCATCATAACAAATGAAGTAGCATTAAGATTTATGTCCGATACAGTGTATGTTTTTTTATTGTTTTTTTATAAACTTTATTTATTTTACAACGATTGCGAAGCAAGTTTTAACAACTTATATTAATCACTCTCGTTGGCTCGGATGAAAGCGTATATGCGGTCATTCATGTGGGAGGAAACCGGAGTACCCGGAGAAAACCCATCTGTCCGATCTGGCGATCATCGTACCATCTCACATACTTCCCTGTCCGAGGATCGAACCCGGGTCGCATTGGTGAGAAGCGAGCGCGCTAACCACTGCGCTAATCGGACAGCGTATGTTAGAGATCGTATAGTAAATGAGGTGTATGTTTGCGCATTATATAAGCAGACAATATGTATAGGATATAACCCGAAAATGATCCAATATGTAAAATATTGGACTGTGTGAGGCGGGTAGCGCCGTAGACAGTACCAATATTTCACATATTGGATCAGTTTGAGGCTTATATCTTACTTACAACACACACTTATACAACAAGATCCTACTAATTAAAGGTGTTAATTTCGTACATTTGCGCGTATTATTTAATATAATACTCTGGCCTTTTGACACCAGTCCAATATTAATAATAACGGACTGCAAGTACAAAGGTATGATGTCACGACAGTGTTTTAAATAGCTCAATAGTTTATACTGTGACAGTTATCTCTACATGTACGTGACATTCTATAGAACACATGTTCTACTTCGTACAAGCAGTCACGCATACCAGTTTGTATAATTTCTGTTTGGGGTTTAAAGTCGCACCGACAGATTACGTCATATGGCTACTCTTCAGAGGCAGGCCCCCAGGTGCCCCTCCGAGCAGTATTTAATGTACGGACGCCCCCCCCCCCCGAGCAGTATTTAATGTACGGACGGGCCCCCGGGTGCCCCCCCCCCTCCGAGCAGTATTTAATGTACGGACGGGCCCCAGGGTGCCCCTCAGAGCACTATTATGTACGGACGGGCCCCCAGGTGCCCCTCCGAGCAGTATTTAATGTACGGACGGGCCCCCAGGTGCCCCTCCGAGCAGTATTTAATGTACGGACGGGCCCCCAGGTGCCCCTCCGAGTAGTATTTAATGTACGGACGGGCCCCTGGTGCCCCTCCGAGCAGTATTTAATGTACGGACGGCCCCCGGGTGCCCCTCGAGCAGTATTTAATGCACGGACGGTCCCCCGGTGCCCCTCCGAGCAGTATTTAATGTACGGACGGACCCCAATGGCCCCGGGGCCCCTCCGAGCAGTATTAATGTACGGACGGGCCCCGGGTGCCCCTCCGAGCAGTATTTAATGCACGGACGGACCCCCGGGTGCCCCTCCGAGCAGTATTTAATGCACGGACGGACCCCCGGGTGCCCCTCCGAGCAGTATTTAATGCACGGACGGGCCCCCGGGTGCCCCTCCGAGCAGTATTTAATGCACGGACGGACCCCCGGGTGCCCCTCCGAGCAGTATTTAATGTACGGACGGACCCCCGGGTGCCCCTCCGAGCAGTATTTAATGCACGGACGGACCCCCGGGTGCCCCTCCGAGCAGTATTTAATGTACGGACGGACCCCCAGGTGCCCCTCCGAGCAGTATTTAATGCACGGACGGACCCCAGGTGCCCCCGAGCAGTATTTAATGCACGGACGGACCCCCGGGTGCCCCTCCGAGCAGTATTTAATGCACGGGCGGACCCCCGGGTAGAACCCCCGACAGTATTCAAGCTAGATGGATGGCTTCCTCACTTGATATAACACCCCCCCCCAGTGGGATTCGAACATGCAGCGGTGATTGGGAAATGATTGAATGTCAACGATCTTAACCACTCTGTCACGGACGCCAATCTCAGCCTCAATCTCGTATCATTTTATATTCGGGGGGTGGGGGGGGGGTGTTTGTATTCAGTATAACAATATGAGTGTTGAATGGTTTCAACTTTTCACTCTCACCGGTACTAGACACACATAAGCGTGTTTTTGCGTTTATTTATCGTCGCTACCGGTTGCCCATATGAGCGACGCCTCCTGAAGAGATTAGTTATTTTAGATTTTGGAGGATGGTACATGATACAGACAGAGACCAATTCCAGAATCTCCTCTGGTTCGTTTACGTGTACGGTGTAAAGCACCGACACGAGACCTCGGTTTAACGTCCCATCTGAAAGACTGTTAATTTTATTAGGGTCAGACGGGGGATCGAACCTGCGATCCCTGGATTACCAGTCCAGCGTGTTACCACTGGACTACAGATCCGTCTGTGTAGACACAAATAATTCAACTCAAAGAGTATTTATGGCTAACACCTGCGCCGTTACGTCACAACCCAGCGAGTTGCCCTTATTTTAACACAGATCCAGAGAAACGTTTGATATCTGTCGACACAAACACTATTTCATTTAGCTTTGATTATATTTACCTCTTTATGGGAAGGGCCGTAACTAATGTTGTTAGAACTTGTGATCCGACCCGTTTGCTTATCTTTTACTTGTTATGTTTTGTATTATACACGTGTAAAACAAATTGAGCAATAACATATAATACTCATGGACACAAGTTATGCACGGGTATTTACAGATTAGCAATTAAAGACAGTAACAAGCAATACCACATTAAAGAGTATGAAATCTAAATTGACACATTCTCTGAAAAGTTGCTCAAAATCAATTTAGATTACACAATATTTAATTTGGTAATGCTTGTTATTGACTGTAATTGCTGATTATAAAAAATATCCCTGCATAACTTTTGTCCTTAAGTATATGGTTATAAAAAATATCCCTGCATAACTTTTGTCCTTAAGTATATGATTAAGCTAAACTATTGACCTCTTTGTAATTGATTTTTCATCAACTGGTATAGTATTATAATAATAATAATAATAATAATAATAATAATAATAAAGACTTTATTTAACGAGAGTACTCATTTAACAAAAGTTAATCTACCATGAGGCCCTCAAATTGAATTGAAATGTATTCAAAGCCAGTGAATTATACAGATAAATGATATATTTACTACTTATGTTGCTGTCTACTTACCGGTGACTTGCTGACGCTGTACCAGCTTTAGATGTTTTACAGTCATCTCCAGAATATCTGCCTTCTCTAACTTCGAGTATTGAGTCGTCTGTAACAGATATAATAATACGAGTTAAAACAACATGTACAATAACTGTATTAGTGAGTTGTCTGCAGAACATGGAATATAACTGTGTTAGTGAATCGTCTGCAGAACATGGAATATAACTGTATTAGTGGGTCGTCTGCAGAACATGGAATATAACTGTGTTAGTGAATCGTCTGCAGAACATGGAATATAACGGAATTAGTGAATCGTCTGCAGAACATGGAATATAACTGTATTAGTGGGTCGTCTGCAGAACATGGAATATAACTGTATTAGTGGGTCGTCTGCAGAACATGGAATATAACTGTATTAGTGGGTCGTCTGCAGAACATGGAATATAACTGTATTAGTGAGTCGTCTGCAGAACATGGAATATAACTGTATTAGTGGGTCGTCTGCAGAACATGGAATATAACTGTGTTAGTGAATCGTCTGCAGAACATGGAATATAACTGTATTAGTGGGTCGTCTGCAGAACATGGAATATAACTGTATTAGTGGGTCGTCTGCAGAACATGGAATATAACTGTATTAGTGGGTCGTCTGCAGAACATGGAATATAACTGTATTAGTGGGTCGTCTGCAGAACATGGAATATAACTGTATTAGTGGGTCGTCTGCAGAACATGGAATATAACTGTGTTAGTGAATCGTCTGCAGAACATGGAATATAACTGTATTAGTGAGTCGTCTGCAGAACATGGAATATAACTGTATTAGTGGGTCGTCTGCAGAACATGGAATACAACTGTATTAGTGAGTCGTCTGCAGAACATGGAATATAACTGTATTAGTGGGTCGTCTGCAGAACATGGAATATAACTGTATTAGTGAATCGTCTGCAGAACATGGAATATAACTGTATTAGTGAGTCGTCTGCAGAACATGGAATATAATTTTATTAGTGAGTCGTCTGCAGAGTATATATAAATACTTTATGATTGGTAGACACGGTCCTCACTACTCATCAGTTTCACCGTGTATATATTAAGGCTGGTTTTCTGTGTGTCCTTTCAACCCTTTCCTTCATAGAGATAGGTTAATATACTATTATATCTCCATACAAACGACAGCCAATTGTCAATGTTAAGTGGTATTGGTAATGACGTCAAGAGGTGCTTCTATGAGGGAAAGGGTTAATGTATGTTGTATTGGTAATGACGTCAAGAGGTGCTTCTATGAGGGAAAGGGTTAATGTATGTTGTATTGGTAATGACGTCAAGAGGTGCTTCTATGAGGGAAAGGGTTAATGTAAGTGGTATTGGTAATGACGTCAAGAGGTGCTTCTATGAGGGAAAGGGTTAATGTATGTTGTATTGGTAATGACGTCAAGAGGTGCTTCTATGAGGGAAAGGGTTAATGTAAGTGGTATTGGTAATGACGTCAAGAGGTGCTTCTATGAGGGAAAGGGTTAATGTATGTTGTATTGGTAATGACGCAAGCGGTGCTTCTATGAGGGAAAGGGTTACTGTGATATTCTGAATTATGTCTCATGTAATTCTATATTAATGAATGGCTATGTACTGTTATATATTGATCGTGTTGTTGTTGTGTTACTTGTATATGTATATAGATGAGACAAGAATAAAGATTAAAACTTAAAACTTAGTCACTCAGTGACCATGTCATTTAGTGGCCTGTTGCTTTCAAGATGAAGTGTCAGATCCTGGTTTATTAGTCAGATCCTGGTTTATTAGTCAGATCCTGTTTTCAATACCAGTTAAATTTAATACGCATTCGTCCAAAATGCAGTTACGACAATAAGAGCTTTTCGATACAGTCGATATTAAATATATCATCAAATTCTTAAAGGAAGCACACACCATTTCCATAGAATATTATTTTACTGTGTCATCGATAGTGATTAATATCGAGAGAGTGATTAATATAAGTTCTTAAAGATCGTTTCGCAATCATTGTTAAAATAAATAAAGTTTATATTTTAAAGACTGTGTAGATATATACAACTGACTATATCAATACATGTTTACGTATTGCATATATTTTTTTATCATGTTTGCAATATATTTATTCTGAACTGCGCTGATTCCCTGTTAAATCCATAATCATTCGGTCAAGCACTCGCTCACTGTAACACATACAAATACAAGGCATTCTGTTAAAGTATAATACTACTGTATATGGTCTAAGGGAAGCAACTCACGTCTTTATTCATGGCTTGTAGTACGAGACTTTTTAGTTGCACGAGACAGTCGTTAATTCTGGCCCGACGTCGTTTCTCCATCAATGGTTTATTGTTCTGCAATAAATAAATATTTAATAAACTTAATACAATTATAATGGTTGTAATAAAACTAAGAATTATTGTATATACAAAAACGAAATATATTTACCACAAGCAATAGCCAGATACTTTATATTCACGCTCAATCTGGTACCCACTTATGTTAGTGTTCTGGTACCCACGTATGTTAGTGTTCTGGTACCCACTTATGTTAGTGTTCTGGTACCCACTTATGTTAGTGTTCTGGTACCCACTTATGTTAGTGGTCTGGTACCCACATATGTTAGTGTTCTGGTACCCACTTATGTTAGTGTTCTGGTACCCACATATGTTAGTGTTCTGGTACCCACGTATGCTAGTGTTCTGGTACCCACATATGTTAGTGGTCTGGTACCCACATATGTTAGTGTTCTGGTACCCACTTATGTTAGTGTTCTGGTACCCACTTATGTTAGTGTTCTGGTACCACATATGCTAGTATTCTGGTACCACATATGTTAGTGTTCTGGTACCCACATATGCTAGTGTTCTGGTACCACATATGCTAGTGTTCTGGTACCCACATATGTTAGTGTTCTGGTACCCACTTATGTTAGTGTTCTGGTACCCACATATGTTAGTGTTCTGGTACCCACTTATGTTAGTGTTCTGGTACCCACTTATGTTAGTGTTCTGGTACCCACTTATGTTAGTGTTCTGGTACCACATATGTTAGTGTTCTGGTACCCACTTATGTTAGTGTTCTGGTACCCACTTATGCACATATGTTAGTGTTCTGGTACCCACATAATTATGTTAGTGTTCTGGTACCCACTTATGCTAGTGTTCTGGTACCCACTTATGTTAGTGTTCTGGTACCCACTTATGTTAGTGTTCTGGTACCCACATATGTTAGTATTCTGGTATCCACTTAGGCTAGTATTCTGGTACCACATATGTTAGTATTCTGGTATCCACTTAGGCTAGTATTCTGGTACCCACTTATGTTAGTGTTCTGGTACCCACATATGTTAGTATTCTGGTATCCACTTAGGCTAGTATTCTGGTACCACATATGTTAGTATTCTGGTACCACATATGTTAGTATTCTGGTATCCACTTATGTTAGTATTCTGGTACCACATATGTTAGTATTCTGGTATCCACTTATGTTAGTATTCTGGTACCACATATGTTAGTATTCTGGTATTCTGGTATCCACTTAGGTTAGTATTCTGGTACCCACATATGTTAGTATTCTGGTACCCACTTATGCTAGTGTTGGCAAAATAGAAATAGAACATACCCGTCGAGTAGAAGTAACTTTCTCTTTCCTGTCACTTGTATCATCCATCGTGGAACACATGTGCCACAAACGTAAAGTCAACAAACGTGCAGTCTTAAAGGCGTTATTGGGTCTAAAATCCAAGAATCAGCCAAATTAATTATTCTCTCGAATACAACCTGTTGCTCTCAGAAAAATAGCAGAACATTTGAAATCCCCCCTCATAAAGTTGAACAATTTATTGATGCACTGAGAATTTCCTCAATTACTTTTTCCCACGATCGCATATCTTATCGTAGGCCAATCAAAGGGTTTCATTTTCAATTAACAAGTGGTCGGTCGTTTTTGATTGGATGAGAGATACTAGCTCCGCCCGGATACCTGTCAGTTATCAGGAATAACAACTGAACTAAAGTGACCGCACGCGCCAATATGTTGATATGAAAGGTTAGAAGCATTCCGTTGTATGGGAAAGAAACGCCTACATTTGAAGTATTTCTAAACGTTGAAAATAGCAATTTTCCTGACCAAATGAAAAATCGTGCTAATACCTACTTATGATAGAATAATGTTTATCTTACGGCAGGCCTATAATTATACGGTTCCTATTGTACACGGCCCGCGACTGTAACATAAGTACAGGCATGTAGTTATTCGCAACCGTGGGAAAAACAGCTCGAAATGTAAACTTGTTTGTCGAAAAGGACGTACTAATATAAGACATTTACTTAAATTACAAACTCATATGGTTTAAATTCTGTAAGCAAATAATCATGGTACAATACAGGGCTATTTGCAGAACATGTTATTTATTTTTCAATAAAAGAGCAGTGATTTAAAGGCAGTATTTTACAAAAGAATTTTACAATCTGTCGAGATAACGGATTTGTATCCTTTTGAAGTTTCAGTGCGTTGCTTTTAATCTGATAAAATTACCTTACAGACACGTTCTTGGGGAACTCTCGAAACCCCAGCCCAAGTCTGTTAAAACAACCTGTTGCAAACTGGATACTGGATATACGTTTATGTGTTGTCGCTCAAAGCATATTTTGTTTTAGACATATACAGCCGCAACACAGAAATAGAGAGAGAGAGGGGGTGGCGGGAGAGAGAGAGGGGAGAGAGAGAGGGAGAGAGATAGGGGGATGGCGGGAGAGAGAGAGAGAGGGGCGGGGGGAGAGAGAGAGGGGGAGAGAGAGAGAGGGGGATGGCGGGAGAGAGAGAGGGGGCGGGGGAGAGAGAGAGGGGAGAGAGAGGGGGTGCGGAAGAGAGAGAGAGGGGGCGGGGAGAGAGAGGGGGGATGGCGGAGAGAGAGGGGGGACGGGAGAGAGAGAGGGGAGAGAGAGGGGATGGCGGGAGAGAGAGGGGGTGGGGGAGAGAGAGAGAGGGGAGAGAGATAGTGGGGATGGCGGGAGAGAGAGGGGGCGGGGGAAAGAGAGAGGGGAGAGAGAGGGGGTGGCGGGAGAGAGAGAGGGGAGAGAGAGGAGAGAGAGAAGGGGGGATGACGGGAGAGAGAGAGTGGGGATGGCGAGAGAGAGAGAGAGAGAGAGAGAGAGAGAGAGGGGCGGGGGAGAGAGAGAGGGGGAGATATGGGAGGAGGAAGAGAGATATGGTGAAGGAGGGGAGGGAGGGAGGGAGGCGGGCAGGCAGGCAGTTTATTTCAAAACCATTAGGCTAAAAATCCCATGAGGTTAAACATACTATTATGCATAGTACTAGTCTTGATACCGAACAGTGAAACAACATGTTGTAGTGTGACATATCCAAAACAGAGATAATGCAGTGCCCTGTAATTGGACATCCAAAACAGAGAGAATGCAGTGCCCTGTAATTGGACATCCAAAACAGAGATAATGCAGTGCCCTGTAATTGGACATCCAAAACAGAGAGAATGCAGTGCCCTGTAATTGGACATCCAAAACAGAGAGAATGCAGTGCCCTGTAATTGGACATCCAAAACAGAGATAATGCAGTGCCCTGTAATTGGACATCCAAAACAGAGATAATGCAGTGCCCTGTAATTGGACATCCAAAACAGAGATAATGCAGTGCCCTGTAATTGGACATCCAAAAACAGAGAGAATGCAGTGCCCTGTAATTGGACATCCAAAACAGAGAGAATGCAGTGCCCTGTAATTGGACATCCAAAACAGAGATAATGCAGTGCCCTGTAATTGGACATCCAAAACAGAGAGAATGCAGTGCCCTGCCATTGGACATCCAAAACAGAGATAATGCAGTGCCCTGTAATTGGACATCCAAAACAGAGATAATGCAGTGCCCTGTAATTGGACATCCAAAACAGAGAGAATGCAGTGCCCTGTAATTGGACATCCAAAACAGAGATAATGCAGTGCCCTGTAATTGGACATCCAAAGCAGAGATAATGCAGTGCCCTGTACTTGGACATCCAAAACAGAGAGAATGCAGTGCCCTGTAATTGGACATCCAAAACAGAGAGAATGCAGTGCCCTGTAATTGGACATCCAAAACAGAGAGAATGCAGTGCCCTGCCATTGGACATCCAAAACATTTCCTGAACTATTACTGTTCGTTTTACATTAATGACGATAATTTATCGAAAGAGTATTTCCAATGTGTCTTCAATAATTGCATGTATATGTGTGTGTTTTACGTTTATCTATCGTTTATCATTATTTACCGGTTGCCCATATGAGCGACGCCTCCTGAAGATATTAGTCATTTTAGATTTTGGAGGATAGTGCAATGATAAAGACAGAGACCCATTCCAGAATCTCCTCTGGTTATTTTACGTGCACGGTGTACAGCACCGACACGAGACCTCGGTTTAATGTCCCATCTGAAAGACTGTTAATTTTATTAGGGTCAGACGAGGGATTGAACCTGCGATCCCTGGATTACCAGTCAATCATTGCATGCATAACACAGTGCGCATGTATTTATACCTTACACATATATGGCACACGCATACGAGCTAATTAAATATACACATATACAGTTTTCTCTTTCTCCCTCGGGGCGATGGATTTCGTGAGGAATGAGATCTGCTGGCGTGGGGGTTATAAAACTGTTCTCCAATCTCAGACTCAGTCTCGAGCTTCTGATTGGTTCAGCTAAGTGTAAATATCAGACTCAACCAATCATATCACTTGAGCTTCAGTTTGAGATCTGAGAAAAGTTGTATAACCTCGAGGCTTAATCTACAGACGGATATGTAGTCCAGTGGTAACACGCTGGACTGGTAATCCAGGGATCGCAGGTTCGATCCCCCGTCTGACCCTAATAAAATTAACAGTCTTTCAGATGGGACGTTAAACCGAGGTCTCGTGTCGGTGCTTTACACCGTGCACGTAAAAGAACCAGAGGAGACTCTGGAATGGGTCTCTGTCTGTATCATTGCACTATCCTCCAAAATCTAAAATAACTAATCTCATCAGGAGGCGTCGCTCATATGGGCAACCGGTAGCGACGATAAATAAACGTAAAAAAACAACAAGAGCTTAATCTAATGTTGTAAAAACCTGTTTAGCAATCGAGCAAAACATAATTATGGATAAACTAAACTAAGAATAAGTGGGATTTTTTATTACTGTCGATAAACCCGTTGTTCATATATTTCGTGCTATGCAAATTATTAAAATGAGCAAAAAACTGTACCATAGTAGCACTAATAGAGCCAAGTATCCAGTCAGGTGTCAATGTATGAACAATGTCGAGTGGCGATGCAAAAACGTGTTGACAGTATCGTATGAACAAATCGGAATACTTCAAACTTATCTAATTGGTCGTGATAAGCACTTCATAACGGTTGTGTCTTGGTAATAAAGAATAAAAAAAATGAGATAAATAAAGTAGTGCAGATTTGCAGAAAACAAACACTATGTTGTTATGTATGTTACGAAATATGCCTAGATGTTGTGCCGCAGTTTTTGTTTATGATTTTTATCTCTCTGGTTTTGAAATAAAATTATGGACCTTAAGTTTAATTATCCAGAGCAATAGTAGGCCCTCTATGATTGGTGTCACTTGTCTGTAGATACTTACCGAATTATCTAGCTTAACACTGCATTGTATTTACATGACGGTGGACTTTGTAGCATATCGAAATAAACTGCTATTTAATGTTCACTGCTATGTAATATTCTGTTCTATTATGTGCAAAGGTTGTGGGTGGGGTGAAATCTCACCAACAGATGGCGACGATCCAGCTATTATTGGTGGGGGAAGATCCCGGGTGCCCCTCTGTATTGCAGACACGGCCGGTGTAACGCTAAATAGTGCACCCCTGCCATATTTTACACCCCTTCTTTGATCTTCTATGGGGGTGCATTATTTGATTGCCATATTTTGCATCCCCTGCACTATAGAAGGCGAGGGTGCACAATTTGGCAGCGAAATAATGTATCCCTGCGAAATGTTGTACCCTATCGTGTGTTAATATCAAATGAACGATAGCGATGTTTATTAAAACAATGATTATAGACATGTCATATTTAGCCAATAATATATGCATGATTTCTATATAATATATATATGGTACAATATGATTGTTAATTTAAGAGTAGTATCACAGAACGTCTGAATGTCGCATGGAAAGTTTTCCTAGGTATTTGAACATTGACAATAGGGAGTGCTTTGCATCTAAATCTATCACTATATGTCACTACGACCACAGTCTACTATTGATTATCGAATCGACAAACTCCAATTTCCTTCGTTTTGATGTATTTCCAGGGGGTGCACAATATCGCAATGCAGTTGCCAAATACTACACCCCCGGGCATTTTTTCACAACACCCTTGTCATATATTACACCCCTAATACATTATATAGGGGATGCAGGATTTCGCGCTACACAGGACATCTGGGTAGAATCACCGACGTACAGCAAGCTGGATAGCTTCCTCACATGAAATAATCGTCTAACTTAATGTAATATGCCTATTAATCATACTATTGTTTAAAACCAATATTATGCAATACCCAAGTGTTAGCCTGGGTGTCAGACTGTCCATTTTTCACTTTTTAACTTCTGGCAAAATGATATGATAGGCCTATTAACCCTTTCAACACCAAGTAACTCACATGGACTGGTCCATGATATTCATAAACCAATAAATGAATCAGAAAATCACATTTGGACAAGTTCATTTATCAAAATGGGTAATTATGTCTAAAAATAGTCATATCACTGGCAAAAAGTGCAGATCCTGATGAGACGGCTCGTCACTAGCCGGCTCATCTGGATCTACACTTTTTGTAAGCCTATTTAGAGGTATGTGGTGTTGAAAGGGTTAATAGGATTAATGCGAGTCAATAATTACACGGACAATCCCCCACATTTCCCCAGGCGTTGATATGATTAGAAACTCAATACGGCCCAATTAATAGTCTCGGTGTTAAATATATATTTATTTGACTGACCAGGCAAAATATATCGACGCCTGTTTCCAGGCTATCCAAGTGTTTCAGCCACGAAATCTAACCGTAGACAATTTTAATGTTCATCTGTGACAACTTGTATTGCACAACTTGCATAGTGAAGGGGAAGCAACTTTTCTATAATTTCTGTTGTAATGTCATTGTATTTATCTACCTTGTTTTGAGTGTGATGATGATTGAGCTTATTTGCCCAGAGGGCTCTGTAGTCCAGTGGTAACACGCTGGATTGGTAATCCAGATTATCCAGGGATATGCAGGTTCGATCCCCCGTCTGATCCTAATAAAATTAACAATCTTTCAGATGGGACGTTAAACCGAGGTCTCGTGTCGGTGCTTTACACCGTGCACGTAAAAGAACCAGAGGAGACTATGGATTGGGTCTCTGTCTGTATCATTGCACTATCCTCCAAAATCTAAAATGACTAATCTCTTCAGGATGCGTCGCTCATATGGGTAACCGTTAGCGACGATAAATAAACGTAGAAACGCAACGAAACGAGCTTATTTGCCCTCGCCTTCGGCGAACCATGTGGACGAGCGTTATCTCACAAGTACTACATGGCAATTTATACCAATAAATGAATATATTTGATACAAATCGAAATAAATTCAATTCCAGCCAAGGAAATATGATTCTAGATGTGTTCAAGCTGGTACTAAGAGTTGTGTTGTAATTGTTTCAGGTCATTGTAGCACTTCATAAAAGGAAAATAGATAAAGTATGAAAATTACACATATATATGCGAGAAGAAAAAATCCATAGTATAAACTGTGTGGATTTTGAGGGGTTAATTATTAGATCGTGAATACTGTGTGATCGGGCAGGAGCGGTATCGCTGGCTTTTCTATTACCTCCCTTGGCAGATAACGTCCCGAAATGTATATCGGTCATTTCAGTAGGAATCCTTTGTTTTTACTGTTATTCCCTACCCAGATGTTGCTGTATGATAAATGTGACTTTATCAAAAATCATGAATTTTGGAGGATAGTGCAATGATACAGAGACCCATTCCAGAGTCTCCACTTGGTTTTTACGTGCACGCTGGGTTATTTACGTGCACGGTGTAAAGCCCCGACACGAGACCTCGGTTGAAAGTCCCATCTGAAAGACTGTTAATTTTATTATGGTCAGAATATGCGATCTTAGGATTCAGTCAAATAAATAATGCGTAAAATAGTCAGGCATTGAACAATTTAATTGCATAATTATGTTAATTGTATATTGAAGGAAATAAAGAGTATATAATACTAATTATATATAATATAATATATAAATTCGTTGTGTTTTTTGTCCGGCGACAAGACACTATCGTAGATATGCCAGTCAATCACACATATAATGAATTGATTATAAGCTTAGAAGGTGCTAGACATTCCAATAATTGGTCTGATTGTTGACATGCAAACTGTTGGAATACGTGTGAAGTGTCACCATCAACACAACGTTGTATTGTATATGCGCACGTACTGGGCGCACGTTTGTTTATAGTAGCTCAGATGCATTTATTCTTTATCGAAACTCCACGCCATTCATATTACGACGTAAGAGTTATTCGTTTTATTAATCTAATGATCAGATCGCTTCTGTTCATACTATATAATTATTATTCAATGTATATTATTAGGTGACTTATAGGCCCACGGGACCGGGTGCGTTTTCTTGTTGTTTAATATTTGCTATGTCACTTGGTTGTAGGCCTACTATAGGAGTACAATCGTGTTTTACCGTGAACGGTGTAGCTTAATGTATAAAACTACTTAAACATCGCGCATGCGTTTACCGCCTTTTAAATTCGTGTATCTTCGTTCTTTATGTCGTATGCAACGGAATTGAATCGGGGATATTCGACCATCTACGTCGGAGACGGAAATTAGAGATGTTTCCCGGGGCAATTTGCCGTGCACGTGTTTGTCTCGTGAACACTTGTCAGTCTATTTGTGTACTGTGTCCAATCGTTTTGTTTGTTGTATTTGTATGTATGTATGTATGTATGTATGTATGTATATATGTATGTTCCTTTAAAGTTAAACCCCTCGCGGGGACTTAGACATGTTTTCCTGGGCAGGCTCAGCCGACTTAAGCGATTAACCAGTACTAAGCAATGTGTGTGAGATGCCTTGCTCAATGACACTACATACGTGGCCTGACCGAGTATCGAACCCGGGACCGTTCGATTCCAAATCCGACGCTCTACCACTGGACCACGGACGCCACCTGTATGAATGAAAGATTGTATGAACGTGGATGAGAGCTCTGCATGGATTGGTTACTAATATATTTCTTTCAACAACTATACCCCCGTGCTTGGTCACAAACCAGGAGAACTCTTACGAGTAACGTGTTACAGGTAAAATAATACGTGTTACAGGTAAAATAATTATAGAGCAATTATATTATTAAATAGTTCTACCAATATATATTGAGTAGTTTTGCATACAGACACTGTGGTAAGTTTTGTATTATATTAATATCGATTTTCTACAGACCTGTATATGTCTGGTTTTATGCAATGATTGAAATGTTTTTATACTTTGTTTTTATATGCTCTTGTATGTATTTACCTATGTTTTAGGCCTTTTTCCATATACGGAAACGGGAAATAAAGAAATAGAACGAACCTACGCCAGAGTGCCTTATATATATATTGGCCCCTGTTACAGCTATATATATTTGTTGAAATGTGCACATGTCACTTTAATAACAACTTACTTATTCGTTTTGAGCATGATGCAAATTGATTGCAGAATATGCTCTGGTTCTTTTATGTGCACGGTGTAAAGCACCGACACGAGACCTCGGTTTAACGTTCCATATGAAAGACTGTTCATTTTATTAGGGTCAGATGGAGGATCGAACCATCTAGTATATTCACTGCCGTTAGAGGGACCTGCTTGGTCGAGGGATCTAGTACGCTATCGTTTGATGGGCATCATTGGTCGAGGGATCTAATATATTTACTGCCGTTAGAGGGGCCTCCTTGGTCGAGGGATCTAGTACGCTGTCGTTAGTGGGGCCTCATTGATCGAGGGATCTAGTACGCTGTTGTTAGAGGGATCTCCTTGGTCGAGGTATCTAGTATATTCACTGCCGTTAGAGGAACCTCCTTGGTTGAGGGATCTAGTACACTGTTGTAAGAGGGACCTCCTTGGTCGAGGGATCTAGTATATTCACTGCCGTTAGAGGGGCATCCTTGGTCGAGGGATCTAGTACGCTGTCGTTAGAGGGGTCTCCTTGGTTGAGTTATCTAGTACGCTGTCGTTAGAGGGATCTCCTTGGTCGAGGGATCTAGTACGCTGTCGTTAGAGGGGCATTCTTGGTCAAGTTATCTAGTACACTGTCGTTAGAGGGGCATTCTTGGTTGAGTTATCTAGTACGCTGTCGTTAGAGGGATCTCCTTGATCGAGGGATCTAGTACGCTGTTGTTAGAGGGATCTCCTTGGTCGAGGTTTCTAGTATATTCACTGCCGTTAGAGGGACCTTCTTGGTCGAGGGATCTAGTACACTGTTGTAAGAGGGGACTCCTTGGTCGAGGGATATAGTATATTCACTGCCGTTAGAGGGGCATCCTTGGTCGAGGGATCTAGTACGCTGTCGTTAGAGGGGTCTCCTTGGTCGAGGGATCTAGTACGCTGTCGTTAGAGGGGCATTCTTGGTCAAGTTATCTAGTACACTGTCGTTAGAGGGGCATTCTTGGTCAAGTTATCTAGTACGCTGTCGTTAGAGGGGCCTCCTTGGTTGAGTTATCTAGTACGCTGTCGTTAGAGGGGCATCCTTGGTTGAGGGATCTAGTATATTCACCGCCGTTAGAGGGGCCTCCTTTGTCAAGGGATCTAGTATATTCACCGCCGTTAGAGGGGCATCCTTTGTCAAGGGATCTAGTATATTCACCGCCGTTAGAGGGGCATCCTTGGTCGAGGGATCTAGTATATTCACCGCCGTTAGAGGGGCATTCTTTGTCAAGGGATCTAGTATATTCACTGCCGTTAGAAGGGCATCCTTGGTCAAGGGATCTAGTATATTCACCGCCGTTAGAGGGGCATCCTTTGTCAAGGGATCTAGTATATTCACCGCCGTAAGAGGGGCATCCTTGGTCGAGGGATCTAGTATATTCACCGCCGTTAGAGGGGCATCCTTTGTCAAGGGATCTAGTATATTCACTGCCGTTAGAGGGGCATCCTTGGTCAAGGGATCTAGTATATTCACCGCCGTTAGAGGGGCATCCTTTGTCAAGGGATCTAGTATATTCACTGCCGTTAGAGTGGCATCCTTTGTCAAGGGATCTAGTATATTCACCGCCGTTAGAGTGGCATCCTTGGTCGAGGGATCTAGTATATTTACTGCCGTTAGAGGGGCATCCTTTGTCAAGGGATCTAGTATATTCACCGCCGTTAGAGTGGCATCCTTGGTCGAGGGATCTAGTATATTTACTGCCGTTAGAGGGGCATCCTTGGTCGAGGGATCTAGTATATTCACCGCCGTTAGAGGGGCATCCTTGGTCGAGGGATCTAGTATATTCACTGCCGTTAGAGGGGCATCCTTGGTCGAGGGATCTAGTATACTCACCGCCGTTAGAGGGGCCTCCTTGGTCAAGGGATCTAGTATATTCACTGCCGTTAGAGGGGCATCCTTAATTGAGGGATCTAGTATATTTACTGCCGTTAGAAGGGCATCCTTGGTCGAGGGATCTAGTATATTTACTGCAGTTAGAGGGGCATCCTTGGTCGAGGGATCTAGTATATTTACTGCGGTTAGAGGGACATCCTTGGTCGAGGGATCTAGTATATTTACTGCCGTTAGAGGGACCTCCATGGTCGAGGGATTTAGTACGCTGTCGTTAGAGGGGCATTCTTGGTTGAGTTATCTAGTACGCTGTCGTTAGAGGGGCATCCTTGGTCGAGGGATCTAGTATATTTACTGCCGTTAGAGGGGCATCCTTGGTCGAGGGATCTAGTATATTCACTGCCGTTAGAGGGGCATCCTTGGTCGAGGGATGTAGTACGCTGCCGTTAGAGGGGCCTCCTTTGTTGAGTTATCTAGTACACTGTCGTTAGAGGGGCATTCTTTGTCGGGTTATCTAGTACGCTGTCGTTAGAGGGGCCTCCTTTGTCGGTTATCTAGTACGCTGTCGTCAGAGGGGCCTCCTTGGTCGAGTTATCTAGTACGCTGTCGTTAGAGGGGCATTCGTTGTCGGGTTATCTAGTACGCTGTCGTTAGAGGGGCCTCCTTGGTCGAGTTATCTAGTACGCTGTCGTCAGAGGGGCCTCCTTGGTCGAGTTATCTAGTACGCTGTCGTTAGAGGGGCATTCTTTGTCGGGTTATCTAGTACGCTGTCGTTAGAGGGGCCTCCTTTGTCGGGTTATCTAGTACGCTGTCGTTAGAGGGGCATTCTTTGTCGGGTTATCTAGTACGCTGTCGTTAGAGGGGCCTCCTTTGTCGGGTTATCTAGTACGCTGTCGTTAGAGGGGCATTCTTCGTCGGGTTATCTAGTACGCTGTCGTTAGAGGGGCCTCCTTTGTCGGGTTATCTAGTACGCTGTCGTTAGAGGGGCATTCTTGGTTGAGTTATCTAGTACGCTGCCGTTAGAGGGGCATCCTTGGTCGAGGGATCTAGAATATTCACTGCCGTTAGAGGGGCATCCTTGGTCGAGGGATCTAGTACGCTGTCATTAGAGGGGCATCCTTGGTCAAGGGATCTAGTATATTCACCGCCGTTAGAGGGGCCTGCTTGGTCGAGGGATCTAGTACGCTGTCGTTAGAGGGACCAGCTCATGTTGTCTAGCACAATGTTGTTAGAACTCGCCTTTCTAAGCTATCGTCATGGTCGTTCACGAGTGATATATGGGAAATAGTACTGTGTCTTACTAAACTACCTTAATGTAATATTTGTTTGGTGAGTATTTGATTTCAATCTGTTGCTACACAACAAACCAACCACTCACAGCACTCATAGTGCTTGATTCATGTATGACAACGTCACGAAGGGAAAACAATTATCTATTTTTAGCAACTGTGACATTGACCTTGAAACGACTAACCCGGGTGTGCATGCAAATGTATTGTATTGAATGCATTGGTTATTATTAGCACATCATGCTCACATTGACCGCATCATGTTCACATTGACCACATCATGCTCACATTGAGCACATCATGCTCACCTTGAGCACGTCATGCTCATCTGTAGCGCACCATGCTCACCTTGACCACATCATGTTCACCGTTACCACATCGTGCTCACCTTGACCACACCATGCGCATCATGCTCACATTGAGCATATCATGCTCACATCGAGCACATCATGCTCATCTCGAGCACATCATGCTCACATTGAGCACATCATGCTCATCTTGAGCGCATCATGCTCACATTGAGCGCATCATGCTCACCCTGACCGCATTATGCTTACCTTGAGCGCATCATGCTCACCTTGAGCACATAATGCTCACCTTGACCACATCATGTTCACCGTGACCACATCATGCTCACCTTGAGCGCATCATGCTCACCTTGAGCACATCATGCTCACATTGAGCACGTCATGCTCATCTTGAGCGCATCATGCTCACCTTGAGCGCACCATACTTACACCATGCTCACATTATGTTCACATTGAGCACAACATGCTCACATTGACCACATCATGCTCACATTGAGCACATCATGCTCATCTCTAACACATCATGCTCACCTCGAGCACATCATGCTCATCTCGAGCACATCATGCTCATCTTGACCACATCATGCTCACCTTGAGCACAGCATGCTCACATCGAACACATCACGCTCACCTTGAGCACATTGTGCTCACCTTGACCACATCATGCTCATTTTGAGCGCATCATGGTCACCTTGAGCGCATCATGCTCACATTGAGCGAACCATGAACACATCATGCTCACCATGACCACATCATGCTCACCATGACCACATAATGCTCACCTTGACCACATCATGCTCATTTTGAGCGCATCATGCTCACCTTGAGCGCATCATGCTCACATTGAGCGCCCGCACCATGAACACATCATGCTCACCATGACCACATCATGCTCATCTCGAGCACACCATGCTCAGCTCGAGCACATCATGCTCACATTGAGCACATCATGAGCGCCTCATGCTCACATCATGCTCATCTCGAGCACAGCATGCTCACATTGAGCGCATCATGCTCACCTTGAGCGCATCATTCTTATCTTCAGCGCATCATGCTCACATTGAGCGCATCATGCTCACATTGAGCACATCATGTTCACCTTGAGCACATCATGCTCACTGTGACCACATCATGCTCACATTGACTACATCATGCTCACCTTGAGTACATCATGCTCATCTTGAGCGCATCATGCTCACCTTGAGCACACCATGCTCACATTGAGCACAACATGCTCACATTGAGCACATCACGCTCATCTCGAGCACATCATACTCACATTGACCACATCATGCTCACCTTGAGGACATCATGCTGATCTCGAGCACATCATGCTCAAATTGAGCACATCATGCTTACATTGAGCGCATCATGCTCATCTTGACCACATCATGCTCACATTGAGCACAACATGCTCACATTGACCACATCATGCTCACATTGAAGCACATCATGCTCGTATCGAGCACATCACGCTCACATTGAGCACATGATGCTCACCTTGAGCACATCACGCTCACCTTGAGCACATCATGCTCATCTCGAGCACATCATGCTCATCTTGACCACATCATGCTCACATTGAACACATCACGCTCACCTTGAGCACATCATGCTCACATTGAGCACATCTCGACCACATCATGCTCATCTCGAGCACATCATGTTCACATTGAGCACATCATGCTCACCTTGAGCACATCATGCTCATCTCGAGCACATTGAGCACATCATGCTCATCTCGAGCACACCATGTTCACCTCGAGCACATCATGCTCACCTTGAGCACATCATGCTCATCTTGTGCGCACCATGAACACATCATGCTCACCATGACCACATCATGCTCACCTTGAGCGCACCATGCTCACATTGAGCGCACCATGCTCACATTGAGCGCATCATGCTCACATTGAGCACATCATGCTCTCAGTGAGCACATCATGCTCATCTCGAGCACATCATGCTCATCTCAAGCACATGCTCATCTTGAGCGCATCATGCTCACCTTGAGCACATCATGCTCACCTTGAGTGCATCATGCTCACCTTGAGCACATCATGCTCACATTCTCACCAGTGACCACATCACGCACATGATGCTCACCTTGAGCACATCACGCTCACCTTGAGCACATCATGCTCATCTCGAGCACATCATGCTCATCTTGACCACATCATGCTCACATTGAACACATCACGCTCACCTTGAGCACATCTCGCTCACCTCGAGCACATCATGCTCACCTTGAGCACATCATGCGCGCACCATGAACACATCATGCTCACCATGACCACCTTGAGCGCACCATGCTCACATCATGCTCACCTCGAGCACATCATGCTCATCTCGAGCACATCATGCTCATCTTGAGCACATCTTGTGCGCACCATGCTCACCTTGAGCGCATCATGCTCACCTTGACCACATCATGCTCACCTTGAGCGCATCATGGTCACCTTGACCACATCATGCTCACCTTGAGCGCATCATGCTCACCTTGACCACATCATGCTCACCTTGAGCGCATCATGCTCACCTTGAGCACATCATGCTCACATTGAGCACGTCATGCTCATCTTGAGCGCATCATGCTCACCTTGAGCGCACCATACTTACACCATGCTCACATTATGTTCACATTGAGCACAACATGCTCACATTGACCACATCATGCTCACATTGAGCACATCATGCTCATCTCTAACACATCATGCTCACCTCGAGCACATCATGCTCATCTCGAGCACATCATGCTCATCTTGACCACATCATGCTCACCTTGAGCACAGCATGCTCACATCGAACACATCACGCTCACCTTGAGCACATTGTGCTCACCTTGACCACATCATGCTCATTTTGAGCGCATCATGGTCACCTTGAGCGCATCATGCTCACATTGAGCGAACCATGAACACATCATGCTCACCATGACCACATCATGCTCACCATGACCACATAATGCTCACCTTGACCACATCATGCTCATTTTGAGCGCATCATGCTCACCTTGAGCGCATCATGCTCACATTGAGCGCCCGCACCATGAACACATCATGCTCACCATGACCACATCATGCTCATCTCGAGCACACCATGCTCAGCTCGAGCACATCATGCTCACATTGAGCACATCATGAGCGCCTCATGCTCACATCATGCTCATCTCGAGCACAGCATGCTCACATTGAGCGCATCATGCTCACCTTGAGCGCATCATTCTTATCTTCAGCGCATCATGCTCACATTGAGCGCATCATGCTCACATTGAGCACATCATGTTCACCTTGAGCACATCATGCTCACTGTGACCACATCATGCTCACATTGACTACATCATGCTCACCTTGAGTACATCATGCTCATCTTGAGCGCATCATGCTCACCTTGAGCACACCATGCTCACATTGAGCACAACATGCTCACATTGAGCACATCACGCTCATCTCGAGCACATCATACTCACATTGACCACATCATGCTCACCTTGAGGACATCATGCTGATCTCGAGCACATCATGCTCAAATTGAGCACATCATGCTTACATTGAGCGCATCATGCTCATCTTGACCACATCATGCTCACATTGAGCACAACATGCTCACATTGACCACATCATGCTCACATTGAAGCACATCATGCTCGTATCGAGCACATCACGCTCACATTGAGCACATGATGCTCACCTTGAGCACATCACGCTCACATTGAGCACATCATGCTCATCTCGAGCACATCATGCTCATCTTGACCACATCATGCTCACATTGAACACATCACGCTCACCTTGAGCACATCATGCTCACATTGAGCACATCTCGACCACATCATGCTCATCTCGAGCACATCATGTTCACATTGAGCACATCATGCTCACCTTGAGCACATCATGCTCATCTCGAGCACACCATGTTCACCTCGAGCACATCATGCTCACCTTGAGCACATCATGCTCATCTTGTGCGCACCATGAACACATCATGCTCACCATGACCACATCATGCTCACCTTGAGCGCACCATGCTCACATTGAGCGCATCATGCTCACATTGAGCACATCATGCTCTCAGTGAGCACATCATGCTCATCTCGAGCACATCATGCTCATCTCAAGCACATGCTCATCTTGAGCGCATCATGCTCACCTTGAGCACATCATGCTCACCTTGAGTGCATCATGCTCACCTTGAGCACATCATGCTCACATTCTCACCAGTGACCACATCACGCACATGATGCTCACCTTGAGCACATCACGCTCACCTTGAGCACATCATGCTCATCTCGAGCACATCATGCTCATCTTGACCACATCATGCTCACATTGAACACATCACGCTCACCTTGAGCACATCTCGCTCACCTCGAGCACATCATGCTCACCTTGAGCACATCATGCGCGCACCATGAACACATCATGCTCACCATGACCACCTTGAGCGCACCATGCTCACATTGAGCACATCATGCTCACCTCGAGCACATCATGCTCATCTCGAGCACATCATGCTCATCTTGAGCACATCTTGTGCGCACCATGCTCACCTTGAGCGCATCATGCTCACCTTGACCACATCATGCTCACCTTGAGCGCATCATGGTCACCTTGACCACATCATGCTCACCTTGAGCGCATCATGCTCACCTTGACCACATCATGCTCACCTTGAGCGCATCATGGTCACCTTGACCACATCGTCACCGTGAACACATAATGCTCAGGTGAGCAAATAAACGACAAAATCATATAGATTTTTATTGATAATTTTATTTATTAATTTTTTTCATAAGACATTTTTCATGGAAATGAATCCACATTTTTTCAAACCAAGAATGTACGCATTAGGGCATATAATCACGTGTTACAGCAGAAGAAAATATGAATTCGCCTAAAATCCACAACAAATTGGGACTGTGTTAATCATTCATTCATATTCTTAATTCAGTAAATCGGACAATACATTTTGTAGAGATACACTCCAATATATCGCGGTTACTAGTATCACAAACATATAAATGCATACGTACGCACAAAATAACAAAAATGTTTTTATTTTACGTTTATTTAATGTCGCTACCGGTTGCCCATATGTGCGACGCCTCCTGAAGAGATTTTCATTTTAGATTTTTGGAGGATAGTGCAATGATACAGAGTCTCCTCCTGGTTATTTTACGTGCACGGTGTACAGCACTGACACGAAACCTCTGTTTAAAGTCCCTTCTGAAAGACTGTTAATTTTATTAAGGTCAGACGGGGGATCGAACAAAAATGTTTGCTACGTGATTGACATCACATTTTGGAGACACTTTACGCAGTTAGGCTTTATCGTGATTTGAAGCAAGAACATCGCTATATTTTGGAGACATATTTTTGAAAAAGTATTGTTTAATCTAAATATGAACATACATCATTGGTGATACTTCATCTGAAATCACTAGGCTTAGAGATAACCAGGACTCAGATTTGAATAAATTTCAAAAACAAGGTCATCGCCAAAATAAACATACAAAGTTATATCTCTTTCCGCGATGGCATTACCTATTATGCTAATATGACCTAGTTTTTCAACAGATTGACCCAAATTGAGATCAATATTTCAATTCTGACCATTTGTTTTCTCGGCGATACATTTGTGTACTGATGCTGGATAGCAGCGATCAACCTGTACTAGCAGCCAGGCCCGGAGGTTATAAAACATTTCTCCAATCTCGATCTCAAGTTCTTATGTGCAAATCTCAGACTCGAACCAATCATATCACTCGAGATGCTTTATGACCTCTAACCCAGCTCTGACATAACATGCTAGTTCAGGTGAGCTAAATCTTGAGAATAAATACAGCAGATGGACAGCATGCAAATTGGCTGCCTAAATGTATCAGATGGTTGTTGGTAAGCAGTGAAAAACAAGTTTTTGGTAACACATGAAATCCAGGCATACAAACTTGGGATATATAATAGAATTTATGTCACATATCAAACAAACAACATGTGGGCCATTCAGTCTTGTAGACTATGGACCTTGCCTAAGCTATATTTATATACAATACATAACATTATGTACACATACACAACTTAAATGCAGTGATGAACCAAGGGAGCTAACTATTGTCACAGGTGTGGAGAGTAGCGTTATCTCCACTAGACTAACACAAAATTAAAACACAATATGAACAAAATAATATTTTGGATGATTTGTTATAACGAGCATTTCCTACAGAAAATATACTACAAGTATAGCCAAGCTTGGCCAGAGAATCTAAAACAACGTAGTTACTTTTTGTGTCGGCTTTCCACGCTTAATTATGAACCGTACAAAAATAGTTATAGTCATGTTACCCCTTCCCAGCCTGACCAGGTGGGGGGAACACCCCCCAAGTCAACAGCTGTCCCTCCAAACATTGCTTCAGACACCCGGGTAAACCCACCACCTCCTGCATAGTTTACTCACAGGATAGAATGTTTGTTTGGGTTTTACGCCTGCATCAACACAATTTTGGGCTATATCGCCGACTGGCAGTTTACCTAACAACACCTTTTGGGCAGACTCCAGCGGTTAACCAGTACTTGGAGCACCAATCTCTGTAAGAAATTGCCAACTTTTTCATATAAATGAGACACGGCCTGAGAACCCATGACTATCGGACATTAAAGGCTACAGTGGTAGCAGATGTACAAAGGTCAATAAAGAAATTGTACCGGCTATCTTGAGTTTTTTTTAATGCTTATTTATCGTCGCTACCGGTTGCCCATATGAGCGATGTCTCCTGAAGAGATTAGTCATTTTAGATGTTTGGAGGATAGTGCAGTGATACAGACAGAGACCCATTCCATAGTCTCATCTGGTTCTTGTATATGCATGGTGTACAGCACTGACACGAGACCTCGGTTTAAAGTCCCATCTGAAACTGTTAATTTTATTAGGGTGGTCAGATGGGGGATCGAACCTGCGATGACTGGATTACAAGTCCAGTGTGTTACCATTGGACTACAGATCCGTTTGTTTTGTTTATCTGAATGAAAACTCGGTCAGTGATATGTTGTTCTGTTCTATCTGACAGCAGGAAGTTTGGATTTGTCTCCTATCTGCATAACAATGTGTTTATTCACAGCACTAATGGCATGCAGAAATTGTAGTAAAATTTTAAAACATGTCACTGAACACAAAAACAAATCTGTCATAACATGACATAATTATTTACCTAACCTTGAACCACAATGAGTGTTTATTAGATCACACATTTGCGATAATTAACCAGTCTAGACACAAGAGATATTAATTCGGAGGTTCATTATAATTTATATTCTTTACCAGGAACATCAATAATACTTTATAACTGTAAATCATGAAACAATAGCCTACAGTTAAAGATTTTTGTTTATGAAATTTTTTAATAGAGGTAGGTAGATAATTTACAAATAAAATGTCCCCAAAATTTGTTTATTTAACCCTTTCCCTCATAGAAGCACCTCTTGACGCCATTACCAATACCACTTACATTAACCCTTTCCCTCATAGAAACACCTCTTGACACCATTACCAATACCACTTACATTAACCCTTTCCCTCATAAAACACCTCTTGACGCCATTACCAATACCACTTACATTAACCCTTTCCCTCATAGAAGCACCTCTCGACGCCAATACCAATACAACATACATTAACCCTTTCCCTCATAGAAACACCTCTCGACGCCAATACCAATACGACATACATTAACCCTTTCCCTCATAGAAGCACCTCTCGACGCCATTACCAATACGACATACATTAACCCTTTCCCTCATAGAAGCACCTCTCGACGCCATTCCAATACGACATACATTAACCCTTTCCCTCATAGAAGCACCTCTCGACGCCATTACCAATACGACATACATTAACCCTTTCCCTCATAGAAGCACCTCTCGACGCCATTACCAATACGACATACATTAACCCTTTCCCTCATAGAAGCACCTCTTGACGCCATTACCAATACGACATACATTAACCCTTTCCCTCATAGAAGCACCTCTTGACGCCATTACCAATACGACATACATTAACCCTTTCCCTCATAGAAGCACCTCTCGACGCCATTACCAATACGACATACATTAACCCTTTCCCTCATAGAAGCACCTCTCGACGCCATTACCAATACGACATACATTAACCCTTTCCCTCATAGAAGCACCTCTTGACGCCATTACCAATACGACATACATTAACCCTTTCCCTCATAGAAGCACCTCTTGACGCCATTACCAATACGACATACATTAACCCTTTCCCTCATAGAAGCACCTCTTGACGCCATTACCAATACGACATACATTAACCCTTTCCCTCATAGAAGCACCTCTTGACGCCATTACCAATACGACATACATTAACCCTTTCCCTCATAGAAGTACCTCTTGACGCCATTACCAATACGACATACATTAACCCTTCCCTCATAGAAGCACCTCTTGACGCCATTACCAATACGACATACATTAACCCTTTCCCTCATAGAAGCACTTCTTGACGCCATTACCAATACGACATACATTAACCCTTTCCCTCATAGAAGTACCTCTTGGCGCCATTACCAATACGACATACATTAACCCTTTCCCTCATAGAAGTACTTCTTGACGCCATTACCAATACGACATACATTAACCCTTTCCCTCATAGAAGTACCTCTTGGCGCCAATACCAATACGACATACATTAACCCTTTCCCTCATAGAAGCACTTCTTGACGCCATTACCAATACGACATACATTAACCCTTTCCCTCATAGAAGTACCTCTTGGCGCCATTACCAATACGACATACATTGACAATGTAGTAGCCAAACCAATGTTCATAATAATGGTCAGAATCTCATGTAGTCCCAGTAATATCTATGGAGGTGGGATAGATATGGCCACTACTTATCCACTGCATGATAGCTAAATGAATGTCATTTGTATGGAGATATAATAGTATATTAACCTAAATCTCTATGAGGGAAAGGGTTAAACTTGATTTATTTAACGATTGCGAAGCAATCTAACAACTTATATTAATCACTCTCGTTGGCGCGGATGAACGTGTAAATGTGGTCATTCGTGTGGGAGAAAACCGATCTGGCGACCACAGTACCATCTCACTTGCTTCCCGGTCTGAGGATCGAACCTGGGTTGCATTGGTGAGAAGCGAGCACGCTAACCACTGCGCTAATCGGACAGCCAATTTATTAGTATGCAGAGATGTTCAGGCTTTTATCTAACCTCTCAACACCTCTCTATCGCAAAATGAAAATATGAGGCAGCAATTTGTACTGTAACTGTCCATTTTTTTGAAATGTATATTGCAAGTACTGGGTAGTTGATCGTTTGTTAGGGTTTTACGCCTTCATGCACCATTTTGGGCGGGCAGTTTACCTAACAATACATTTCCTGGGCAGGCTCCAGCGGTTAACCAACCTCCGTAAGAAACTGCAAACTTTTTCATATAAGTACAGGGTAAAACGATGTATGCTGTCTTAAACATGGTACTGACCGGTATTAGTAACCAATGTAACTTCGCTTGTTCATGTTTTGGGTGTAGAGTCGCATCAATAGCTTAGATCATACGACAGATATCTACAGATATTATTGATGGAGGAAGACCCCGGGTGAGTACCATCTCCGAGCAGTATTTCAGGCATGGCTACACCCAGAGTAGAACCACTGACCTTTTTGCAAGTCAGCTGGGTCCTAGTGGTACAAGTCGGCACCAAAGACAAAATATTTGCTACCATTTCAGCCCTTCCACAAGATAACTGGGATTGGGGTTCTATTCAAAATAATTCTGGCCAAACATATACCTGTAACTTCTCAGACATGTTCCTACGATACATGCCAGGCAATATCATGCAGATTGAGTATATACACATGCAAGTGATAAGCACAATTCACAAATATCTAAGAAACTTAATTTGCATTGATTATATTATACGAGTACAGGCATAAGCCAGGATTCGAACCAGATGTCGCCGAACAATAATAAATCTGACAACTCAATCTACCACGCTATCCGAACCAACTCCATCAAATGTTGCACAAATATCGCTGATGTATTACATATATTACAGGTTTAGTATAAGTTACTATAACAACTCTGGACGTAACCCTTTCCTTCATAGAGATTTAGCTTAATATACTATTATATCTCCATACAAACGGCAGCCATTTAGCTATCATGCAGTGGATAAGTAGTCGCCATATCTATCCCACCTCCATAGATATTACTGGGGCTACATAGAGATTTAGGTTAATATACTATTATATTATATCCATACAAACGACAGCCATTTAGCTATCATGCAGTGGATAAGTAGTCGTCATATCTATCCCACCTCCATAGATATTACTGGGACTTCATAGAGATTTAGCTTAATATACTATTATATCTCCATACAAACGGCAGCCATTTAGCTATCATGTAGTGGATAAGTAGTCGTCATATCATATCTATTCCATCTCCATAGATATCTGTGACTACATGAGATTCTAGCCTTAATAATGAACATTGGTTTGGCTACTACATTGTATAAACATTGGTTTGGCTACTACATTGGTAATGCATGTCGTATTGGTAATGGCATCAAAAAGAGGTGCTTCTATGAGGGAAAGTGTTATGAACATTGGTTTGGCTACTACATTGGTAATGCATGTCGTATTGGTAATGGCATCAAGGTGCTTCTATGAGGGAAAGGGTTATGAGCATTGGTTTGGCTACTACTTTGTCAATTTATGTCGCAAGACTAGCTTTTCGTCGTTATTAAATTATCATCTATGTACATACATATGATGCAAATATAAAAGTACACAAGGTGCTTCTATGAGGGAAAGGGTTAAATACCGGTAATCAGTAACATTTCCATTGCATACTATAACGTACGCAAATAGACAAAAGACGTAGCAATATATTATAAACAAATACCCATCTCTCCACATTCTAACAGTTCTAGGAAGGCCACAAATAATACATGGTCAATATTTACATAATATCAAATATCTTAGTTATATAATCATTAACAGTTCTTCAATTCTGATCTGATAATATACTTTAAACACAACCTCTATATAACTGTGACGTACTTGTTTTTGGGGTAAGTGGGACAAATAACTAAGTCATTTGGCGACTCTCCAGCTATTATTGTTGTAGGAAGACCGACCCCGGATGCCACTTCGAACAGTACAGACTGGCACCCGGGTAGAACCACCATACTTCCGCAAGCCAGCTGGATAGCTTCCTTACTTGGAATAATTTGCGAACCAAAGTGGGATTCGAACGACGAAGGCCAAGTGATTTGAAATCGGCAACCGTAACAACTTGACCACGGAAAACCCCTTATACATGTGTTAATAATCAACGTTGGAATTTTCATTACAAACACTAATTAATATAACAATTCTACGCACTAGATAATCGCCAAATAATTCATTTAGTGACAGTTTCATGAATGAATCCGCAGTTGAAGTATCAATAGAGAAACATATTCATGTAATTAGAAAATAAAATTCTAAAATGTTGGGTTTATTTTGCATTTAAGTATATACTTGTAGTAGAAATATCATTTTAAAACAATGACATACATCGCTGGTATTTCTATTACCTCCCTTGGCAGATAAAGTCTGATTTATCCCAAAATGTAAATAGGTCCTTTTAGTTTTATTCCTTTGTTTTTACTGTTGTTCCGTAACCAGATGTTGCAGTATGATAAATGTGATTTTATCAAAATCCTGTTAATTAATTGATAAGAAATGTTTACAAATAAGTACCCAATGTACATACTGTAGGATATATGTCAGGATACAGTAATTTAATAATTAAAAAATGAGAAGGTAAATGAAAATTGCTAGCATGTTGTGCAAAGGAAACAACGATAAAAACAGAGGAAATCACTTAATAGAACCTATCTAGTTTTAGGGAGTATTCAGCGGAAGTAAATGACCGATGTCTCTCATTGTGTTTTCTACTTTCATCCCACTTTTCCAGGGATAATTTCCGATTGATATAATCTCTCGATATTTCTCACAACTATGCCAGAAATCGTTTAATTTTCACCAATTGAAAAAAAAAAAATTGCATAGATGATCACCGACTGAACGAACAAGTAAGGAGACATTGCTGGCTTTTCTATTGTCTCCCACGGTAAATAAATTCGGATTTATCCCGAAATGCAGCGCGCTCGGAAATCGTCTCAGGAGCAAAGTAATTAATGTATGCAAATTTATGCTACGCACGTTGTCGTGGATGCATATTACCTAGGTTTTGTACGCTATGATAGAGTACAGAAGATCTACAGGGAGTCAAACTTTTAGCCCTTTTTTTACCATTTTAGGGGCCATTATTCTGCCATTACTATTGAAATCATATGTAAAATAGTTAAAGAATCATAACGCACCAGATGATATAAATAAGGGGCACCATTTCCCTTGTACACCGGTAATTTAAAGAAATAATATTTGTCTTGCCGTTGTTTACCGGTGAATAAAACACGGTTTGGAGTTCTGATGCGTAAGAACCACGCAGGCCAATATTATTTCCAGTCTAATATGACCAAATATTATGCTAAAATCGAATAAATGTATGTTATTATTTTGTCGGTGGAGCAAAATTCAACAGCCATAAAATAGACTGGCTGTAGCCGTTAGTTATTGCAGATTTAACAACGGAAGAATTGTTCCTTGTTTATAAGGAACAAAATATCAAATCACGTTAGAATAATATATTCAAAATCCTGAACGACAACTCGCGTCTATTCATATTCCAAAACCTCAAACTTCCTCTTCCCAGTCTCATTTCTCCGAGTTTACCCATAATGCCTCTGCTCGTTTCCGATTCACTATATTTGCGTGGCAATACCAGTAACTCTTGCTCGCTGTCGTGTGTCAATATTCACTAGAGATCACATCTTCTTCGCATCGCAGTAACTATCACGAAACACTCTCACACAGTCACGTTGTGCTATCACGTTTCCAACACTCGTACAGATAGATGACTAGTTCGTAAGTTGCCATCATCGTGGCTGTGTTGGGAATCTGTCTGACGAGCTGTGTGGCCAGACCACGGTACAGTCCACGATGACCTTCTTCCTTACCGACCAGCAGCAAGGTTTGGAAGAAGGATCGATACTTGTTCCCTTCCTCTCGCAGTCTGGTACGAACAACCTCTGAAAACACACAGTACAAAGTATACTTGAATGCAAAATAAACACAACACTAAATGTGTGAAATTTTAATAATCAACATTGAATGTCATGACATAACCCAACACTAACTTCATTAAGCTATGCACTATGTCTGAGCTTAATCTACAGACAGATCTGTAGTCCAGTGGTAACACGCTGGACTGGTATTCCTGGGATTGCAGGTTGGATCCCCCGTCTGACCCTAATAAAATTAACAGTCTTTCAGATGGGACTTTAAACGGAGGTCTCGTGTCGGTCCTGTACACATGTGAACGTAAAAGAACCAGTGGAGACTCTGGAATGGGTCTCTGTCTGTATCATTGCAGGAGGCATTGCTCATACACACATACAAAAATTCTCCTTAAATCTAGGATTTCATTCCTATCCGTCAGTTCTGCTCATTGGGTTAAGTCGCACCAACCACTTAGGTCATATGGCGATTCTCCAGCTATTATTGGTGGAGGAAGACAATGGGTGCACCGCCGAGCAGTATTTATTTCAGGCACCCAGCTATAACCTCCAAACTTCCAAAAGCCAGTTGTATAGTTTCCTCGCATTAGTCACATTGGGATTTGAACATACAGCGACGACGGGCAAGTGATTTCAGCCAAACACCGTAGCAAATCTGCCTTCTCACAATATATCACAATTACCCAAGGTCGTGATACAGACAGGTTTACCTGTAATTCTTTCTTTGTGTTTGCAGAAAATGTGTTTCTAGTGGTTGATGATCGACTTGGGACAATAGAAAATAATAAAATTTACAAATGTGTCCAAATTACACTTACCATGTGGGTATGCTATGCATGTAGCACATGTTTTTGAGCAAGCGCCAGCCACCATGAACTTGAGAAAATCTGAGTATGATCTCTCGCTAGTGGAATGACTGTTTTCTAGGAGCTGAGCCTTGACGGCCTCATATATCACAAAATGGATGACCGTTTCTGTAACGCCCACGTACGAGGCACTGATACCCCTGTAGAACCCGATCAGTCCATCACTGGCATAGATCCGTTTAACGCACTGACGGGTCGTAAGACTATCATTCTTCCTGCAATGATAAAGGAGCTGCGTTATTAGGACGTCAGAACAGCATACAGGTAATAGGAAATATCGTTTTACCTCGACTGCGGAACAAGTTCTTGGTTGTTTCGTTTGTTTTTGGGGTTTAAAGTCGCACAAACAGTTTAGGTCATACAGCAACTCTCCAGCTATTATTGGTGGAAGAAGACTCTGGGTGCCCCTCCGTGCAGTATTGCAGGTACGGACGGGAACCCAGGTAGAACAACCGACCTACCGCAAGCTAGCTGGATTGTAGAGGTTGTTTCATAAGTTTGATTTTGGGTCGCACCAACAGCTTAGGTCATACGGCAACTCTCACGCTATTATTGGTGGAGGAAGACCCCGGATGCTCCTCCGAACAGTATTTCAGGTACGGGCAGGCACATGGGTACAACAACCGTGATCAGGATCTATGTTGTTTGCTATTCAGCTAAGTGTTTAGCTCCACTATCCAAATAGCGAACAGCACAATAGCCCGATCAGGTGGCACATTCTGTTCTGTGCCGTCTGATCCGGCTCTATGCTGTTTGCAAAAGCAACTTTAGTTACGATTAACAGGTTACGGGTTAAACAACAAAACACCAGAATAGTTGGTGATACAGGTAATATACAAGTTGAAGTGGAAAGCTATAAGTGTATTGACTAGAATGTCACACCGTTAACGTGGGCTATTAATGGTATATAAATATGTCAAAACTGTAGATCACTGAACATGTTTATAAACAACCTTTGTTTTGCATAATCCATCAACCTTGGAAGGAAATTATACATAATCCATCAACATTGGAAGGAAATGTTGCTAGCACATACATTTGTGTGTGATTAAGTGACGTCAAATGCACAAAAGGTGGGACAAAGTAGGCATTCATGAATAATAACTACCCTCCAACGTATGGAGACAAAGGTGGGACAAAGTAGGCATTCATGAATAATAACTACCCTACTACGCATGGAGACAATTGTTGTGCAAAATATTAATGTTTACACAACAGTATTTGAAATTTTATATCTACCGGGGGGGGGGGGGGGGGGGGGGTAACACAGGAGAACATGGAGCTCCGATGTCCAACAGGCACATGAAAATAACGAGAATCCAAGAGCAAAACACTGCTCAAGAAAGATCAGTTAAAATTACAACGGGGTTCATTATCATTTATGTATGCATCTAACATTTGATAAACACTTTATACATGTAAAGTTATTCTAGCTCGATTGTGAAACAATTTCTTACAACTTATATTAATCACTCTCGACACCTCATTCCTGATGGAATCAATCGCCAGAGGCCATGTGGAATTTCAAGACAAACACTTGAGGGCTTTCCAGGGTTCATTCTAGGTCAGAATTTTTGGGAGAAGTGAGAAAGCGTGTGATCGCTTCCTTAAATGGTGTTCTTCAATATACTTCTGCAAAATAGGGTTAAAATGCACAGTACAACCATTAAATACAACATTTGAGTAGAAAGAGTGCTTATAATGGGCCAGTGTATCTTACTAGACAAAATTTGGTTTGAAAATCGTAAAAACCAAAAAATAATTGTTTTAGGGAGAAGTGGGGCCCCCAGAGGGGCGAGGTCAGGGTCAAGCCCACATCACTTTCGCAATGCATCTACCACATTAAAAGTATAAACTTGATTTATATTACAAGACAGTTGGCGCGGATGAGAGCGTATATGTGGTCATTCGTGTGGGAGGAAGCTGGAGTACCCGGAGAACACCCACCTGTCTGATCTGGCGACCACTGTACCATCTCACATACTTCCCAGTCTGAGGATCGAATCCAGGTTGCATTGATGAGAGGATATGGGGGAGTTTGAGGCTATGTCCAATGTCAAGGTCGCAATAACCAACAACACAACTGTCTTAACTCTTTCACAGACAATGCCGCATTAAAAGGACCTGTGCAAAATGCTGAAAACCCGATCAGACAGAGCAGAATATGCCGTCTGATCAGGCTGTATGCCGATTGCTCTTCACACAGTGGCGCTGAAACACCTGTCCGAATAGCAAACAACATTGCTCCTGATCAGACGCGGCATTACGCCGCGGCTCATCTGGATCTATGTTGTTTGTACATTGCTTTGAATTAAATCGGCGCTGAAAGAGTTAATACAATTGAATTAACAAGTTACCATACAGGTCAATGAACTCCTTTGGTCTACATCTAGCAACATACACACCAAGGGCAGACAAGTCACAACGACCATCAGGGCCATAGTCAAATACATTCAATACCCCCCTCAATGGTGCACTTGCCTCCCCTGAATAGCGTTGGATCTATGATTATAGCATTACATTACGGTCAATGACCCTTAGTGTATCACTTCGTTATTGTTCGTATTAATCAAGGCCGATTTGCCGAATTATCTGATATCAAACATGAACAGGTTAGCGACCCTTGCTACCACATACAGTGCCCTCAGGCGGCAGCGACCCTCGCTGACACATACAGTGCCCTCAGGCGGCAGCGACCCTCGCTGACACATACAGTGCCCTCAGGCGGCAGCAACCCTTGCTGACACATACAGTGCCCTCAGGCGGCAGCGACCCTCGCTGACACATACAGTGCCCTCAGGCGGCAGCAACCCTTGCCGACACATACAATGCCCTCAGGTGGCAGCGACCCTTGCTGACACATACAGTGCCCTCAGGCGGCAGCGACCCTAGCTGACACATACAGTGCCCTCAGGCGGCAGCAACCCTTGCTGACACATACAGTGCCCTCAGGTGGCAGCGACCCTTGCTGACACATACAGTGCCCTCAGGCGGGCAAGACCCTAGCTGACACATACAGTGCCCTCAGGCGGCAGCACCCTTGCTGACACATACAGTGCCCTCAGGTGGCAGCGACCTTGCTGACACATACAGTGCCCTCAGGCGGCAGCGACCCTAGCTGACACATACAGTGCCCTCAGGCGGCGCGACCCTTGCTGACACATAAGTGCCCTCAGGTGGAGCGACCCTCGCTGACATACAGTGCCCTCAGGCGGCAGCGACCCTCGCTGACACATACAGTGCCCTCAGGCGGCAGCGACCCTCGCTGACACATACAGTGCCCTCAGGTGGCAGCGACCCTCGCTGACACATACAGTGCCCTCAGGCGGCAGCAACCCTCGCTGACACATACAGTGCCCTCAGGCGGCAGCAACCCTCGCTGACACATACAGTGCCCTCAGGCGGCAGCAACCCTTGCCGACACATAGTGCCCAAGGGTCCGCAGCGACCCTAGTTGACGCATAGTGCCCAAGGGCCGGCGGTGACCCTTGCCGACACATACAGTGCCCATGGGCCCACAGCAACTCTTGCTGACACAGACAGTGCCCTCAGTGACAAAGGCTCTCTCATTTTGTCTGATCATATTTTATTGCAAATCAATAGTAAAAGTGACATACGACATATTATATCTGCTTTTGTATGTAATAGTATGAAAATGGTTTGGGTCAGCTTTTGTATGTAATAGTATGAAAATGGTTTGGGTCACAAGTTTTAGCAACATTCGACACACTCGTACAATATCGTAGGGCCAGTAGTAACCCATGCTCTCAATACATACATGAACTGAAACATTAATTTGCCAATTTTACAGTCAGATGGTAAGTTATGGCCTGATTACAAATTTCAGCTGACCTACCAAAATGCACAACGCATATCAATGACTTTAATGGCTAAATATAGACATGATGTAAACCGGCCTAACATATAAACAAGGGCCCCAATTATCTCAAAAGTCTCAAAAATGCCCTTTTTATTCTTCAAATGTATAATTAAAACTTCAACCCTAGGCAAATTTATCCTAGCATTACAATTAGCAAACTTATAGCAAAGTTATTGAAGATTTTATATTTTAATCTTTTGTTATAATCTCGATAATATATTATTGAAAAATAGTGAATATAACTTGGTATTCATAATTTCAAACCATCCTCTATCGAACATCTCAAGTTTGGGGGAGCACATTGCATGAAACTGCTATATGGGCCTTTAAACACATGCAAATATTCATTCTGACAATGAATGGGCTTTAAACACTATAAACAGCCGCAAATAATTATATTCATTCTAACAATCAGCCGAGAGGATGCCAAAACATTACACACCTGTACACAAAAATAAATATCAACTAATGACACATTCATTGTGAAGTACACTCCTCTAACCTGGTAATCCAGGCACAGAACAATACCAATATAAACACCAGGCACAGAACAATACCAATATAAACAATGTCCTTGTGATGGAAATAGCAACAGCAGGCGAAAAATCTACAATATTCCAGCATCATACCTACACGTGCCCAGCATCAAACAGAATATAGGAGTTGCTTCATTGAATGGGCAATGGATCTTGTGCTAAGTGAACCACAGGCGCACAAAAGTACACCGAATATTTGGTGCGGGCCATTTGTCTAATGTTTAAACTTGTGGCCCCAACCATTTACATTTTTCATGCTATGTATTGTATCGTTATGTGTATGACATATTTACTATTGTATGTTCGTGCTATGTATTGTATCGTTATGTGTATGACATATTTACTATTGTATGTTCGTGCTATGTATTGTATCGTTATGTGTATGACATATTTACTATTGTATGTTCGTGCTATGTATTGTATCGTTATGTGTATGTATTGTATGTTCGTGCTATGTATTGTATCGTTATGTGTATGACATATTTACTATTGTATGTTCGTGCTATGTATTGTATCGTTATGTGTATGACATGTATACTGGTGTGTGTGTGTGTGTGTGTGTGTGTGTTGTGTGTGTGTGTGGTGTGTGTGGTGTGTGTTGTGTGGTTGTTGTGTGTGTGTGTGTGTGTGTGTGTGTGTGTGTGTGTGTGTGTGTTGTGTGTGTGTGTGTGTGTGTGTGTGGTGTGTGTGTGGTGTGTGTGTGTGTGTGTGTGTGTGTGTGTGTGTGTGTGTGTGTGTGTGTGTGTGTGTGTGTGTGTGTGTGTGTGTGTGTGTTGTGTGTGTGTGTGTGTGGTGTGTGTGTGTGTGTGTGTGTGTGGTGTGTGTGGTGTGTTGTGTGTGTGTGTGGTGTGTGTGTGTGTGTGTGTGTGTGTGTGTGTGTGTGTGTGTGTGTGTGTGTGGTGTGTGTGTGTGTGTGGTGTGTGTGTGTGTGTGTGTGGTGTGTGTGTGTGTGTGTGTGTGTGTGGTGTGGGTGTGTGTGTTGTGTGTGTGTGTGTGTGTGTGTGGTGTGTGGTGTGTGTGTGTGTGTTTGTGTGTGTGTGTGGTGTGTGTGTATGTGTGGTGTTTGGGTGTGTGTGTGGTGTGTGTGTGATGTGCGTGATGTGTGTGTTTGTGTGGTTTGTGTGTGTGGTTTGTGTGTGTGTGATGTGGTGTGTGTGGTGTGTGTGGTATGTGTGTGTGATGTGTCTGTGTGTGGTGTGTGTGTTGTATGTGTGTGGTGTGTGTGTGTGGTGTGTGTGTGGTGTGTATGTGTGGTGTGTGTGCGGTGTGTGTGTGGTGTGTGTGTGGTGTGTTTGTCTATGTGTGGTGTTTGTGCGTGTGGTGTGTGTGGTGTTTGTGGTGTGTGTGGTGTGTGTGTTGTGTGGTGTGTTGTGTGGTGTTGTTTGTGTGTG
>CM026401.1:53108165-53160470 GCA_014843695.1 Archivesica marissinica | reverse complement strand
TGTTTACGTTTATTTATCGTCGCTACCAGTTGCCCATATGAGCGATGCCTCCTTAAGAGATTGGTCATTTTAGATGTTTGGAGGATAGTGCAATGATACAGACAGAGATCCATTCCAGAATCTCCTCTGGTTCTTTTACGTGCACAGTGTATAGCACCAACATAAGACCTTGGTTTAAAGTCCCATTTGAAAGACTGTTTTATTAGGGTCAGCCAGGGGATCGAACTTGCGATCCCTGGATTCCCAGTCAATTGTGTTAACCACTGGACTGCCTATCCGGCTGTAACATTAAGAACAACACTAACATGTTTGAAAACACTGAACAGTCCAATGATGAAGTTGACCTTATGATGACCACAGAGACACCTATTTACTTATCAGACATGTTTACAGAGCCTACAATGTCGGTAGGTTATGACCCAGGTTGATAAAAATATGTAAACATACAGTACAAATTTGGTGGCAACCTTGGCTTATCTGTTTGTCATATGATAGCCAGTTCCCAACATGTTCACCATATCAAGCTTTGTAAGATTAGCTCAAGGTCGCCCCCCCCCCTTCTTCTAATAGCATAGACTGATATTGAAAAGACAAACAGTTGACACTTTAATACACTAGTATTAAGAGTAGGTTAGGCAAATAGGCTTCAACAGTACATCATTTATGGATGGAAACATTATCTACATGACCACATTGAGGGAACATAAATTTATAATGTATTCCTTAACCCATTCAACACCAAGTAACTCACATGGACTGGTCCATGATATTCATAAACCAATAAATGAATAAGAAAATTACATTTGGACAAGTTCATTTATCAAAATGGGTAATTATGTCTAAAAATAGTCATATCACTGGCAAAAAGTGCAGATCCTGATGAGACGGCTCGTGACGAGCCGGCTCATCTGGATCTACACTTTTTGTAAGCCTATTTAGAGGTCTGTGGTGTTGAAAGGGTTAATGTAGAAGGATCATAATGAGGGAACATAATGTATTTCATAGGAACGTAATGTATTCATAGGAACGTAATAGGAACGTAATGTATTCATAGGAACGTAACGTATTCATAGGAACGTAATGTATTCATAGGAACGTAATGTATTCATAGGAACGTAATAGGAACGTAATAGGAACGTAATAGGAACGTAATGTATTCATAGGAACGTAATGTATTCATAGGAACGTAATGTATTCATAGGAACATAACGTATTTCATAGGAACGTAATGTATTCATAGGAACGTAATAGGAACGTAATGTATTCATAGGAACGTAATAGGAACGTAATGTATTCATAGGAACGTAATGTATTCATAGGAACGTAATGTATTCATAGGAACGTAATGTATTCATAGGAACGTAATATATTCATAGGAACGTAATGTATTCATAGGAACATAATGTATTCATAGGAACGTAATGTATTCATAGGAACGTAATGTATTCATAGGAACGTAATGTATTCATAGGAACGTAATGTATTCATAGGAACGTAACGTATTCATAGGAACGTAATGTATTCATAGGAACGTAATGTATTCATAGGAACGTAATGTATTCATAGGAACGTAATGTATTCATAGGAACGTAATGTATTTCATAGGAACGTAACGTATTCATAGGAACGTAATGTATTCATAGGAACGTAATGTATTCATAGGAACGCTACATATTTCATAAACGTAGACAGGTCATAATGAGGGTTCACACTGTATTCATAAATGTAGACAGGTTATAGTGGTGGTGGGGAGGGGGATAATTATGTGTAATTCATAAATGTAGACAGGTCATAGTGGTGGGGAGGGGGATAATTATGTGTAATTCATAAATGTAGACAGGTTATAGTGGTGGTGGTGGGGAGGGGGATAATTATGTGTAATTCATAAATGTAGACAGGTTATAGTGGTGGTGGTGGGGAGGGGGATAATTATGTGTAATTCATAAATGTAGACAGGTCATAGTGGTGGGGAGGGGGATAATTATGTGTAATTCATAAATGTAGACAGGTTATAGTGGTGGTGGTGGGAGGGGGGATAATTATGTGTAATTCATAAAGTAGACAGGTCATAGTGGTGGTGGTGGTGGGGAGGGGGGATAATTATGTGCAATTCATAAATGTAGACAGGTCATAGTGGTGGTGGTGGGGAGGGGGGATATTATGTGTAATTCATAAATGTAGACAGGTCATAGTGGTGGTGGTGGGGAGGGGGGATGGTCATAGTGGTGGTGGTGGGGAGGGGGGATAATTATGGTAATTCATAAATGTAGACAGGTCATAGTGGTGGTGGGGAGGGGGGATATTATGTGTATTCATAAATGTAGACAGGTCATAGGGTGGTGGTGGGGAGGGGGATAATTATGTGTAATTCATAAATGTAGACAGGTTATAGTGGTGGTGGTGGGGAGGGGGATAATTATGTGTAATTCATAAATGTAGACAGGTTATAGTGGTGGTGGTGGGGAGGGGGATAATTATGTGTAATTCATAAATGTAGACAGGTCATAGTGGTGGGGAGGGGGATAATTATGTGTAATTCATAAATGTAGACAGGTCATAGTGGTGGTGGGGAGGGGGATAATTGTGTAATTCATATATGAATAAGAAACAAACATTAACATTTTCTTTCACAACTAAAATTATTGTATCTATGTCAATGGAATAATGACAGAAGAACAATCGTGCATTGGTTGATTTACTAGTAATACACCAACAGAACAAGGTGAAGGTCATTCAATTAAAGTACAAGTAAATCAACATAGGCGCTATCCTGACAACTACCTCTGATTGAACCCTTGCCAAGATGTTGACTAGCAAGACTATTTGTGTTGTGGTAGACCTTGGCCTTGGGGGTACTTAGCCTTTTCTTTATGGTTCACGAATCATGTTGTCATAAGTACAGGTAAGCAGGCTGTTATATCAATGCTATATGTCAGGTAAACTGTATCAGGCCAACCATAAAAGCCTTCTTTTCCCCTGCATACATGCGATACAGGAAATCTACCCTTCAATTCTGAAATCGTATCCGTCGTATGAAAGGTACTCGAAAAATTCCTAATTTAATCCGAAATTTTGTATTTATTTTTTTGCAGGTTGGACAAGTCATGATAATATGCCATAGAATGCAGTAGCATGGTACAGGTGAAATAATGAGGTCGATTAGATTTTTAATTTTAAAAATACTACACCCCCTCTACAGGTTGAAAGCAGTGGAATAACATTATTTCTCATTGCTTTACACTTTGTCCCAGTCACTGCAGTTTGAAATAGTGTCAACGTGAAATATTTCGGACACTAGCCGGCATCATATATATATAATTCGTGGGTAGTGGTGCCACTCGTGATAATAATGCACTTAGTGGTGAAACATAATGTCGATAATACACTGAAACAAATAAACATGCTCGATGCATTTTCTTCATCCATGACTGGGCTTTAATATTAATATATTATAGGTGTATGCATCTATGGTAGATTATCAACTTTAAACCATTTGCACGCTGAGTAAATAAAATCACATTTGCAAACAACATAGATCCACGTGTTTTAGCTCCACTATCCGAATATCAAACATAATAGAGCCTGATCACATGGCACGCTCTGTGATTTTATTTACTCAGCGTGCAAAGGGATAAAGTGGATAAAGGTAATGTAGTAACTACCATAGCTGCATACACCTATAATATATAACAATCTAGCTGCATACACCTATAATATATAACAATCTAGCTGCATACACCTATAATCTAGCTGCATACACCTATAATATATAACAATCTAGCTGCATACACCTATAATATATAACAATCTAGCTGCATACACCTATATATATAACAATCTAGCTGCATACACCTATAATATATAATAATCTAGCTGCATACACCTATTATATAACAATCTAGCTGCATACACCTATAATATATAACAATCTAGCTGCATACACCTATAATATATAACAATCTAGCTGCATACACCTATAATATATAATAATCTAGCTGCATACACCTATAATATATAACAATCTAGCTGCATACACCTATAATAATCTAGCTGCATACATCTATAATATATAATAATCTAGCTGCATACACCTATAATATATAATAATCTAGCTGCATACACCTATAATATATAATAATCTAGCTGCATACACCTATAATATATAATAATCTAGCTGCATACACCTATAATATATAACAATCTAGCTGCATACACCTATAATAATCTAGCTGCATACATCAATAATATATAATAATATAGCTGCATACACCTATAATATATAATAATCTAGCTGCATAAACCTATAATATATAATAATCTAGCTGCATACACCTATAATATATAATAATCTGTCATTTATCACTCAAACTGCTTCAGTAGCAGAAACTTTGGCGGAGGTGAAACAGAGTAGCAGAAACTTTGGCGGAGGTGAAACAGTTATGTTATATATTTCGGGTTTTACGCCTGCATCAGCACCATTTTGGGCTATATCGCCGGCGGGCAGTTTACCTAACAACACCTTTCCTGGGCAGGCTCCAGTGGTTAACCAGTACTTGGATGCACCAACCTCCGTAAGAAACTGCCAACTTTTTCATATAAATGATACACGGCCTGAGCGGGGCTCAAACCCGTGACCATCAGTGATGATAGGTTACAGTGGTATAGAAGTCAGCGACCTTAACCACTCGACCACGGAGGCGGACAGGAGGTGAAACAGATAACAGTTTATTTAAGGCCTGAGGGTCCTTAATCTTTTTATCTTCACTAAGTGACTAGATTTACTTTGTTTCCATTATTCAATCAACGATATAGAACAACAGAACAATCTCTGGATCACTTGATGCGGGGGGAGTAATTCAACCCGATCAATAGAACCGATAGCATCATTGTGACTACAACAATATCCAATTCATTGATAGAGGTACAGTGGAACCCCTCTTATCTAACCTGGAAGTCGTGATAGCGCGGTGGTAGGTAGCGCGTTCGCATAAGGTGCGCACTGCCCAGAGCTTACGACCAGCTGTAGCAGTTACAATTGTGCCCTTAGGCAAGGCATTTAAATTCCACATTGCCCATTCTCTCTCCCTCGTGGGGATGGACTCGACTCCATTAGGAATGAGGTGTCGAGAGTGATTAATTTGTAAGTTGTAGGAACTTTTTTCGCAATCGTGTTAAAACGAAATTTGTATAAAACTAACCCCTCAAACCCGTGACAATCGGTGATGATAGGTTACAATGGTAGCAAGTAATTTAGTAGAAATCTCGCCAAATGGGACAACACCTCCTTTTCCTCTGGTCTGTAGTGGGGTCCCACTGTACATTAAGTTCTGGTCTGTAGTGGGGTCCCACTGTACATTAAGTTCTGGTCTGTAGTGGGGTCCCACTGTACATTAAGTTCTGGTATGTAGTGGGGTCCCACTGTACATTAAGTTCTGGTCTGTAGTGGGGTCCCACTGTACATTAAGTTCTGGTCTGTAGTGGGGTCCCACTGTACATTAAGTTCTGGTCTGTAGTGGGGTCCCACTGTACATTAAGTTCTGGTCTGTAGTGGGGTCCCACTGTACATTAAGTTCTGGTCTGTAGTGGGGTCCCACTGTACATTAAGTTCTGGTCTGTAGTGGGGTCCCACTGTACATTAAGTTCTGGTCTGTAGTGGGGTCCCACTGTACATTAAGTTCTGGTCTGTAGTGGAGTCCCACTGTACATTAAGTTCTGGTATGTAGTGGGGTCCCACTGTACATTAAGTATATTGATTGTTCACAGAAAGAACAGGGTCAACTGAGAGCACACATCTGTCACATGCCATTCATCGTATGTCACTGAATTAGGTGACACACATCCACACATTGTGTTGTTATTATTCTTTTAAATCCTACTCGCTGCTTTGTTCATCTCATTTTGCTTTCCGATAATTTCATTCTTTTTTATGAACCTCGATCTATTTTTGTTGTCCGATTAGCGCAGTGGTTAGCAGGCTCACTTCTCACCAATGCAACCCGGGTTCGATCCTCGGACCGGGAAGTATGCGCGATGGATCAGGTGGTCGCCAGATAGGACAGGTGGGTTTTCTCTGGGTACTCAGGTTTCCTCACACATGAATGATATGAACATTTTACTCTTGACATATAATGACATAAGCTTTCATCAAACATAAGCTGCTAAAACTTGAAGCTTGTTTCGCAATCGTAAAATAAATAGCGTTTTTATTTTTTTTTAAAAAGAAAAAATTTGTTTACGGAGCAACATTAGCTAGTTAATATAAGTTGCTAAAACTTGAAGCTTGTTTCGCAATCGTAAAAATAAAGTTTTTATTTAAATAAAGGAAAATGTGGTTGAGCAACATTAGTTAGTACGCACTTTTGGTCAAGCTGCAGCCGCGTCTTGATAAGCCATATTGGATTTGTGGCTGTGCATGCCGTCACACCTGAAACATAGAAAATAGGTCACACTTTAACCACTAGACCTTTTGAGAATAATTACACTTAAATATTCGCTACAGTTGTCATTTATATGTAGATGACATAATATAGAATGCTAATTTACAAAATTAACATACAGAAATTATTAATCGTTTGTATATATCTTATTAATAGCGGAAATGTGTCCGAAAAATATCACCCGAATGTTTTCATAAACTACAACAAAAATTTATTTCAAATGTTGCCTTAGAAAAGACTAAAAGTACATGCATGTATGGTTCTTCACACATTTATCGGATTACAACAAATATTCATTTTATTCATTAACCCTTAAAATGCTGAATAAATTGTTAATGAATGTGCAATTTCCGTGGGCTGTATGGGCTGGTCACAACAGGGTACCCGTCTGTATGGGCTGGTCACAACAGGGTACCAGTCTGCATGGGCTGGTCACAACAGACTTCTTATTTCGACGCCCAACAAGCATCACCACTGTGCTGCTACTAATATAGCCCGACAGGACATGTGTACATTTACATAACAATATCATAATACCAAAAGAAATTATACGAATGATATCTCAAAATCCCCCCCCCCCCCCGGACATAGAAGTGCAAGTTTTTAAAGTAAAACTAAATCCAATTATTTCTACGCGTTAATGTCATAAAATCAACCCATAATGATAATCAAAAGACATTATAATAAGTACGAAATATTATGGTGCCATATTTTAAACCGATAAGAAGCTTTACGAGTATAATTTGTTAATCTAAGACTAATCGGGGTGTTGTGATGGCAGTGGTGTATCGGTGGAGTACGGGGTAGCAATGTCGTTTCTGGGTTATTGCACCAAGTTTATCTTTCACTCACACACAATGCGACGACAATGTGTGTATTACAATGATGTTTGATACCGTTATAATTACTGTTATTGGAGGTACGACGTACACAATTACTGCTATTGGAGGTACGACGTACACAATTACTGCTATTGGAGGTACGACGTACACAATTACTGCTATTGGAGGTACGACGTACACAATTACTGCTATTGGAGGTACGACGTACACAATTACTGCTATTGGAGGTACGACGTACACAATTACTGCTATTGGAGGTACGACGTACACAATTACTGCTATTGGAGGTACGACGTACACAATTACTGCTATTGGAGGTACGACGTACACAATTACTGCTATTGGAGGTACGACGTACACAATTACTGCTATTGGAGGTACGACGTACACAATTACTGCTATTGGAGGTACGACGTACACAATTACTGCTATTGGAGGTACGACGTACACAATTACTGCTATTGGAGGTACGACGTACACAATTATGTTATTGGAGTACGACGTACACAATTACTGTTATTGGAGGTACGACGTACACAATTACTGTTATTGGAGGTACGACGTACACAATTACTGTTATTGGAGGTACGACGTACACAATTACTGTTATTGGAGGTACAACGTACACAATTACTGCTATTGGAGGTATGACGTACACAATTACTGTTATTGGAGGTATGATGTACACAATTACTGTTATTGGAGGTACGACATACACAATTACTGCTATTGGAGGTACGACGTACACAATTACTGCTATTGGAGGTATGACGTACACAATTACAGCTATTGGAGGTATGACGTACACAATTACTGCTATTGGAGGTATGACGTACACAATTACTGTTATTGGAGGTACGACGTATACAATTACTGTTATTGGAGGTACGACGTACACAATTACTGCTATTGGAGGTACGACGTACACAATTACTGTTATTGGAGGTACGACATACACAATTACTGTTATTGGAGGTACGACGTACACAATTACTGCTATTGGAGGTACGACGTATACAATTACTGTTATTGGAGGTACGACGTACACAATTACTGCTATTGGAGGTAGGACGTACACAATTACTGCTATTGGAGGTACGACGTACACAATTACTGCTATTGGAGGTACGACGTACACAATTACTGCTATTGGAGGTACAACGTACACAATTACTGTTATTGGAGGTATGATGTACACAAATTCTAATACCGTATTCAAGAATCCAGCCTACGCTTGGCTAAAATGGCAAGTTGTGCTTCTTTTATATGGCAAAGTTTGTGTTTTAATTTCACTGTTTGTTCTAGTAGGGACATTTTGCTAGCATTTTCATAAGAAGCAAAAGTGAATTGAAAGAAAATTGCCATAGATTTACAAAAATTGTTACATGCATGCATGCTGTTGTTATTTTGGTGTAACATATAAACAGTACACCATTATTAAATTAACCCTTTCAACACTACAGGCCTCTAAATAGACTTACCAAAAGTGTAGATCCAGATGAGCCATCTCATCAGGATCTGCACTTTTTGCCAGTAATAATAATTATGATTTTTAGATAAAATTACCCATTTTGATAAATGAACTGGTCCAAAGGTAATTTTCTTATTACTTTATTAGTCTAAAAATATCATGCACCAGTCCATGTCAGTTACTTGGGGTTGAATGGGTTAAAGAACAGATTGACAGAAGAAAACAACCAATTAGGCCGAGGGTCAAAAATTAAATTTCAGCATTTATTTTACAGGCTTTCCAAAATCCCAACCGATTCAAGCGCGCATTCTGAATGAGTTCTATCTGCTAATGATTACTAATGAAAACCTAGAACACAGAAGTAAATACAAGAATATCTCCTAGAAGATGCACGATACATGTCAGATACATGTCGTTGAAAGTCTTCTCCTTTGTGGTTTAATGTCAGCTTAGGTTTATATGGAAGACCACGGATGCCCCTTTGATCAGTATTTCTGACAACGGACGGGCACCTAGGTAGAACCACTTACCATCCTAACATGACAGAATTCGGCACCCCTAATGGGATTCGAACCTGCAGTGGCGAGGGACAAGTGATTTGAAGTCAACGACCATGACCAACTCTGCCTCAGAGGCCCCACTTCTAAGAGATAAGGCAAGTATTGTTAATTTAAAACAATATAGGCCGTGGCTGACAACTCTTGTCACCTGGACAGAACCACTGACCATCTGCAAGCCAGCTGGATAATTTCCTATTGTGATTGCGCAGGTACGAAAGGCCTCGAGTTTGCGCCTCACTGGACATGTTACCATTGTGCCCTTAGGCAAGGGTATTTAAATTCCACATGCCTCTTCTCTTTATCTCGTGACGATGGATTCCATCAGGAACGAGGTCTCAAGAGTGATTAATACAAGTTGTAAGAACTTGTTTCGCAATCAAGCTAAACTAAATTTGTATAAACTAATTACGTCCCTTACACCTGGATGGGTCCCGGGTATATATATTATACTGTATAGGAATTTATAACTGTAATACTGAGAATAAGAAGTCGAAACTGTCTTAACCCATTCAACACCAAGTAACTCACATGGACTGGTCTATGATATTCTTAGACTAATAAATTAATAAGGAAATTTACATTTGGACCAGTTCATTTATCAAAATGGGTAATTGTGTCTAAAAATAGTAATATTACTGGCAAAAAGTGCAGATCCTGATGAGACGGCTTTTGTAAGCCTATTTAGAAGTATGTGGTGTTGAAAGGGTTAAGAAGCCAGACAATGGAATCAAAGAAAGTGGCTGCTTAGCACATGTGGTTGTATAATAGAGGGGAAAATGTATAACAAAACAGCATATCTGGAAACTGGCTGCTGAAATACAGGTTGGCTGCTTAATGGAGGTGACCACTTTATAGAGATGACAACTAACACAGGTTTCACTGCAGTTCCTTAATATTGACTATGTGATCGTTCTCATTTAGTGTGTGCAGAGTGACCTGTCTGTTTCAGGGGTCATACAAATATTCAAACGTCTGTGTCATTGTTTGAACGCGTTAACTTCTTCATTGAAGTTTCGGGTACCTAATCACAGTTTATAATCCCATTAATACACATATAGATACATTGCACCATGAATAACTGTATGCAAATAATGGGTTAACAATACATTGTTGAATCTGCGCCAAATATTTAACAAATATATTATCAATAGCCAACCATTATTCCAACTTAATCACATCAGTGCATGGTGGGGGGGGGGGGGCTGAATATAGGAGCCAAAATCAGTTGTGTAATGTCCCTGCATGTGACCAACTTACAGCAGGCAATTAGTGGAAATAAATGACAAGCGCTAGCAGTATGAGATGGTATTCGACACCATGACCGACTTAGCTTAAATAATTGTTAAATTCTATACTGACCTACTGTTCCAGCGCTAGCAGTATGAGATGGTATTCGACACCATGACCGACTTAGCTTAAATAATTGTTAAATTCTATACTGACCTACTGTTCCGCTCAGCTAACAAATGCTTCCCCCCTCTCTACATCTGCACTAAGATATGCTGATTAATTGTGTCAAAACTACATGTATACTTGGCTAAAGGCCAAATGTTTAAACTTTGCAAAGTTTAAGATAAACCCTAAGCTCATTTAGAAACTGTGCCTACATGTAGTACAGTACATTAATATTACTGTGTGTACTTCTGCACGTTAATGTCTAGACCCATACTGACGTGTTGGTAACTGTACTGAAAACCTATTGTATCATGGCTGTACAATGTTGGTAACTGAAAACCTATCATATCATGGCTGTGCGTGCGGCTTTTCAGATCTCAAAGGTTTGTCGGTGAATAATTTGTTGTCGTACTCTTTTAATAGCAGATGAAATAACTATTACAATGTAAACTGATCATTCTTGCATTAAATGCGCCTGACTAAACTAGGATAGCTTTTACAACATCTTTTAAAATAAAACTATAATTTCACTTGCATGTGAATTTAACATGGTGTCGAAAACCGCACTGCTTTTGATCCACTAAACAAATTTCATGTAACAGATTACGAGATATGAATTTTCCAGCATTTTCACATGTCTAGCATGTGGCCTTCAACAGTAAATCGAGAGAGTTCACTGACAAATATTTGTTAATAATTATATACACCACTGAGATTAATGAAAACATAAATATTTACCAAATATAATGAGACTATTTATCGCATTTCTTTTGCTCATTTTCCTTTTTAACAGTTCTAGTGTGTACCATATAAACCAAGCACTTGTTACTGATAGCAATGAGGCCAATCACAAACAAACTCGAAAATAGTGTGTTTTTACTGATACAAATGTAACAGTTTTCCTATGTTTTGTAACATTTAACAAGAAGATAACAGTATTAACCCATTTCATTCTGGATACATTTAACGTCTTTTGCAAACAACATAGATCCAGATCAGCTGCAGTGTGATGCTGCATGCTGATCAGGATCTATGTTGTTTGCTACATAGTCAAGTGTCTTAGCAAGATCATCTGAATAGCAAACAGCATAGAGCCTGATCAGACGGCACGTTCCATGTTCTTTGCAAATACTGTTTGAACGGTATCCAGAATGAAATGGGTTAAGAGAATTTATGGTATGTTTCAGGATTGCTTTTCCAAGGTGAATATTGAATGCCCTCCCTGGCTCGAGGGTAAGGGGAAGCCCAGACAGATATAATTTAAACTTTGTGGAAGTCGTGATAGCGCAATGGTAGCGCATTCGCTTCAGGTGGAAAAGGCCTGGAGTTTGAGCCCTGCTGTGTCCTTGGGCAAGGCATTTAAAATTCCACGCTGCCTCTTCTCTCTCTCCCTCGTGGCGATGGATTCCATCAGGAATGAGGTCTCGAGAGTGATTAATACAAGTTGTTTCGCAATCGAGCTAAAATAAATTTGAATAAACTATGAATATTATTGGGTAATCGAAGCTATGATCCCTGGATTTGTATTCCTACCTGGGAACCAGCGCGTTCTATATACCAGGGTTTCGTACCCAACACTATACGTAGACGTATGAATGGGAACCACTATGTCTACATGGGAAGCTGACAGCTGAGCGGAAGGTTTCGAGTCAGTCGTGATTTAGTAATTAAGCGATCTTTCTATGGATAAGAATAATGTTATAATAAATTTGTAAGAAAAAAAATAATTTAAACATAATTTTACAGAACTTTACTAGGACGTAGTGGCGTTAATATATATAAATATATTATTTTGGAATAATTTGGTGCTGCACGTGTCATGTTATGCAGCAGCTTGCCACCTAGGATTAGCTCTATTGATTGGACCGACGACTCGTAAAATATTAAATCTACGCTTTACAAAGCACCCTTATATGTAATATAATATCTTATGTTGTCTACCATCTGGAGCAGAGCTACTTATATTACTCAAGAGATATCATATGGTAGTTGGGTTATTGCGCCCAACCTGCCAGGGGAATGACCCCCCCCCCCCCCATCATAATCATTTCGCAAGAAACGGCATTTTGTTCATATCCTAAACTTTACGTGCTTGACAACATCTTCCCAATAATTAATAAGACTTTCAAACAACTTGGCGACCTGTACAACTGAGCAACGGCCCTAGCAACAAACGTCTTTCAAAACTGTGCATGATTATTAACAGTTTCAATAACTGCGTTGTGGAAGTCATGATAGCTCGTTCACTTGCTGTGCGAAAGACCCTGAGTTTGAGCCCCGCTGGAGCCGTTACGATTGTGTCCTTAGGCAAGGCATTTAAATTCCACACTGCCACTTCTCTCTCCCTCGTGGCGATGGATTTCATCAGGAATGAGGTCTCGAGAGTGATTAATATAAGTTGTAGGAACTTGTTTCGCAATCGAGCTAAAATAAATTTGTATACAATAAATGACTGCGTTGTGCCCCCCTTTTAATGAGAATATCTCAGATACTTCCAAGAGCCTCTGTGGTATAACGGCTATGGTTTGAACCCAGTGAGAACCATGGTGGTGTCCTTGGGGATACCTTAACCCATTTCATTCTGGATACATTTAAAGGCTTTTGCAAACAACATAGATCCAGATCAGCCGCAGCATGACGCTGAGTGCTGATCAGGATCTATGTTGTTTGCTACATAGCCAAGTGTCTTAGCAAGATCATCTGAATAGCAAACAGCATAGAGCCTGATCAGACGACGCGTTCCATGGCGGTTGATCTGGCTCTGTGTTCTTTTCAAATACTGTTTGAATGGTATCCAGAATAAAATGGGTTAATCCACATGACCTCTTTGCTTCTCCATCATAGCGAGGGATTCCATCAGGAATGAGGTCTCGAGAGCAATTATATGTAGACTAATGTTGTATGCGAGTGTGCCCTTAGGCAAGGTATTTATATTCCACGTTGCCTCTTCTCTCTCCCTCGTGGCGATGGATTCCATCAGGAATGAGGACTCGAGAGTGATTAATACAAGTTCTAAGAACTTGTTTCGCAATCAAACTAAATTAAATTTGTATAAACTATATGGATCATTTGAACATATCTCAAGGTAATTTTAGACGAAACAAATATGGGGCATAAATGGGCACAATGAACGTGCAGCCGTAGCCAACAACATATCATTCGTTGCCTCTAGGTGGTATATCACTTCTTTTCAGAGGAGAAATACCCCCATTTGGGGGCGTAAATGGGCACAATGAACGTGCAGCCGTAGCCAAACAGCCCATCAGTACCTCTGCATATTGTGTAAGAACCATACATGCACGCAACAAAATTAATCTAGTACTCTCGGCAAGTATTGGAAATTAAATTTCAAATATCGTTACAAGACCTATCATGAATGCAGACCAATTCTAAACCTGTAGCAAGCGGAACAGATGAAATCGGATCGAAGATGGAAAATGTAAGTTATAATTTACATGAGCACAAAAGGCAAAATGGTTAAAGAATAATATTACAATGTCACAAAGTTATATAATATACTAAGCGATGACACAAAGTGTTGCCAAGTAAACATCTTGACGTTACCTTGACCCAAATTGCCACGAAATGGTGGTCTAAGTAGACTATATCGTTAATGCGTTGAAATGGTGGTCTAAGTAGACTATATCGTTAATGCGTTGAAATGGTGGTCTAAGTAGACTATATCGTTAATGCGTTGAAATGGTGGTCTAAGTAGACTATATCGTTAATGCGTTGAAATGGTGGTCTAAGTAGACTATATCGTTAATGCGTTGAAATGGTGGTCTAAGTAGACTATATCGTTAATGCGTTGAAATGGTGGTCTAAGTAGACTATATCGTTAATGCGTTGAAATGGTGGTCTAAGTAGACTATATCGTTAATGCGTTGAAATGGTGGTCTAAGTAGACTATATCGTTAATGCGTTGAAATGGTGGTCTAAGTAGACTATATCGTTAATGCGTTGAAATGGTGGTCTAAGTAGACTATATCGTTAATGCGTTGAAATGGTGGTCTAAGTAGACTATATCGTTAATGCGTTGAAATGGTGGTCTAAGTAGACTATATCGTTAATGCGTTAACAATAATCCGCCTAGACTATTTCAAGCGGCAACTGACACCAGTCACGTGATCTATCGGAGTAACATCTGAAAAGATGTTCAGTGGAAGCAAAAACATTCGAACACGCGAACAGTCTTTTAACTAGGGGTGTAACGATGCGCTTACCACACGATGCGAATCGCGATACAAGCTGTACGATACGATGCGCATCGCGATGCACATATAATTGAATTGACTGAATAGGGGCTAACGACCCATTCTCTGATTGCGATTACTTAGTAATGTCTGATCAGGATCTACACTATTAGTGAAGCATTTTTAGAGAAAACTCATAATTACTTGTAGGATAAAGTACAGAAATAAAGTTGAATTAATGAAACACATTTAATTCTGTAACTCAACAAACAAGTGAAACAACTGGAATTAAAATTCGGATTAATTATCATTAATACACACAAAGTTCATAGTTAGAACTAGTCCATCTATAGATGCATATCAGCTTTCGAGACTAGTTAGCTATAACATTCATGTTTTTCTTCAAAAACAACAACTGGTCAACGTGTTCACCAGACAGTCCAGACCGCTGCGCTGTAACGATATCTCCCGCGCTTGAGAACACACGCTCACTTGGTACAGAGGTTGCAGGTATACCCAAGTAAAACTTTCGGTTTGGCCTCCAAATGTATGTCATGTTTACGTTTGAGGTGTGTTCCCATATTGGTGGTTGTGCCACTTTTGTAGCAGACGGAGAATTTACAAATTTTGCAAATTGGTTTGCTGCGATTTCGATCGGACACCTCAAATCCAAAATATTGCCAAACTGGCGACCGAAATGATGCTGGCGGACTTGTCAGTTTCATTTTTCGTCTGCCATGTTGTTTCGTGACGTCAGAAATATGCAACTTGTTGTCGAGTTATCCATTATTGCATATTAATATCATCGCTCAATCAGCAATTGCGCAAACCAGTCAATTGTCGGAACGCACCGCGGTTCTTGCGCTCTCCAACCTGTTCGCCTCGTGTCGTTTCGCACCTCACTATTTTATAGCGAGATCGACGTAGAAACGAAACGACTCGGGTGCGAGCGGGAAAATGTGCGAAAGATCCAATCACCTTCGGATTACCTCGTCAGTCATCACCAATCAGTTAGATAGGCATGTTTACCGGCTTTCTAGATACAGTTCCCATAGCGCGCGATCAATTACAGATCGGGAACCATAGAATCTGAGGCCGGGATTCCCAGATCTATTCTTAACAGCCGGTCGTGCAAGCATTGAATCGAATCGGAAACGGGTTAACGTGAATCGTGCATCGAATCGCGGTGTCTGTATCGTGATTCATCGTGATTTCGATGAATCGTTACACCCCTACTTTTAACACACAAAATGTTCAATGTGCACATAGCACTTCTCAGGACAAACAAAATGTAACTTTTTCTGTTCTATATTCAACAACAATCGGTGTGATTTTGAGTCAATTAAAGGGCAATAACTCTAGTGTTACTAGGCCAATCCCCACGAAAAGTGTACATGCACACTATGGTGTTACATAGTTACATAGCTATGCATAGTTTCAAAAAATTCCACCAACTAGTTTCTGAGAACTGTTTCGGGATGAATTGCAAGCATGTCCCCAGATCAATATCTCTCCCTGAATTTATCGGGGGGGGGGGGGGGGGGGGGGGGTGGGTGTGTATAATGAGGTTCCACAATACGGGGGGGGGGGGGGGTATAACGAGGTTCCACAATACCAGGGGGGGGGTATAACAGGTTCCACAATAGCCGGGGGGGGGGTGTAATGAGGTTCCACAATACGGGGGGGGGGGGGGTTATAACGAGGTTCCACAATACGGGGGGGGGGTGTAATGAGGTCCACAATACGGGGGGGGGGGGGATAACGAGGTTCCACAATACGGGGTGGGGGGGGGGGGTAATGAGGTTCCACAATACGGGGGGGGGGGGGGGGGGTAAATGAGGTCCACAATAAGGGGGGGGGGGTTATAACGAGGTTCCACAATAAGGGGGGGGGGGGTATGTAACGAGGTTCCACAATACGGGGGGGGGGGAGGGGGGGGGGTGTAATGAGGTTCCACAATTGGGGGGGGGTATATAATGAGGTTTCCACAATACAGGGGGGGGGGTGTAATGAGGTTCCGCAATACGGGGGGGGGGGGGGGGTATAATGAGGTTCCACAATACGGGGGGGGGGGTATAATGAGGTTCCACTATACGGTAGTGGGACAGACTTTAGCATAAATTGGCATTCATGAGCAATATTGTTAAAATCTTAATATACCTTTTTACGTCTTATTAAATTTAACATTGCTTTCTAAATATCTAGTAGTTTCTAAGAGAGGGGAATGCTAACCATGAACAAACAGTCGCTAACTGCTTACTATCCATAGCATACAGAATGAAATATTGTTGTTGAATTGAACAGAATAAGCCAATCTATAAATAACTATATACACATAATATTTAACAATAATTGTAATAATATCTTATCTGCAAATGGAAACCATTTATATATCCAAATTCTAAATGCAACAAAACGTAATCACAAGATAATTCTTGGGGGGTTTCCACAAATGAGGCATGTGACATGAAATCATCGTTAAATCACTGATAATTATAAAAAAAATCAGAAAATTCCATGTGATCTCATCACCATTCCAAAAAGGTAATGTGAAACTGTCATGCGTTATAAAATGTTCATTAAGTATTTAAATTTGGGAAAAAGGACATTTCTATATTCATATTCTCATTAACAAAAACCTTGCCCTAAATTCCATGCCATAAAGGGCATTCATCCGGTCTGTTAATTACTAATTATTTAATAAATAAAACTTGAAAACTAGCCAAATTCTACCGGTATGTCGGAAATATACAACCATGTGCTCAATGGTTCGTATTTAACTGAGTTTTGGGAATGGGGCCAATACTTTTTGAAAGTGAGAAAATGTCCACATAAACCCCAATATTGGGAATTTTTAAATGTCAACATGTGAAGTTTCAGTCAGGTCTGCTCCTAATTCAACCCCCTGTAGCTCAAAGTAAGAGCGAAATGACATTTAATTTTCCATTACCACGTGTAATTCACATGCAGATTTTAATTCTAGTGTTAACTTTTTAGTAGAGTCATGAATAACAAGATATCAATGATTTTGTAAATAATTGTCTAGACTGGGAAGTAGTGTACAAAATGAATAGTAATTTCACAAAATAAGTTATTTACTTAAATTTTTTGGGGCTGATCTTTAATCTTGCGTAAATAGTGAATAAATAATTTATTACTGAAAAAAGGGAGAACGGTGACAATTTCTCCTTTTTGCTAATTAACATATCCCAGTGTGTGGCACAGTCTATGTAAATGTCCAGTGGGGCTTTAAAAACAGTTATGCATCGTTGCACTGACCCACGAATCAATTCAGCTTACAATCTTGTTAAAATATCGTCAAAATTCTCTCCTTTACTTCCAAAATGAAATTGGGAGGGGGCGTTGGGTACATTTTTTGTCCTTGTGAATTGAGAAATAAACATTCACAAAGTTCCATCTGTGTCAAGTTCAACCAATAACACAAAAATAAATACTAAATTGTACAGTGTTTACAGGGGCAATCTCAGTTCACATATATATATATCTGCATCATTTAATGTACATGTAGCTGCAATAAATTGGCACGAAAGCACTGCTATACATGTATGGGAAAGGTGGTTACATTAGGAAGGTGGTTATATGGGACAGCCAATCAGTCTACATGTATCTAGCTGTCAGGATGCTGGTACGAGTTGCTGTCACCAAGATTTTTTAAATATACAAATAAATACACTAAAGGTCCGGAGTTCGAGCCCCGCTGAAGCCGTTACGATTGTGCCCTTAGGCAAGGCATTTAAATTCCACGTTGCCTCTTCTCTCTCCCTCGTGGCGATGGATTCCATCAGGAATGAGGTCTCGAGAGTGATTAATATAAGTTGAAATAACTTGTTTCGCAATCGAGCTAAAATAAATTTGTATAAACTAAATCACACGTAGCTAATGGAACAATACACTAATAGACTCCCTATTTTCTGGTTAACGTAAAACACAGATACTTTTGTGCCAATATAATGCACGGCGACATGTTAACAGCTCAAATCGATATATTTTTTAAAAAATGTTCGAAACTTAAATGAATTTTGCTTATTGCAACTGATAACATTAAAGTCATATTCCTGTTCCAATAAGGAACATACATGCACTCTACACTGTATGCGAGTGTCACGGTTTTTATGCCAGGAATCTTTAATATAAACATGCTAAAAGTGATGTGTGCACATTAACTGCATTGCTATGATTTGTACGCTGCAACGGAGACAGAATTACGCAGAATGAAAAAAAAATCCTAGCAAGTCAAAATGAGATTATATATTTTCCAACAATGTTCAAATTTGATTCTGGATACCGTTTTGATTCTGGATACCGTTTTTGCAAAGAAAATAAGAGTCAGATCAGCCGCCACGCAACATGCCACGTCAAGTTTGAACAGGAACATGACTTTACAGACAATGAATGGTGTTGTAACGGATTGCATAGAGCTGTATTACATGCTGTTACATGTAAACATATTCGGAATGCAGTCAACAATGATGTAAAACAGTGACATTTCCACTTACCTGCTGTTATGGCAGCTCCAATGTGAACTAGCGGTGTGTCAGGGTTCCATACTGTGTTAAGGTACTTTTTTGTGTTTGCGTAACAGAAGAAGTAGATGGCTCTGAAGTGGAACAGTTACGAATATATAGTTCAATACAAAAGACGCTGGTGAAAATGGAATCACATGTGGGAGTAACAGTGCTCTGATCCGTGATCGCGTTTGATGCTGATCCGTGAAACATTTTTTTAACACATTCAACACCAAGTAACTGACAAGGACTGGTGCACGATATTTTTATCAAATTTGCCACCTAGGATTAGCTTGGCTCATCTGGATCTATACTTTTTGTAAGCCTATTTAGAGGTATATAGTGTTGAGAGTGTTAAAAAAGAAATGTTTTAAAAACATTTTCAGGTATATTTGTTTTATTACTGTTTTTAGGATCAGTATCAAACGTCACGACTGATCTGGATCTATATTGTTTGTATTCAGCATTTTACGGGCTAAGGGCGAGTCTTGAAAGCTACATGTCATACAGTACAGGACTAGAAAAGTCATGAAAGTTGATCAGCCCTGAAAAGGCACGTAAATAAACACAACTCTATACATAGATCCGATCAAATAAAATATTTCCATTGCGTAATATAACATGACAATGTATAAACCAGTTATCTAGTTACCAGTCAGGTATATATAGTTAGCAATTTGGCTCAAATCCACTGCATACTATTTCATTAGTGGTTGAACTGACACGTATACAATGTATGACATTGGTAAAAATAGAGAAGAATAAGATAGCATTTACATTATGAAAGGAGAAAAACTATTTCATCAATGACATGAAAGATAGGATAGTGTGTGTAATGTCAGGGCAGGGTTGGCAAGGAAACCCAACCCTGTGTCAGGGTCATGAAAACATTTGCTTAAAATAGAAATTACAGGTTTTTTCAGGTTAACCCATTCAACCCCAAGTAACTGACATGGACTGGTCCATGATATTTTCAGACCAATACATTAATAAGAAAATTACCTTTGGACCAGTTCATTTATCAAAATGGGTAATTTTATCTAAAAATAATAATTATTACTGGCAAAAAAGTGCAGATCCTGATGAGACGGCTCGTGACGAGCCGTCTCATCTGGATCTACACTTTTCATAAGCCTATTTAGAGGCCTGTGGGGTTGAAAGGGTTAATGGGTATTTATGTGATAAGAATTACTGCTATGTATTCGTATTATAGGTATTAAAATTATCCAATTGTTTTTAGGGGAACTAGTTCCAAGCTTTCATTGGTGTGCGCATAGAAATAAATACAGGCTTGAGCTGGAATTCAGAAATGGCCAGGTCAATCTATTTACGCAGTTGAAATTCTGCAACAATAATTGGTTCCCATAAGATTTGCGGATGTTCCAGCAGGGATGTGGTATATACTATTATGTTGGACCGACATTGTTTCATGTTATTGCCAACATGTTTGCATTTAATTACTAAAGTATGCACATTATATATAATTTATATACATGCACTCAATACACTATCCTAGTGTACTTATTATGCAGAGTTTAGTTTTCAATCGTCCTATTACATGTTTATATCATTATATGTAATAGTTTTTCTTGTTTAGTTTGATAATTGGTATCGAGCAAGCATTCACAATTGAAAAGAGTATGCCCCCCCCCGCAAATTTTGTGGATTTATTTCTCTTACCAACACTTTTGACCTAATATAGGATACCAAAGTCAAACATGAATGAAACGTAGAACTACCAGCAGTGAGCATTATTTTATTTTTTAACTGACTGACAAATATCTCGAAATTGCCAATCCCATGGCTTATGTATGATGTGTATTGGGCCATGTTCCCAAACTGGCGAGAAACAACCTGCATAAATATAGGATCTTTTATGAATGGCGATTTCATAACATATGATGAATACGAGTTTCCTAAAATATGGTATTAAATCATCACATGTGTAAGGTCCTATATTATCACATTACCATAGTGCTCTCGTTTTAATAAATAACGTTGCTACTTTCATTTTGGCGCCAAGTGTCGGCGCAAATTGTCATGACGTCACTACGTTATGCGTCATAATTACGTCGATACTTCTTTTAAATCAGCGTGTCTTACCATTAATGTTTGTACCAATTCAAATAGAAATATGCATACTTTGAAGTGTATATTGTATATATAAATCTGAGATTTAATAAAAGAAAAGGAACAACATTAAAGTTAGTTGCTGAGCTATGAAAAACATAGACAACTCTAAAGTTGCTGAGCTATGAAAAACATAGACAACTCTAAAGTTGCTGAGCTATGAAAAACATAGACAACTCTAAAGTTGCTGAGCTGTCAAACATAGACAACTCTAAAGTTGCTGAGCTGTCAAACACAGACAACTCTAAAGTTGCTGAGCTGTCAAACATGTTTTGGCCCCTCATTCATCCCGGTGTTGACAGTGGAGCTTACCCACCCGCTATGTATTGCACTCGGAACAAAAAGCAACTACCACACTATTAACTCAAACAAACAACATAGACACATGTCCTAAATAATCAGAAGGTTCCAAAGTGCACATATCAAATACATGCACATGTTACAATGTAGAATGACGGAAGTAACTCACCTTGATGGAGCAACGCCGACTAGATTTGGTCCGAGACCTTTGAACAAGGCTGCTACTCCTTCATGTTGGACGATGTGTCTGTAATAATGACACAAGCATTTAATACCAAGCTAGTAGAGTAATATCTGTAGCGTAATGGCAGTAACAAGAAAGATCATCATTAACCCTTTCAACACGGACAACACCACAGACCTCTAAATAGGCTTACAAAAAATGTAGATCCAGATGAGCCGGCTCGTGACGAGCCGTCTCATCAGGATCTGCACTTTTTGCCAGTGATATGACTATTTTTAGACATAATTACCCATTTTGATAAATGAACTGATCCAAATGTAATTTTGTTATTAATTTATTGGTCTAAAAATATCATGGACCAGTCCATGTGAGTTACTTGGTGTTGAATGGGTTAAGCCAGATTTAATTTTCATGCGCATTTGTCGCACAGACAGCGGAAAGGAACCCTGCTCATACATGTACACAAGAAAGGTCATCATTCACACATGTATAAGGAAAACAAAACGTACTCGTTTGAGAATCGTGCGCAAAATCCTAGTACATATCAAAATCCCGAGTGATATCAAATTTGACAATCCCCAGTGATACCCAAATCGCAGTAAATATCAAAATCCAGTGACAATATGTCTTTGCCTGGGATTTACTCCCTTCCATCAGCACAATTTTGGGCTATACCGCCGGTGGGCAGTTCACCTAACAACACCTTTCCTGGGCAGGCAATCGACTATGGAGGCAGACTAAATACAGTGACCAAAAAAATCCCAGTATAAGTAGATCAAATTCCCCAGTGATACCAAATTGAATGGTCAGGTCACACATTCTGAATATACTTTAAAAGTTATATATACAATATACATACAGTATATAGTTTGTCTAACAAAAAAGGTTTGTCAACCTTCATTCGCCCAAATTTAAAAGGTCATGGCAACATTCCGAAATACTAAAATTGAACACAAAAGATGCTGCATAAGCAAGTTATGGAAACACATAAGATCAAGTTGTCGTCATTGCAACACAAAACATTCATTAGAGCAAGCATCACCAAGTTACTATGGGGCGGACGGGGTACACAGTTCTCCATTAAAATGCTGATGATCTAGTTAAACTGATGTGAACAGATCCGGTGACAGAATATTTAATGTTTAATAATTCATCACACAATGGGCTCAACAGAATGTGTACAGCAACACAGCCACACATGAAATTGACAAGTAAAATTACAAAAATGTCATTAAATATTAGACGATGTTAATAAAATAATAAAAAATGCATGTGAAAATGCAGAAATCGAGACAGTGCCCGGAGCAGCATTTTATAACAAGCATTTACCCCATTATGCTATATATATATAAAGTATCTATTTTACGGAGAATTTAACTGCAGTGAAAATGATTGCAATAATTTAAAATTGTCTCTATATTGCTTGTGGTATCGGCGACACTATTTTTTGGATGATATTGGCGTGAACATATTTTATGGATATATATATATAATTTTTAATAGCTTCATTTACGCGCCATTTATTTTCCTCTTGCCTACTGTACCATCGACGGGAGGCTATAAAATATTTCTCAGATCTCAAACTCGGTAATTAGATTGGTCGTGCAACTCAGCTCAACCAATCAGAACGGCAACATGAACGCTTGTGAATGCTCTTGAGATTGGAGAAGTTTCATAACCCCCAGGTCAAGGCCAGGGTGTTAGCCAGGAAAATATTTTAGGGAGTCTCACCATGTGAATGAAGCGATCGGTGTGCAGCTCCCTCGGGGGGTATTTAAAACAACGACGTGATACCAAGCTGTGCCAAATGCAACAGGATAAACTTCACGCCAGCAGATGCCCGGGGCCACATCAAATACTTCCTCAGTACCGCGGTAACCAGACTAGACGTGTCTGCTGGCGTGAACATTACCCTCGCGCTAGGCAAGCCGACGATGTGACCGAGGATGCACAGATGGTTGCGCAGTATGCTTAAAATTGGTGTTTTAATCACTTTCATTGCACGTTGAGCTTGAATTTATTTTTACAGAGACAAAATTTAGGCCGTCCAAACACCGTCACATCTATTTTCAACCGTCTCATTTGAGAATAGGCCGTCCAAAAGACGACTACGGCTCGCTGGCTAACACACTGGTCAGGACGCTCAAGTTGGAACGTCCACAATGGGGAAGCGTGTTGCTTCAGCAATGAGTCCACTACTCGGTACTGGTATCTGAACTACAAGAAAACACTTGTCCCAGACATAAAAATTGGAAGCATCCGAGGAAGATCATTGGGACAATTTCTCGCAAATCACCTTCAAGCTCTGGTTAAACCATCCAAGATTCCACATGTATCCCTGGTTAAAGAACTGAGTGGAAACTTACCTCAGACAATAATAAAGTCCAACAGATCTACTATGGGCGATCTGCAATGCCCTCTCAGCCGTGATGGTTCCCTGAACGCTGGTTGTGTGTCCTCGATTGGAACACGTGCTATAGTTTATATTACTGCTCGAGATCAAGTGAATGTTTGAACTAACTCCTCGTAAGCACACAGGCTGGAATGTTGCTACAGACGACTGGAGACGGGTCTTTACAACTTCCAACGGGCATGTCAAAACGGCACCAACAGTTCCACCAATTCTGAAATACAGCATTTTGTACGAATATCAAACCGGTATATACAGGGTTCATTCTAGGTCAGAATTGTTGGGAGAAGTGAGAAAGCGTGTGATCGCTTCCTTAAATGGTGTTCTTTAATATACTTCTGCAAAATAGGGTTAAAATGCACAGTACAATCATTAAATACAACATTTGAATAGGAGTGCTTTATAATGGGCCAATGTATCTTACTAGACAAAATTTTGTTTGAAAATCATTTTTTTAGGGAGAAGTGGGGCCCCCAGAGAGCGAAGTCAGGGTCCCTAGGGCGACAATTTCGCCCACTAGAATGATCCCTGATATATTGAAATGAGATTGATCATTGGAAATATTCCTAGTTCATACGGATAGAAGAGGGAGTCGTACATGGAAAAGTTTCAGTCTAGGCTGTAATCACCGTAATTCAATAGCCCAGAAGCCGGGACTACATGTAGGTGATATTCTTCAGACTATTGGATTTGGTGATGCAGATAGTGTATCAGCAGATAGTATACCTGCAGATATCCATGACATAAACGTGATGCGGTCAGAAAACCTGACACATTGTTTTTTATTGCGACTAATATATTTCAACAGTTTGCACACATAGACACATGCACACCATTTGATCATATGCCAACAGCATCCATAAGCATGTTTACATAGTTTAATTTAATAATATTTTAGTGCAACTTTTTTCATAATGATGAATACAATTTACAATTACATTACTGTACTGTAACATTTATAACATACATTTTAAGCTTACATAGTTAGATAGGAAAATTAATAACTTGTAACGGTTTTACTGGTTGCTCCAGACGGCGAGACTGTTGCTATTTTTAGGATGAAAAATTATATTTTGGTTTTTAAGATTTTCAAACAAAATTTTGTCTAGTAAGATACACTGGCCCATTATAAAGCACTCCTATTCAAATGTTGTATTTAATGGTTGTACTGTGGATTTTAACCCTATTTTGCAGAAGTATATTAAAGAACACCATTTAAGGAAGCGCTTTCTCACTTCTCCCAAAAATATGATATTTGTCTGTCGATATAATCCTGTATTTCTACGATAGGTCCATGTATATAATGCCCTTAATGAGCCGATACTACTCATACTTTTAACTTCTTTGCGGTTTTTTGATGCGCAACATGTCTTCATTCGACATTACAGGAAGATAGATTTGGAAGGTCCATTATCTGAGATGTCAATATAAAACGGTGTGGCGTCCGTGGTCCAGTGGTAGAGCGTCGGATTTGGAATCGAACGGTTCCGGGTTCGATACGCGGTCAGGCCACATATGTAGTGTCATTGAGCAAGGCATCTCACATACATTGCTTAGTACTGGTTAATCGCTTAGGTCGGCTAAGCCTGCCCAGGAAAACATGTCTAAGTCCCCGCGAGGGGTTTGACATCTATCTATCTTCCTTTAATGTCGAACCCCTCGCGGGGACGTAGACATATTGCGCGTCAAAAACCGCAAAGAAGTTAAAAGTATGAGTAGTTAAAAGTATAATTTAAGAAGGTATGAAAATAAGTTGTGGTAAATGTTTAAAAGCAGCTACGCAAACTGCCGTATTGAATTGCTCTATGGTAGGGAGATGGACAATGTCAGGAGGGAGGTGGTTCCAATGATAGATTGTTCTTGGAAAGAAGGAAAACTTGTAGTAGTCTGTAGTAGTCTGTAATTAACCTATAGCTTAAGGAATGGCAATGGCGAGTAGGACGGGAGAGAGGAACTAGGTAATTTTCGAATGGGAATAGCAACAAGATCATTATGATTATGAATTTTATACACAAGGGATAACCTTAGGGACATTAAAAGGAACATGCATACATAAAATAATAGGGAATATGCATATAATCCCCCATGTTTTATAACACACTAGGACAAATTCCATTTAATCTGGATTGGGGGGGTTATATAATGATGTTACAATTGGGGATGGCCTTGGGTTTGTGAAAAGCATGGGAGATAATGTCCGGGGGGGGGTATGCCTACACGGCCATTGCAATAACTTTTAACACATTCCCATGTGTTGTTACTGGTGTAGTTCCTCGTGTTGACGTTTTTCGAGTGTTTTCTGCATCAACCTTGAAACTACGGCATCATGACTCATAGTCGATACTCGTGATATTATTGTTGCCGTGTACTTTTGTCAAGCACGTGAATTTCTCTAAAACTTTTGCGCCAAACATCAGTTGGTCGACATCTCGCAAGCAGTGATGTGTGCAGTCCCAGAGAGCAGCGCAATGGCGAGGTAGAATAATAGATTATTCAAATTATTCAATGATTCGCACACACACGACCAATTCATAGTAAACAAGGTAAAAAAACCAAAGTAAAAATGAACGTTACACATATTGAACGTAAATTCTAGCATCTATGAACATTAAAATGTGTGCTATAAAAAGTAGCAAAATGAAATTATACAACATATTGTTCTTACCCTCCTGCAAGCAGATGTATTCCATAATATTCTCTCGCAGCCATGGACTTTTTACTCGTGTCTACCCGCCATCGAAATGTGTTTTATATAAACATGTTTCGTGAAAAATTCCTAATCACACACAGTGTGTGTGTGAATTTGTGTAAGCCAATCAAATTACTAGGTAAACTCGGTCGCGCAATTTCATTCGTCTGTCTCACGATCATTCTGTGACCTCGTGAATGAATGCCTGACCCAATAGTTTGTGTTGTAAAGTAGGTCATCGCGGCAGAGTAGTTCACATTGTAAACAAAGTGTGTGTGTGCAGTTCGAAACGGATGCCATACTGTAATTTAATGCACAGGTTGAAGGAATTTAGTGCTGTCGCATATAATATATATGTTGTCCAAATAGCAATTGTTTAATTTGTGCCATAGCATAATTATCCTTGGGTGTATGAGGATTTTCCGGCCCGGAGGCACAGTGTTAAATGTAAGTATAGACGCTTGTGGATCTGGACTAAGCAACTGAACATAGGTAAAACATGTCAGTCACAGGCACAAGACACAATTGTTTTGCCCTATGGTCATATAGTAAGTAATGTAAACAACATTACTTAATATATAATGTAAACATTACTTAATATATGACCACAGGCCAAACAAATAAAAAGTGTGTGTCTTGTGCATGTGCTGTCAGTATAAGGTCAGCCTACCGGAATAGTTACAACTATTATTCAAGGAATACGTATATATACATGCTTCTTTTCAAAACAAAGTTCGTCTGAAAATTGGTCGTGAGTTAATCAATACGCTGCTCAATGCTAATGGTTTTGGGGCTCGAAACCATATTTTTTTTATTGTATGGCCTTGATAGTGACGTGGTGTCATTTTAAACCTGCTTGGATATGGCATTAGCGATTTGTATACATGTATAGTGTCAAGCCTACATGGTGTATCGGAATGATCTTAAAATAATATGTTTGGGGTTTGAGCCCGAAACCATTTGTCCAGATCCAAAGCGCCTGTGACTGACCGAAGTCGTTCACCCGTTGAAGCTGGGAGCATTAATTAGCCTCATCCACACAACTCCCTTTTTCCTGGGCAGACTACATGTTTATGATCCTCTTATCATCACGAATTAAGATCGGCCGACCCATCCAGCAACTTAAAAGGTTTAGCATTTAACCAACTGGGTCAACTTCAAAAGGTGAATTTGGAACTGTGTGTTCCTGAAACTTTTCCAACTCGGAACCAAACATAGATTTTGGAATGTGTTTAAAGACGAACTTAATTGTCTAAGTAGGCTACTCTGAAGACGAACGTACTCGTCTAAGTAGGCTAGGCTAGGCCTACTCTGAAGACGAACTTAATCGTCTAAGTAGGCTAGGCTAGGCCTACTCTGAAGACGAACGTGCTCGTCTAAGTAGGCTAGGCTAGGCTAGGCCTACTCTGAAGACGAACTTAATCGTCTAAGTAGGCTACTCTTAGTCTATATATTCCAACAAAAATGTCCAAATCACGTTGAGATTTACCATGGCATGGTTAGCTCACCAAATTCTGAGACATATTCGCAAACGTGACAAAAGTGATGCAATCTCAAAATCAACAAACACGAAAGCCACACAAATCGTGAATCAGTTCAAACCCCTTAAGCAGAAGATCCAAAAAGAAATAAGAACAGCATATTGGTCACATCTTGATTCGTCATTCATTGGCGATTCACAACCAGACATCAATGAAAAGTTCTACCCATTTGTAAGCCATATGAAAACAGAAAACTATGGTGTAGCACCCCTAAAGAACGAGGGCATCGCTTACACTGACCCTGTTACCAAAGCAAACATCTTGAATAAACAATTTAAATCAGTTTTCTCCAAACCATAACCATCCAGCTGCTTGAAGCAGCTCTGCAAAAGAGCTACTACAATAGAGTTAGTACCCAATATGCCAATGATCGCAATATCAGTCGAAGGTGTTGACAAGCTACTCGATCCAGGGGCTGTCCCCAAATAGATCCTCAGGTACGGATGAAATGTCTCCTAAAATCCTTAATGAGCTACTCCACGAGATTGTTCCCATCATCATCACCACCAGTTTAAAATATCAGTTGAATCAGACAGCGTTCCGTTAGATTTGAGAAGTGCAGTTGTTGCCACTGTCTATAAGAAAGTCCAAGGCCAGTAACTACAGGCTCATATATATGACAATCTCTCACCTGTATTGCCTCCAAACTAATGAAGCATATTTTGGTCTCCAACATCATAACTCATTACGACAATAATGACCTCTTAAGCCAATTCCAGCATGGCTTCAGATCAAAGCATACTTGTGAATCTCAGCTGATCAGCTTCACACAAGAGGTATACGACAACCTTGAAAATGGTAAACAAACAGGTCTATGCTATTGTTATGGATTTTAGTAAAGCGTTTGATAAGGTTGATCACAATTACTTAATGAGCTGGGTGTCCACCCACTAACATCACGGTGGATCTAGTCATTCATAAAGGGCCGATCCAAAGCGTAGTTGTGGATGGCTGCACTTCAGATACACCGACTGTCATCTCTGAGGTCTCACAAGGCTCTGTTTTAGGACCTTGCCTCTTCCTAGCCTATATTAATGACATGCCAAACTATATAAAAAAAAATAACGCAAGACTGTTTGCAATTGACACCATAGTGGGAACGAGACTTAACTGCCCTAAGTGGTTGGCCAGTAGATCTATTAAGCAATGCGTTATGTGCCTTGCTCAAGTACACTACATGTATGTCGATTCCAAATCCGATTCTCTATCACGGGCGATTACAATATAGATAACACGCACAGCTTAGCGGTCCCCGAAAGTGCAACGTCTTGAAGTGATTAATCTAATTATGGTGGCTACGGCCCCCTTATCCCCGCTCAATACCGGTCCCTCAGTCCTGAGCCAACTACTGAACCTTTTAGACAATATTTCTTATATTCAGAGTCACACTTGTGGAATTCCCTATCACATTTGAGCAGCACATTCTGTTCCAAGCTTCAAAACTTTATATATCAGGTAGTACAAAGAACAGACCCTAACAGAACCTAATAAACTGATATATATTAAATTATATGTAAGTATTAGTTCTTGCAGCTTATATCTTATTTCCAATGACAGTTTTACTGGTACAGGCTAATTGTTTACATGTTCCATTATGCTATTTGATGTTTTAAATTGTCGAGGGCCTCATGATAGATTGACTTAATTGTTCAAATGAGTTATCTCGTTAAGATGTTTTAAATTGTCGAGGGCCTCATGATAGTTTGACTTAATTGTTCAAATGAGTTCTCTGGCTAAATAAAGTCTTTATTATTATTATTATTGCTATGTTCCTCCTCCAAACCCCTGCCAGGGCAAGACTATTTGGAATATAGTTGTCCCACAACCTTTCTAAAAACAGCAGCCAATGTCAGTGGGGGACTGCTAAGCTGGAAATTAACCCATGACTTTGTACATATACATGTATACATACGCTATGATTCAACAAACCGATCTGTAGTCCAGTGGTTAACACGTTGGACTGGTAATCTAGGGATCGCAGGCTCGATCCCCTGCCTGACCCTAATACAATTAACAGTCTTTCAGATGGGACTTCAAACCGAGGTCTCGTGTCGGTGCTGTACACCGTGCACGTAAAAGAACCAGATGAGACTATGGAATGGGTCTCTGTCTGTATCATTGCACTATCCGCCAAAAATCTAAAATGACTAATCTCTGCAGGAGGCGTCGCTCATATGGGCAACCGGTAGCGACGATAACAACACACGCTATGATACACAATGTGGGTCTCAACCGTAGGATAAGTATACATGCCTTGTGCTAAATGCCTCTCCCTGAAAACTAGAATAAATGGTACCCAATTTGTTGACATCGGATCACGTGGTACACAAGTCACGTGAGCAATTTACCACCCTTATGTCCTCTTTTTTTTGGCAAAAGCCATGGAATGTGTATATGTGCGTTTGCTTACTTGTTAGTTTAAACATACATGTATATTATTTATCAATATTTACATGATGTTTTTATATTCTATATTATGTGGACTAGGTTAAGCTGATAAGCTGGTCTGATCCAAATTATGGCGTAGTTTGACAGTTTGCCTTTAATCTTAAGTCTAAGTTTGTGATTACATTGTTTTTGTGGACGTCGTGATAAAGCAGCTGTAGCGCGGTCACTTCAGGTGCAAGAGGAACGGGATTCGCGCCCAGCTATAGCTGCTCAGGACTAGGAAAGGCTCTTAAGTCCACATTGCCTCCCTCTTTCTGGGATGGTTACATCGGGATTGAGTGTCTCTCCCCCCCAAAAAAAAGACAGGGACCTGCCAGTCATAATCAGGAATTGATTATTCGGCAGTATACAGTAGAAATAGAAAGGATGCTATTTTGCAGACGGATCTGTCGTCCAGTGGTTAACACGTTGAACTGATAATCCAGGGATCGCCCTCTGATCCTAATAAAATTGAGTCTTTCAGGTGGGACATTAAACCGAGGTCTCGTGTCGGTGCTTTACACTGCGCACGTAAAAGAACCAGAGGAGACCCTGGAATGGGTCGCTGTCTGTATCATTGCACTATCCGCCAAACATCTAAAATAACTAATCTCTTCAGGAGGCGTCGCTCATATGGGCAACCGGTAGCGACGGTAAATAAACGTAAAACACAGTTATTTTTGCAAAGTTCCTGTTACCACTGTCAAGAATCGTCAATGATTTAAGACAATGTCAATTCCATAGCTGCTGGTGGTGGAAGACATATTGAAACACATATCTGCATAAATATTTGAAGATCTCTTTGAGAGCTCTAAAATATTCATAAATTGCGTTTAGTAGGAATCACCATGGCAGAGTGGTTACAGTCATGCAGTTGAAATCACTTACCGCCCACTACTGTACATGTAGGTTCGAATCCCATTGGGGGTGCATATTGTTTCAAGGTAGGAAGTTGGCTAGCAGAAGGTCAGTGGTTTTACTCAGGTGCACGTCCGTTTCTGAAATAAACTGCTCAGAGAGTGGAGTCTTCCTCCACTAATAATAGCTGGAGTCGGCGTATGACCTAAGCTGTTGGTGCAACTTTAAAACCCTAAAACAAAATTGCATTTATTCGATGCATTGAAGATTCCAACAATTCAATTAATGCGAGACATAATTCATTTGGAATGGATTAAGAAACAACTGATTCAGAACGCTCGTTTCAACGCGAACTGCGCCGCTTGAGAAATTTTCAAAACAAATTGAAAAATTCTCCGAAATCTCTTTTTGACGTACATTTTTGCCGAATAAACCTACACGTTAGTGGAAACACATTTTATTGATAATGTTATTCACTGTTAAAACTCTCCCGTCGAAGATTTTTTGTTGTTGCTGACAGAACCCGTGTCCTAGTATGGAAATGTGACCTGCTATGGCCAATGTCTGTGGCAATTGTTTGCAAAGTATACATGCATGCAGCTTAAAGTTGTGTTTTATTTGAAGAACAATATAAAGACTCGGGATAGGCGTTATATTTGGACAGATTTGTACAAAATTGTTTCAGATAGGGCCATTTTACTGATCGATGCGAAATCTGACATCCCACAGAGTAGAATCCCTGTACTTAAATATATATACTAGTACCCCCAAACGTGCCGAATCCCTGTGATTCAGAGAGCTCTATTAAACTCCTTGCATGCTGGGTAAATAAAATAAATGCTTTAAATAGTTCAAATAATTGTAGCAGACGACATTTCATTAATGTGTTTGAAAACTCTGGAATGTTATTTGACCATTATCGGTCAAAGTGTTAATTGAAGGCATCTTGCTTCTCACCAATGCAACTCGGGTTCAATCCTCGGACCGGGAAGTATGTGAGATGGTACGATGGTCGCCAGATCGGACAGGTGGGTTTCTCTGGATACTCCGGTTTCCTCCCACACAAATGACCACATTTACGCTTCCAGCCGCGCCAACGAGAGTGATTAATATAAATTGCTAAAACTTGCTTCGCAATCGTCGTAAAATAAATAACGTTTAAATTGAAGGCATTGTCTTTAAATCATTTATGAGTTGGTGTGTCATGGAAAGAAGATGGGCAGATTTGAAGCGCGTAATAAATTATTTATGCAAGGCACTATATGAATGATTTAGTACAATGTTCCTGCATATTGATTCAAACCTGCGTCCCTAGGGGTCGTCTTAAGCAATGGTTACTGTGAATGTGTGGTCCTAGGTGTTGTTTTTCACCATTTCAGTCTAGAGTAGGGGTATGGTTTTCAACATGTCAGTCTAGAGTAGGGGTATGGTTTTCAACATGTCAGTCTAGAGTAGGGGTATGGTTTTCAACATGTCAGTCTAGAGTAGGGGTAAGTTTTTCACCTTGGCAGTCTAGAGGAGGCTTATGTTTTTCACCTTGTCAGTCTAATAGTAGGGGTATGTTTTTCACCTTGTCAGTCTACAGTAGAGGTGTGTTTTTCATTTCAGACTAGAGTAGGGGTATGTTTTTCACCTTGTCAGTCTACAGTAGGGGTATGTTTTTCACCTTGTCAGTCTACAGTAGGGGTCGATTTTTCATTTCAGTCTAGAGTAGGGGTATGTTTTTCACCTTGTCAGTCTAGAGTAGGGGTATGTTTTTCACCTTGTCAGTCTAGAGTAGGGGTATGTTTTTCACCTTGTCAGTCTACAGTAGGGGTCGATTTTTCATTTCAGTCTAGAGTAGGGGTATGTTTTTCACCTTGTCAGTCTAGAGTAGGGGTATGTTTTTCACCTTGTCAGTCTACAGTAGGGGTATGTTTTTCACCTTGTCAGTCTACAGTAGGGGTCGATTTTTCATTTCAGTCTAGAGTAGGGGTATGTTTTTCACCTTGTCAGTCTAGAGTAGGGGTATGTTTTTCACCTTGTCAGTCTAGAGTAGGGGTATGTTTTTCACCTTGTCAGTCTACAGTAGGGGTCGATTTTTCATTTCAGTCTAGAGTAGGTAAAGGCATTTGGTAAATTCTTCTAGCATAAAGTTACATTTCCTGTTACTGACGTGATGAATGTTATGCAATGTACATGTGAAATGCAAGTGTTCCGCTATAAGCAGGATTGTAGCATAAATTAAATTCCCTGGGTTTCTGACAACTCGGGTTGGGAAATTCCCTGGGTTTCCGACAATGACGGGTTGGGAAATTCCCTGGGTTTCCGACAATGACGGGTTGGGAAATTCCCTGGCTTTCCGACAATGACGGGTTGGGAAATTCCCTGGGTTTTCGACAATGACGGGTTGGGAAATTCCCTGGGTTTCCGACAACGACGGGTTGGGAAATTCCCTGGGTTTCCGACAATGACAGATTGGGAAATTCCCTGGGTTTCCGACAATGACAGGTTGGGAAATTCCCTGGGTTTCCGACAATGAAGTGTTGGGAAATTCCCTGGGTTTCCGACAATGACGGGTTGGGAAATTCCCTGGGTTTCCGACAACGACGGTTTGGGATTCCAGCTACCTCGTGGATTATCTACCCTACACAGACAAGTGATATAAGGAAACAGATTAGTGTATACACAATTATTTCAGCTTGATTGCGAAACAAGCTTTTACAACATTAGATTAATCGTTCTCAAGACCTCATTCCTGATGGAATCCATTGCCATGAGAGAGTATAGGCAATGTGGAATTTAAGTGCCTTGTCTAAGGGCACAATCGTAACGGCTACAGCTAGGCGCGAACTTGGGGTCTTTCGCACCCGAAGAGAACGCACTACCACTGTGCTATCACAACAATCACTCTCAAGACCTCATTCCGGATGGAATCCATCGCCATGAGAGAGAAGAGGCAATGTGGAATTTAAGTGCCTTGTCTAAGGGCACAATCGTAACGGCTACATCTGGGCGCACACTTGGGATCTTTCACACCTTTCGCAACGCATCTACCACATTAAAAGTAATTCCTAATGGCACAATGTAATAGCTTTAGCTGGACGTGAACTCCGGGCCGTTCACACCTGAGGCGAACGCGCTACCACGACTTCCACACAGAAACAAAACACACAGAAACAAATCATGGTATCAGACAAGCAAGATAATGAAACTGATCAATGCATTTCTATCGTTATATGTTATGTTATATTTCGGGTTTTACGCCTGCATCAGCACCATTTTGGGCTATATCGCCGGCGGGCAGTTTACCTAACAACACCTTTCCTGGGCAGGCTCCAGCGGTTAACCAGTACTTGGGTGCACCAACCTCCGTAAGAAACTGCCAACTTTTTCATATAAATGAGACACGGTCTGAGCGGGGCTCGAACCCGTGACCATCAGTGATGATAGGTTACAGTGGTATACAAGTCAGCGACATTAACCACTCGACCACGGAGGCGGACGCATTTCTATCGTAATATGAATTTTATTGCACAAACAGTTTTATTTTGCATTTACATCGTTAACTACTAAATATACGAACAGAAAAACAAACTAGAACGGACAGGGAAGTATGTGAGATGGTACGGTGGTCGCCAGATCGGACAGGTGGGTTTTCTCCGGGTACTCCGGTTTCCTCCCACATGAATGACCACATATACGCTTTCATCTGAGCCAACGAGAGTGATTAATATAAGTTGTTAGAACTTGCTTCGCTGAAGTGACGAATCGCCTCACAACACACCCAGCTGTCTACTCCCCCCCCCCACCACCCAGCATACCCCCGACCTAATGAGAACAATATTACCTGCACCCGGTTAAAAAGTTGTGATCTGTATTTATCCCAATGTATTCACAATACCTCAAGAGAAATGAAGCTAAAGCCAATTTAAGAGAAATGAAGCTGAAGTCGACTTCAGAGAAATGAAGCTGAAGTTGATTAAAGAGAAATGAAGCTGAAGCCGACATAAGAGAAATGGAGCTGAAGTCAATTTAAGAGAAATGAAGCTGAAGCTGATTTAAGAGAAATGAAGCTGAAGCTGATTTAAGAGAAATGAAGCTGATTTAAGAGAAATGAAGCTGATTTAAGAGAAATGAAGCTGAGCTGATTTAAGAGAAATGAAGCTGAAGCTGATTTAAGAGAAATGGAGCCGACACCAAAAAGTGTGCATATAATCATTATATTATAATGTGATTGTAGATTTCTTATTAATTATATGTTCTATATTCTTTATATTCTTGTACAGAAGGACTAAATTTCACTGCAACAGTAGAGTAAGCTAAAGTGTTTGTTTATTATAAATATTTAACTAGCTGGCGGCTCATCGCCTGGCCGTATCGCAATGAACCCCGACGAGGTTCGAACCTTCGACCTCCCGCTCCATATGAGGACGCCTTAACCACTAGATCATAGAGACACTGTATACCACTGTATGATTCATTTCTTTACTATTATGAATTCTTACAGAGAAATGGATCTTTTTCCCCTTTTTTTATTATTATTATTATTATTATTATATTTCGGGTTTTACGCCTGCATCAGCACCATTTTGGGCTATATCGCCGGCGGGCAGTTTACATAACAACACCTTTCCTGGGCAGGCTCCAGCGGTTAACCAGTACTTGGGTGCACCAACCTCCGTAAGAAACTGCCAACTTTTTCATATAAATGAGACACGGCCTGAGCGGGGCTCGAACCCGTGACCATCAGTGATGATAGGTTACAGTGGTATACAAGTCAGCGACCTTAACCACTCGACCATGGAGGCAGACCCCATTTTTTTTTAAATAAAAATTTATTTTAGCTCGATTGCGAAACAAGTTCTTTCAACTTATATTAATCACTCTCGAGAGGATCTACTTAAATAGAAGCAAACGAAAAAACAGTCTATCCCAGTCAAAATAAGATTATATACAGTCAAACCTGTGTTAGTGACCACCTCCAGTAAGCAGCCAACCTGTATTAAGCAGCCAGTTACAAAAAGGGATTCGAATAAGTTACTATGTAACTTTTCCCCCACTCCTAACTGTGTGCTATTGCAACTATTCCTATGTTATGTACCATTCCTGAATAAAAAAATATTGTTTAAACTAAGCAGCCAGTTTCCACATTCCCAATATGTTGTTTCATTATATATTTGACCATCTATTTAGCAGCCACCTGTCATAAGCATCCACTTTCTGCGATTCCCTTGGCTGGCTGCTAAAGACAGGTTCAACTGTACTTAAAATGTCTTATGTTGGTTTTTTTTTTTACAGAAATACTCGGGGTACCTGGTAGGGTACCTGTAATACAGGTTTTATAACAAGTACAATTCCATGGTATCAACCTGCTTAGAATATGTGAACAGCCATTTTTAACAGGAATATATTGATATACTATTAACATTTGACACTGTTTATAGTTTATACAAATTTATTTTAGCTCGATTGCGAAATAAGTTCTTACAACTTATATTAATCACTCTCGAGACCTCATTCCTGATGGAATCCATCGCCATGAGGGATATAGAGAGGCAATGCGGACTTAAATGCCTTGCCTAAGGGCCCAAACGGCTTCAGCGGGGTGCAAACTCCGGGCCTTTCGCATCTGAAGCGAACGTGCTACCACTGCGCTGATATCACGACACTGTGTTTCATTTACAAAGCAAGAAGCTGGGAAACAAAGGCCCATCCATGCAAATGGTCATGGTTGAAATCAAAGCTAAATCATACAACATTAAAATTGTACCATTCATTTTGGCATTGGTAAACCTATATACTAGTAATCGATAACATTTTATACTACTGTAGACATTTAAACACCGCAAAATTGGCTACAATTCAAATATAGCACAACAGAATATTTATAGCATAATACATTCCGAATTCGGTGTCCTCCAAGATTATATCATGTTTTCAACATAAAATATAAACCGTGGAAATTTACCACCCGTGGTAAAGAACATCATCAGAGACTCTTCATAAGGGGTCATGGCTTCTAAGGTGTACTAGTTATTGACCCAAAATGCAACTTTTATGAAAATATAACCTGATAACTGATTTGGGAAGTTTTGCAGTAAAGAAATCCATCTGTTTTTTAACAGTAAACTTCAATTATTTTACAACGATTGCAACTCTCGTTGGCTTGGACGAAAGCATATATGTGGTCATTCAGATGGGACTTTAAACCAAGGTCTTGTGTCGGTGCTTTACACCGTGCTCTGTAAAAGAACCAGAGGAGACTCTGGAATGGGTCTCTGTCTGTATCATTGAACTATCTTCCGAAAATCTAAAATGACTAATCACTTCAGGAGACGTCGCTCATATTGGCAGCCGGTAGCGACGATAAATAAACGTAAAACACACACACTGATGTTAGAAGCCCAAGTACAACATAAGCTAGAGAACAGCGCTCAGAGATATGCCAATGCCCGCTCTAGCCATGACCTAATTCTCTTAACACTTCTCCTGGACCAACAATCTGTATATCCACAAAGTTTCATCAAAATTCGTCCACAACCTTTTCAGTTATCCTGCTAACAGACAAACATATGCAGCCAAAAAACAACAACCCCCATTAATACATACAAAATCAACATGCAGAAATACATATTTTATATGACTTGTTGCATACTATATACATACATGAAACACATATTATTGATTCAAACATTTTCTCAAGGTCATACTATCTTTAATTTATTTTTCCACTTCTAGTCGATTGTTTTTCTTATTTGAGCTCATACGTTTAGGAAACGTATATAATGTAGGCAGCAATAGAACCTGGTAGTATGACCGTAATTGTGAAATGTTTCTAAATCTCAGATATTCTAAAAGAATATATGGAATTCTGACTCGATTTCAAACTGATTACAAAATAAACAAGTTTTTTAAGGTGTGCAGCAATTTGACATATTTTTATGTATACAGAAATGGCCGATTATCGCACAAGTTCCAGGGAAATCCAAAGAAAAATATATTTGCTACAGTGTATGCAAACGTGTTTACGAGGCAAATGATTATAAATGCATGGATGAAAAAACGTTAACCAGAATACCTCACAACTGCTCAGTGATTCAAATAAAAACGAAATGAAAATTATCACAGTTGATCAATCACAGAGTAACATATTTACATGGAATACATTCACTTATAAAATTGTTTACATGAATAAAGAACAGCAAGCATTTTGTACACGACTAAACAGAAGAGAGACATCCATACCCGGATAAACCGTAAAAGCATTTTGACATGGTTAAAACGTAAAAAGCATTTTGACATGGTTAAAACGTAAAAAGCATTTTGACATGGTTAAAACGTAACACACGGTTTTACATGAGTAAACCGTAACACACGGTTTTACATGAGTAAACCGTAACACACTGTTTTACATGAGTAAACCGTAACACACGGTTTTACATGAGTAAACCGTAACACACGGTTTTACATGAGTAAACCGTAACACACTGTTTTACATGGATAAACCGTAAGTCGTTGTCAATGCTATTTAACATTGAAATACAGACCACATGTCAACTAAGGCCAATCTTGACCATCCCTGCGAGTGGTCCGACAGGTGTGATGGTATATTTTATAAACAACCAAGGGCAATAACTCCTAAATTTATCAAAACTACCTCCACATTATATATATCCTACACAAGATCTCTGTATGGCTGATTGTGAACATGTAACACAGTTAGCCATGGTAGTTCAGGAGTAGTAAACTCATTGATTGTATATATTAAGGATGGCAACGAATATTCGCTCGGACGTCCGAATATCCGAATACTATTCCAGTATTTGAATATTCGGGAAAAATATTATATAATTTGCAAATATGAAATAAACTGTCAGATACGTTGTTTTCTTTTGAAACCGTCATAAAACATTCCAATACAAAATAAATCGCCCAAGAATGTGTGAATAAACCATGTTAATTGACACTCTGCCATGTAATCGGATAATTACAGTGGGTGCTAAGGTAGGTAGTGTTTAATTATGATGTCAAAACTATTTAGACAAGAAAATTCCTTTGAAATGTTACAGACACTTTGCAACAACTTCCACCTCCAAGTATCTTAAAATTTTAATTAACTGCTCAATATTACCAAAAAGTACTATTTAAAGTACGATCTTTATTATATTGTCCTCAAAAATTCCAATTTGAGTGATTTTGAGTTTTTGATAGAATTATATATACCTTCCTGACCGAATATTCGAATAGTAAAATCGCTATTCGTTGCCATCCCTAGTATATATATATATATGTATATTTCACTAGGTTAACAAAAAATAGACAAGAATTACCAACTTTTGATTGAAATTACACGCCTGCTTTCATTGCCTACACAATTGTTTGATTGAATGACAGAAAGACAGATAAAATGAATACATCTTTTCACTATATAGATAGACGCTGGAGATCTCTGAACATATGCTCACGGTGAGCTAAAGGCAACTGGAGTGATTACAAAGCACACAATCTGTAGTATTGTATTGAAACTGGTTCAGCATTAAGCTATGTAGATATTCAACAATTGCATTATATTAAATACGGTAGTGATAAGCGTCCAGTTGTCCCAACTTGTAACAACCGGTTAAGCTAACCATTTCTTCACATTCAGTCAGACCCGTTAACACATTCACATATACCTTCATTGGCGTGCCCCCGGACCACCCTACAAGGATCTCTATCAGGTTAACACATGTACATAGACCTTCATTGGCATGCCCCCGGACCACCCTACAAGGTTCTCTATCAGGTTAACACATGTACATAGACCTTCATTGGCATGCCCCCGGACCACCCTACCAGGTTCTCTCTATCAAGTTAACACATGTACATAGACCTTCATTGGATGCCCCCGGACCACCCTACAAGGTTCTCTTAGAACACTGACATAGACTTCATTGGCATGCCCGGACCACCCTACAAGTTCTCTATCAGGTTAACACATGTACATAGACCTTCATTGGCATGCCCCCGGACCACCCTACAAGGTTCTCTATCAGGTTAACACATGTACATAGACCTTCATTGGCATGCCCCCGGACCACCCTACAAGTTTCTCTCTGTCAAGTTACACATTACATAGCCTCTTGGCATGCCCCGGACGTTAACACATGTACAAACCTTCATTGGCACCCCACCCAACCAAACACACAACCCCCCACCACCACCCTACAAGGTTCTCTATCAGGTTAACACATGTACATAGACCTTCATTGGCATGCCCCCGGACCACCCTACAAGGTTCTCTATCAGGTTAACACATGTACATAGACCTTCATTGGCATGCCCCCGGACCACCCTACAAGTTTCTCTCTGTCAAGTTAACACATGTACATAGACCTTCATTGGCATGCCCCCGGACCACCCTACAAGGTTCTCTATCAGGTTAACACATGTACATAGACCTTCATTGGCATGTCCCCGGACCACCCTATAAGGTTCTCTATCAGGCTAACATATCTACATAGACCTTCATTAGCATGCCCCCGGACCACCCTACAAGGTTCGCCTCGGTTATATTTAGCTTCTGGCTCACTATTTCTTAGAATCTGTAAGTTCAGTAAAACATAGTCCAACATGTGGCTGCTATTATTGCATTCATTATATTACTGATATATAACGTCCAGTGCAAGCAGTCTAAAAATCATCGACAAATACAGATCATTTCAGATTGGTGGAGTAATCACAACACGATAAGTCATGTGACCGGGATGTCAGGGGAGGTAACTAGAACCACAGACTGGGGCTAATTAAAACTATACATGTATTATTTCAAAGTTCATTAAGCAATTAGCTTATTCAGCTGGTAAGCTTGGAACAACTAGACTAAGATTTACACGATAAAAATTGCTAAAACTACCCTTGCTTAAAAATCAAAGTTGGCTAAAACTGCACATTAAGCACATTGCACATAAAAACTATCTCGTGTAAAAATATACAGAAAGACTAAAATAACATTGCTTATTCACCAATACAAATGTGGAAATATAAATGTGGAAATGCATATGTGAAATGGAAAATACATGTATATATTTAAAGTATACAAATTTATTTTAAGCACGATTGCGAAACAAGTTCTTACAACTTATATTAATCACTCTCGAGACCTCTTTCCTGATGGAATCCATCGCCACGAGGGAGAGAGAAGAGGCAACGTGAAATTTAAATGCCTTGCCTAAGGGCGCAATTGTAATGGCTCCAGCGGGGCTCAAACTCGGGACCTTTTGCACCTGAAGCTAATGCGCTAGCACTGCACTATCACGACTTCCCATGTATATATTTGAAACGGAAAATACATATGCGAGACAGAAAATACATATGTGAAACGGAAAATACATATGTGAAACGGAAAATACATATGTGAAACGGAAAATACATATGTGAAACGGAAAATACATATGTGAAACGGAAAATACATATGTGAAACGGAAAATACATATGTGAAACGGGAAATACATATGTGAAACGGAAAATACATATGTGAAACGGAAAATACATATGTGAAACGGAAAATACATATGTGAAACGGGAAATACATATGTGAAACGGGAAATACATATGTGAAACGGAAAAGGAAAATACATATGTGAAACGGAAAATACATATGTGAAACGGAAAAGGAAAATACATATGTGAAACGGAAAAGGAAAATACATATGTGAAACGGAAAATACATATGTGAAACAAAAGTACAGGCCTAAAGCCGCCCAAACAACTCGAGCAACAAATATAATTTACTGTGAATAAACGAATACAGCAAAACATAAATATTAATTACAAGAATCGCAATTTGCCTACAGTAATCTCGGCGGTACTTTTGAAAGCTAGTGACTAGATAACTTTTCTACCGACACCTGGATAACTTAATGCAGCATTACATCGTATGAAATAAAAGATATTTGAAAAATTCAATTTTTACGTATGTGTAGCAATGCTGCTACACATTCTAACATTTATACTTTGTATGCTTATGTTCATTTGGTAAACAGTGTTTTTTTGCGATAAAACAAACTCGAAACCGAAAGTAGGACTTTCCGAGTCTTTCGGCCACGCACTTGTTTACAACTGGAACGCATCGTCCGCACTTGTTTGCATTCGGAATGCATCGTCCCCATTTGTCCCACGTTGTCTTTTTTAAATTAAATTACTTGATATGTTGATTCATACCTCTGTTAGCTAAGTCTTTTAAGGACATTTCTACATCCCCGCGAGGGGTTCGACATTAGAGGAAGATAGATAGATAGTCTTTCATGTTCAAAATGTATACGTTGTTTTCTACATCCTCTGTTGTTTCACGCATGCGCGCTGTGCGTGTTTACATTTCGTGTGTTGATAAACAAATTCGCATATACGACGGTTTAAATTTATTGGAATTTTATCGTTTCTGAGCAACTATTTCCATTTTTGTAAACACATACACAGTATTTATATTTTACACAAAACATCCTTTATTACGATGTAATGCTGCTTTAATGAAACATGACGACAAGATGTTCCCGAAGGATAAAATACACGTATACATAATATTAACACTCAACGCTTCTCGACGCCATTAATAATCAATCGTACGTACCGGTACATCAACATGGTACTTATGCCATTAACAATCCCACATACTTGGTGCACCAACCTCCGCAAGAACCTGCCAACGTTTTCATATAAACGAGACAAGGTCTGAGCGGGGCTCGAACCTGTGACCATCAGTGATGATAGGTTACATTGGTATAGAAGTCGGCGCCCGTAACCTTTCGATCACACCGTCGGTTCTGACGGGAGCTGAAACACGCAATTTATTGGTTACAGATTGGAAACAATATCAACTAAACCATGGAGTCCCATATAGATCAACATGTAAAATTGAGATGGGGGGATGGAATGGTGTCGGAAGTTGAACAAGACATAATAACTCATCGAACAAAAACAACCGGGTTCTCATCGAACAAAAACAACCGGTTTCATAAACAATTACATGGTTAATTAACTTTCATCTCCGGTATAATTAGTGGAGAACCAATTTGCACCAACAGCTTAGGTCATACACTGACTCTCCAGCTATTGTTGGTGGAGGAAGACTCGCGCAAGTATCGCAGGAACGGACAGACGGACACCCAGGTAGAACCCACTGCAAGCTAGCGGGATACCTTCCTCGTATGAAACAATTAGACACCACCCAGTGGGATTCGATCTTACAGTGGTGAGGGGTAGGTGACCGAAGTCAACGACCATAACCACTCGACCACGAGTAATATAATATTGTATTTCACCACTATGTGTACAATAGGTTAACAATGTCAATACATTGAATCTCATACTGGAATACTACAAACGCTTTTCAAATTTCAACATATTGAAATATACGTGTAACGAATGATTTTTCACTAATATCAACTGTACACATTTCTAGGAACCAAGGAAACGCGTATAACATTTATATAGAAGTTCTGCCGTGAGATATTCCATATTTTTATGCAAACATAACTGGATTTAAACCTTTCCCACAAAGGGCCTTTTTGACGCTATTACCAATATCACATTTTTAGGCAGAAGTGGGGCCCCCAGGGGGCTAAATCAGGGTCCCTATTTCGCCCAAGTTACCCTCAAGAATGAGCCCCGTTACCAAGATTACATACATTGACAATGCAGCAGCAAAACATGCATAATAAAGGCCAGAATCTCCCTGTAGTCCCGGGAATCTCTATGCAGATGGGGTAGATGTCGATTATCCACTAAATGGCTGTAGGTAAGTATGGAGATATAGTAACTAGTATATTAGCCTAAATCTTGATGCAGTTAAGCAAATTTGGACATATTTATGGCAGACAGTCCCCTTAAAGGGGAATACTTCACATAAATTATATGCTGTTGCTAAAGGGCATTGGGCATGTTTTACACCATTATGTGCATCTATTGCTAAAGGGCATTTGGCCATGTTTTACACCATTATGTTCATCTATTGCTAAAGGGCATTGGCCATGTTTTACACCATTATGTTCATCTATTGCTAAAGGGCATTTGGCATGTTTTACACCATTATGTTCATCTATTGCTAAAGGGCATTGGCCATGTTTTACACCATTATGTTCATCTATTGCTAAAGGGCATTGGCCATGTTTTACACCATTATGTTCATCTATTGCTAAAGGGCATTGGCCATGTTTTACACCATTATGTTCATCTATTGCTAAAGGGCATTGGCCATGTTTTACACCATTACGCTTATCCATGTTTTCACCATTATGTTCATCTATTGTTAACCCATTCAACACCAAGTAACTGACATGGACTGGTCCATGATATCTTTAGACCAATAAATTAATAAGAAAATTACATTTGGACCAGTTCATTTATCAAAATGCGTAGTTTTGTATAAAAATAGTAATATTACTGGCAAAAAGTGCAGATCCCGATGAGATGGCCGGTCACGAGCCGGCTCATCTGGATCTACACTTTTTGTAAGCCTATTTAGTGGTCTGTGGTGTTGAAAGGGTTAAAGGGCATTGGGCATGTTTTACACCATTATGCTTATCCATGTTTTCACCATTATGTTCATCTATTGCTAACGGGCATTGGCTGTGGTTTACACCATTATCTTCATCTATTATCCAGCATACGCGAAGACTGCAGATGCTGTGCCATTTCCGTACATTTCTTTTGCAGCGAGAAGTCGTCATTAGGCAGAATAGGAACGTCAATCTGAAGGCAAAGACAAAATACAGAAAACGGCATAATTTAATAAATCCAGATACGAGTGCCGATATGCAAGCGAATGTCGCACAGTAGCAGTCTACGTACACATACCATTCTGTGCAATTTCTCGCCATGTTTTCACAAATCTATGTATTCAGTCAAACAGATGTATGAAGACGTCGCTAGTACCCGGTACTTCTTTCTCAGGTGACAGAAACAGGAAAATGACAACCTTCAAATAACTGCTTACACTTTCCTGCATAGAACACATCCTGTTTAAGTACACATGCGTGCAAAAAGGCGGCGACTAGATGCAATAAAACAGCAAAAGGTATGTTACTGTGCAGAATATATATACAGTTATATGTTATATTTCGGGTTTTACGCCTGCATCAGCACCATTTCGGGCTATATCGCCGGCGGGCAGTTTACCTAACAACACCTTTCCTGGGCAGGCTCCAGCGGTTAACCAGTACTTGGGTGCACCAACCTCCGTAAGAAACTGCCAACTTTTTCATATAAATGAGACACGGTCTGAGCGGGGCTCGAACCCGTGACCATCAGTGATGATAGGTTACAGTGGTATACAAGTCAGCGACCTTAACCACTCGACCACGGAGGCGGACGAATATATATATATATACAGACTAGACAGATCTGGAATGGAGGTTGCCAATTTTCTAAATAACTTTTGTTAATGAGTATTTGGTTTAACGGTGCATCAGCACAGTACAGGCTATATCGCGCCGGGTTAAGTATATTGTATACAAGATATCTACAAACAATTAAAAATATTATGTAGATAACATACTGTAAGTATTAAAATTGTAATGACGAAAGGTCAATTGCAACACAATTTATCAAGCTGTAAAAATGATAAAAAACGTCAGTTGTAAAAATTTACAATTTATGGTAAAGATGTGATTCTTTTAAAAATGCAATAATGTATTTAAAATCGACAGTGTCAAAAAGCTCACAACTGTATAATATTTTCGACGAATGAGTGCTAAATCTACACAATGAATTAAGATGTGTTCAACATTTATAGAGGAATGACATGCTATACACCATGGTGGATCCTCTTTTCAATAAAAATGAGTGTGTGAGGTATGTCCAAGTCTCAACCGTGACATTACTGTTTCCTCTCTACGGTTGGAGTGATAAACAAAAGATGATTTACCAATGTTTGGCTTAATTAATTGTAGTTTAGTGAATTGTATGTTATTCCAGGTGGTTTGCCATTTTGAAGTAATGTAAGAAAGAATCGATTGCCTAGCATCAGTGTATGGTACATGTATTTTAGAATTTATACAGTCTAGTTTAAGTGCATCTTTTGCACTTTGATCAGCCACGAATACCAATATGACTTGGTATCCAGCAATATATAACATGTTTAGTCGATGTAATATCTGTGTGCTTAATAAGTAATTTGTGAATAAAGGTTTTTAACATTCATGTTGTCTACTGATTGCAGTATAGATAAAGAATCTGAAAGGATCATAAATTTTCTATCACGTGATGCATCAGCAAAATTCAAAGCTAAATCAATAGCCTCTACTTCTGCTGAAAATATAGACGCATGATCAGGTAGCCGTAACTTAGAATTGTGTAATTTACTAACAGCTTTAGATCCATCTGTGTATATTGGTGTAAACCTGAAAACATGGTTCTGATTTCATTTAATATTTATCTAAACATTAGCGGGTTAGTATATGATTTCAGATTATCATGAAGTTGTAAAATAATGTTGGGTTTAATCAGGTCAAAAGGAGCTATATCTGATATAAAAGTTTCATGAACATTGTCAATGCTAAAATCTACGTTATGAATAGCGAATTACCTGGAAAGTACGTACAAACAAACAATCTACCTGGAAAGTACATACAAACAAACAATCTACCTGGAAAGTACATACAAACAAACAATCTACCTGGAAAGTACATACAAACAAACAATCTCCGGGAATGTACGTACGTACAAACAATCTACCGGGAATGTACGTACAAACAAACTACCTGGAAAGTACATACAAACAAACAATCTCCGGGAATGTACGTACGTACAAACAATCTACCGGGAATGTACGTACAAACAAACTACCTGGAATGTACGTACAAACAATCTACTGGGAATGTACATACAATCTACCTGGAATGTACGTACAAACAATCTACCTGGAATGTACGTACAAACAATCTACCTGGAATGTACGTACAAACAATCTACCTGGAATATACGTACAAACAATCTACCTGGAATGTACGTAAAAACAATCTACCTGGAATGTGCGTACAAACAATCTACCTGGAATGTACGTACAAACAATCTACCTGGAATGTACGTACAAACAATCTACCTGGAATGTACATACAATCTACCTGGAATGTACGTACGTACAATCTACCTGGAATGTACGTACAAACAATCTACCTGGAATGTACGTACAAACAATCTACCTGGAATGTACGTACAAACAATCTACCTGGAATGTACATACAAACAATCTACCTGGAATGTACGTACAAACAATCTACCTGGAATGTACATACAAACAATCTACCTGGAATGTACATACAAACAGTCTACCGGGAATGTATGTACAAACAATCTACCTGGAAAGTAGTACAAACAATCTACCGGGAATGTCATACCTGAAAGTGATTGAACCAGCAATTTGACAGGGAAGATTTAAACCTGCTGCTCTCATGGTCACTGTTGAAATATAAAACCCATTTCTCATTGGTCACGGTCTCCTCATCTGACTCGAACACCTGTAAGAAAATATCATGCACATGACCTTTGACCTCTGTGACCGCTACCCCACTTGACCGACAGATGCAATCTGCACATTCTCGCGACATGCTGAATAATTGTCTCAATTTATTTCAAAATCCGGATGTACCCAAAATTGTATAACCCAGCGTGCAGAGTTTCCGGCGATAACGTGTTTTTACCAAACTGTGGAAATAGCAAGGCCTGAAAGATTAAGATTCCATCAGATATGAGGTCTTGAAAACGATTAATTTAACGGTGTAAAAACTTGTTTCGCAATGGTGCTAAAATAAATTTATATAAACTGTCATTAACAGTAGTATTAAGACCAAAGACAGAAGTATGATTAACATCTTTAGATGTAGAGGACCACATGCTTGGTCGCTTACGTTTATTTATCGTCGCTAACGGTTGCCCATATGAGTGACGCCTCCTGAAGATATTAGTCATTTTAGATTTTTGGAGGATAGTGCAATGATACAGAGAGAGACTCATTCCAGAGCCTCCTCTTGTTCTTTTACGTGCACGATGTAAAGCACCGACACGAGACCTCGGTTTAACGTCCCATCTGAAAGACTGTTAATTTTATTACGGTCAGACGGGGGATCGAACCTGCGATCCCTGGATTACATGTTCAGCGTGTTACCACTGGACTACATACCAGTCTGTAATCATAAAGTTCACAAACAAGAGCAATATGAAATACAGTCAAACCTGTCTTAAGCAGCCAGCCAAGGGAGTCAGAGGAAGTGGCTGCTTAGCATAGGTGACTGCTTAATACAGGTCAAATGTATAGTAAAACAACATATTTGGAATCTTGAAACTGGCTACTTAATACAGGTTGACTGTTTAATGGTTATGTTATGTTATATTTCGGGTTTTACGCCTGCATCAGCACCATTTCGGGCTATATCGCCGGAGGGCAGTTTACCTAACAACACCTTTTCTGGGCAGGCTCCAGCGGTTAACCAGTACCAACCTCCGTAAGAAACTGCCAACTTTTTCATATAAATGAGACACGGCCTGAGCGGGTCTCGAACCCATGACCATCAGTGATTATAGGTTACAGTGGTATACAAGTCAGCGACCATAACCACTCGACCACGGACTCCACGGACAGATTTAACCTAGGAAAGAAACGGAGACAAAACCATAACCTCATTGGTGTAAATATCACTGACCAGCACTAGATACGACTTTGTGAGTTCATCAAACAGTACTGCAGTGATATCGTGGATGTTGGCACTACCCAGGGTGCGTATAAAGTTGGTTTCCAAGTCCTCGTGGCACATGAGCAGCTTCTGTTCACACAGCACCATGCAGCAGGGTACACAGGAAGCACGGGCAGTGTTCATCTGAAATTTAAAAAATAGCCAAATTCGATAAATTGATATTTCGCACCGAACTGGAGACGGACGGACAAATTTTAGTCAAATTTTGTTTAATCATATTTTATTTTGCTCTATGACACAGAATCTACATACAATATATGCAAAGAATCTACATACAATATATGCACAGAATCTACATACAATATATGCAAAGAATCTACATACAATATATGCAAAGAATCTACATACAATATATGCAAAGAATCTACATACAATATATGCAAAGAATCTACATACAATATATGCAAGAATCTACATACAATATATGCACAGAATCTACATACAATATATGCACAGAATCTACATACAATATATGCACAGAATCTACATACAATATAGCAAACACAACAAAACAAAAAACAAAAAAACACATACAATATATGCACAGAATCTACATACAATATATGCACAGAATCTACATACAATATATGCACAGAATCTACATACAATATACACAAACACAACAAAACACAAACACAAAAAACAAGAATCTACATACAATATATGCACAGAATCTACATACAATATATGCACAGAATCTACATACAATATATGCACAGAATCTACATACAATATATGCACAGAATCTACATACAATATATGCACAGAATCTACATACAATATATGCACAGAATCTACATACAATATATGCACAGAATCTACATACAATATATGCACAGAATCTACATACAATATATGCACAGAATCTACATACAATATATGCACAGAATCTACATACAATATATGCACAGAATCTACATACAATATATGCACAGAATCTACATACAATATATGCACAGAATCTACATACAATATATGCACAGAATCTACATACAATATATGCACAGAATCTACATACAATATATGCACAGAATCTACATACAATATATGCACAGAATCTACATACAATATATGCACAGAATCTACATACAATATATGCACAGAATCTACATACAATATATGCACAGAATCTACATACAATATATGCACAGAATCTACATACAATATATGCAAAGAATCTACATACAATATATGCACAGAATCTACATACAATATATGCACAGAATCTACATACAATATATGCAAAGAATCTACATACAATATATGCAAAGAATCTACATACAATATATGCAAAGAATCTACATACAATATATGCACAGAATCTACATACAATATATGCACAGAATCTACATACAATATATGCACAGAATCTACATACAATATATGCACAGAATCTACATACAATATATGCACAGAATCTACATACAATATATGCACAGAATCTACATACAATATATGCAAAGAATCTACATACAATATATACAGAATCTACATACAATATATGCACAGAATCTACATACAATATATGCACAGAATCTACATACAATATATGCACAGAATCTACATACAATATATGCACAGAATCTACATACAATATATGCACAGAATCTACATACAATATATGCACAGAATCTACATACAATATATGCACAGAATCTACATACAATATATGCACAGAATCTACATACAATATATGCACAGAATCTACATACAATATATGCACAGAATCTACATACAATATATGCAAAGAATCTACATACAATATATGCACAGAATCTACATACAATATATGCACAGAATCTACATACAATATATGCACAGAATCTACATACAATATATACAGAATCTACATACAATATATGCACAGAATCTACATACAATATATGCACAGAATCTACATACAATATATGCACAGAATCTACATACAATATATGCACAGAATCTACATACAATATATGCACAGAATCTACATACAATATATGCACAGAATCTACATACAACAATATATGCACAGAATCTACATACAATATATGCACAGAATCTACATACAATATATGCAAAGAATCTACATACAATATATGCACAGAATCTACATACAATATATGCACAGAATCTACATACAATATATGCACAGAATCTACATACAATATATGCACAGAATCTACATACAATATATGCACAGAATCTACATACAATATATGCACAGAATCTACATACAATATATGCACAGAATCTACATACAATATATGCACAGAATCTACATACAATATATACACAGAATCTACATACAATATATACACAGAATCTACATACAATATATGCACAGAATCTACATACAATATATGCACAGAATCTACATACAATATATGCACAGAATCTACATACAATATATGCAAAGAATCTACATACAATATATGCAAAGAATCTACATACAATATATGCACAGAATCTACATACAATATATGCAAAGAATCTACATACAATATATGCAAAGAATCTACATACAATATATGCAAAGAATCTACATACAATATATGCACAGAATCAACATACAATATATGCACAGAATCTACATACAATATATGCAAAGAATCTACATACAATATATGCACAGAATCTACATACAATATATGC
>CM026401.1:53012891-53107165 GCA_014843695.1 Archivesica marissinica | reverse complement strand
ACCGAGAGCCACCAGTGAACAACAATACTATCCCTGAAATGGGACCGAGATCCATCAGTGAACAACAATACTCTCCCTGACATGGGACCGAGAGCCATCAGTGAACAACAATACTATCCCTGGGACCGAGAGCCATCAGTGAACAACAACACTCTCCCTGACATGGGACCGAGAGCCACAAGTGAACAACAATACTATCCCTTACATGGGACCGAGAGCCATCAGTGAACAACAATACTATCCCTGACATGGGACCGAGATCCATCAGTAAACAAAAATACTATCCCACATGGGACCGAGATCCATCAGTAAACAACAATACTATCCCTGGGACCGAGATCCATCAGTGAACAACAATACTATCCCTGGGACCGAGATCCATCAGTGAACAACAATACTATCCCACATGGGACCGAGAGCCATCAGTGAACAACAATACTATCCCTGACATGGGACCGAGAGCCATCAGTGAACAACAATACTATCCCTGACATGGGACCGAGATCCATCAGTGAACAACAATACTATCCCTGACATGGGACCGAGAGCCATCAGTGAACAACAATACTATCCCACATGGGACCGAGAGCCATCAGTGAACAACAATACTATCCCTGGGACCGAGAGCCATCAGTGAACAACAATACTCTCCCTGACATGGGACCGAGAGCCATCAGTGAACAACAACACTATCCCTGACATGGGACCGAGAGCCATCAGTGAACAACAACACTATCCCTGACATGGGACCGAGAGCTACCAGTGAACAACAACACTATCCCTGACATGGGACCGAGATCCATCAGTGAACAACAATACTATCCCTGACATGGGACCGAGAGCCACCAGTGAACAACATCAATGACACCAAGGAGGGTGTCTGGATCCACACAAGGCTTCCGGCCCAGACCAACTACCTGCAAGACTGTTGAAGGAACTTGCACCCGATCTAGCTCCCATACACGCATTGTTCTTTCAGGCTTCGCTGAACCAAGGCATCATACCTGATAATTGGACAGGCGCCAACGTAGTCCATATCTTCAAAGAAGGCGACAGACGCAAAGCGTAGAATTACAGACCGGCCAGCCTGACAGCCATAACTTGTAAGACGCTAGAGCACATTGTCAGCCGCTCAATCATGCAGCATATGGACCAGCATTCCGTGCTCACTGATGCTCAACTTGTCCTGCGAGACAGTTGCGAGGTTGTAGCCAGGACTCTGCTATCAGAAGTCATTCTTCCCTGACACCATCATACTTTGGAACAGCCTCCCCCAAACAGGCCGCCCTACCATCGACAGTTTCAAGAAGGAAGCGCAGCCGGTTATTCTCCGATATACTCGTACTGGACGTTTTTAACCTATTAGCCACTATAGTATACATGTACATACATCTTTAAATCATTTGTACAACTTGACTGCACCGCCATCGCGCCAGATTGATGTCGGTACTACATGTATATCAGAAGAAGTTTGTTTGACATTAAACGATCGAAAAACTGCAACTGCACACAAAGCTGAGCATTGACACCCGCGTAACTCACTGCCATTAGGATAGTGTGATTATATCCAGGTTCCTGGGTCGGAGGTTATAAAACCTTTCTCAAATCTCAAACTCTAGCTCAAGTGATTTGATTGGTTGAGTGTGATATTTACACTTAACTGAACCATTCAGAAGTTTGAGACCGATTCTGAGAAGAGTTTTCATGATAACCTCGGGGCCTGGTGTCATGTCCTCTGGCGGCGTTGTAGGTTCGTAACATGTTCCCTGCGATTTCCGTTTGATGTTTAGTTGGCTTGGCTTCTTTATTCTTTCTTAATTATGTTGTAATCTCCTTCGCTTACCTGTGGAACTGTCTGGTTGTCTCGGGGCTCACATTTGTCTCATTGGTTGTAGCCAGGTATGTTCACAAACTGCAACTTAGACGCCGGGCAACCCCAGAGCTATTTTTAGAAACACACGGTAATTATTACTTTAAAGCGACATTACATCATTCAGTTAAAACAAAGATTTCTACAGAATGTATTTTCCTATTATATGGTATAATTTTTCCCCCAAATATTTGCTAATATACAAATTAATACATGAACGTCGTATACGCGGTTTGTTGACATAATAAAATAATGTAAACATCCATGCGTATTACTTTGCAACATTAAGGTGAGACTCATTAATCTCCGCCAAAGCCTTCATTTTTACCGTTAATATTTGAATCAAGTCAGTAAGTAAGTGTACCATAATCTAAAGCTCATATTTTACTTCGGAAATCCGATTATTAACGAAGTAAGTTCACGGAATATACAAATGACTCAGTTTAATATTGCCAAACAATAATGCAACTAGTGAATCCTGAATAACACGATTTATGGTACAGATTTACCGTTTATCTCACATGTGTGCCTATATATTTGTAAACTATTCTTAGTTAAATTATATCGCGTTTAGTATTGACTCCGATGACAAAACAAACGTCAATTCAGGAGCATGGATGACCGTTATATGAAATGCTACTTTCAATCCACTAAAACACTGTTTATTGATTCAATATTAGTGTTCGAATGTATTCTGAAGAATTTGTACCAGTCATGCATTTATACGAGAAAAATGCATTATATTTGCTTTTTGCGATGTAATGTCGCTTTAAGAAACATCGATGTTCAGATGACATGGGGAGAAGTGCCAAACATGTGTGCATATGACATACATGTTTATGTATTCTTTATTAAAACACATGTAGAGATTGTAGATCTAGCCTTTATAATATTTTATAAATTTTCAAACTCATGTGGTAATCAAATGTCAACATAAAAACGTCTGAGCACAGCTATCGAATTCAATTGATCCCTTGGCTGAACAATATATTATAATAGCATTCCTTACCTCTTAGAGAGTGTTCAAGATATTAAAAATTGAAATTAACGGATTGCGTTGTGAGCCAAACCAGAAAATGGACTCAAACAATAATGAAACAGAAGCTGTGGGTGGACACAGTCAGGATGCGTCTAATAGTGCTAAAGAGGAATTAAAGAAACCCAAAGCAAAATGTAAACCTTGCGGAAATAAAGGGGTCTTTCGACATGGTCTTGGAGACTGTACTGTTTGTGAAATCGATTTATGTTCCGGCTGCTACTTTGATCATCGCGAAGACCCGAGTACGAGACGCCACGTCATGCATTAAGGAACTGTTACGGCTGATACTAAGATCACCGGGGAAAACCCCGAGTACGAGACGCCACGTCATGCATTAAGGAACTGTTCCGGCTGATACTAAGATCACCGGGGAAAACCCCGGAGTACGAGACGACACGTCATGCATTATAGGACTGTTCAGGCTGCTACTAAGATCACCGGGGAAAACCCCGAGTACGAGACGCCACGTCATGCATTAATGGACTGTACGAGACGCTACTACTATCATGTATTAAGAGTGACTGTTCAAGTTGTCACATATATTACGGTAATAAATTAAACCGCTGTTCTGGTTACTACATTGCTCAATGGGAAGGCCGGATGACGTCACATAAATTACGGTAATAAATTAAACGGCTGTTCTGGTTACTACATTGCTCACTGGGAAGGCCGGATGACGTCACATAAATTACGGTAATAAATTAAACCGCTGTTCTGGTTACTACATTGCTCACTGGGAAGGCCGGATGACGTCACATAAATTACGGTAATAAATTAAACGGCTGTTCTGGTTACTACATTGCTCACTGGGAAGACCGGATGACGTCACATAAATTACGGTAATAAATTAAACGGCTGTTCTGGTTGCTACATTGATCACTGGGAATACCGGATGACGTCACATAAATTACGGTAATAAATTAAACGGCTGTTCTGGTTACTACATTGCTCAATGGGAAGACCGGATGACGTCACATACATTACGGTAATAAATTAAACGGCTGTTCTGGTTACTACATTGATCACTGGGAAGACATGAGTACGAGACGTCGCGCAATGCTTTATGCGGTTGTTGTGTAGTCTCAGAGATATGAAATATGCATACACATAATACAGTTTAGTACGTAAAATGTATGAACCGCTTATGTACGTATTTTGTTACAACTGTTGCAAAACATCGTGTTCATGACTTTCTACATATATATAAATTGTGAACAAAGATGCATTTGAATTAACGTGGATGGCTCTTTGAATGAAAAACAAAACAAGTTCATTCTCAGCAGATATTCATGGGGCGGGTATTCTGCTGTTGATTATAACTTTATTAACTATTTACAGATACATGGAAGGATGGCATGTCTTAGACAAATGTGTGTGTGTTAAATTGATATTTATTCTTTCAAAATATAATCGTCTTGGATTTATTTTGTACAAACACACACATATACATTTTTAGAAATCGTGGCTTAATGATGATTGGTGTGCGACAAATGTCGTAGTCGTACATGACAAAACAAACTATGTTTCAAGACGACTCTTGAACAGAGATTAACGATGTATAATAGTTCATCCATTTTAATATCACCCAAGAGTATTTGTCTTTCCATTGTTTTTGGCGAATAAAACATGGTTTGGAGTTCTGACGCATATAATTTAACTGCGCAGGCCATAGGCCACTGCTCTACTGGACTACTGACATCAATCTGTTAAGTTTGTTATTGATCACATATTTATAAGGTTGTATACAAAATAAGCGCTGCGGTTGCCTAACGCTCCCTTGCACTTATTTTAATATAAAACCGTATACCCAGTCAGCATGGACATATCGGATAATGGACAGCATGTTGACCCCATGTATGTATAGTCCTTTAATGTCAAACCCCTCGCGGGGACTTAGACATGTTTTCCTGGGCAGGCTTAGTTGACCTAAGCGATTAACCAGTACTAAGCAATGTGTGTGAGGTGCCTTGCTCAATGACACTACAAACTTGGCCTGACCGAGTATCGTACCCGGGACCGTTCGATCCAAATCCGACGCTCTACCACTGGACCACGGATGCCACAAGTCATCCGTTATCGATCCGATATTGAAATAATAAGGAGAAAAATCTTTCAGACATATGTGTGAACTGTAAAATAAAAAAAACCATTCATAGGTTCCCAATGTGCTGAATTGCATTCTCTGGTATTTTACTCTCGATGGAGACGGATCACTCAGTCCACATGTATATTTCACTGTAGAAGGTATGTGTTAACTCGACTGTATTACTATATTCAATATAGGGAACACATTGTACAATGTAATTAGTAAACAGCGGCGTAGCCAGCTTAAAATGATGTACAACCCCATTTGAACACCAAACGTGCGAACCCAGTAGGTGGTCTGGCGGCATTCTCCCCACTCATTCTTTGAAACCTAGACATCAAATGGTGCACTCTGGCACCTTTTAAGACACGTTTATACACTAACAAACACGTATGAAAAGTTCAGTTTTTCATCGACTACTGTATATCCAGCAAAAATAAAACACTTTCTGAATATAATGTGCAAGCATGGGAATTGTAGCGTAAAGGCAACTACGCGCCTGGTAAATTAGAAACGTGAGCACACTGCTGTTGCAATGCGAGACATCTGTAATTTTCTATTACCTCCCTTGGCAGATAAAGTCTGATTTATCCCAATATGTAAATTGGTCCTTTTAGTTGGAATCCTTTGTTTTTACTGTTGTTCCCTAACAAGATGTTGCGGTATGATAAATGTGATTATATCCAAATCGTGTTAATTAACCGAAAACATTATTTTAGAAATAAGTAGCCATTGCATATACTGTATGAGATCTGTCGAGATATAGTAATTTAAAACTCATAAGAAGTGATAGTGGCATAACATTGCTAGCATGTTGTGCAAAGGAAACAACGATAAAAACAGAGAAAAACACTTAATAGGACCTATCTACTTTTAGAGAATATTCAGGGGCAGTAACTGACCGATGTCTCTCATTATGAAAATAGCACGTCACTACTTATTTTTCTTTCGTCATACCATATGAGATTGAGGCTGAGATTTCAGAAACTTTGTTTGTTTAAAGTCGCATCAACAGCTTAGGCCACAACCTTTAGTGGTGGAGGATGCCACCATCTTTTAGTGGTGGAGGATACTACCCGGATGCCACTCCGAGCAGTATTTCAGGCACTTGGGTAGAACCACCGACCTACTGCAATCCAGCTTCCACTTTTGAAATAATTAGACACCCCAAGTGGGATTCGAACCTACAGTGGTGAGGGGCAAGTGCTTTGCAGTGAACGATCTTAACCACTCGACCACGGAGGGCCCCATACTTGAGAACATGGTTATATCCTCCGACTTGGGCGTCCGATCCTACCTAATTATTTGGTGGTACCAGAATCCAAGGTTCCATGGAAGTCGTGATAGCGCAGTGGATGCGCGTTCGCTTCAGGTGCGAAAGGTCCGGAGTTCGATCCTCACTGGAGCCGTTACGATTGTGCCCTTAGGCAAGACATTTAAATTCCACATTGCCTCTTCTCTCCTTCATACCGATGGATTCCATCAGGAATGAGGTCTCGAGAGTGATTAATATAAGTTGAAAGAACTTGTTTCGCAATCGAGCGAAATTAAATGTGTATAAACTAAGGTTCGTAAAATATCGTCATGAGAAAAAATCGGGGACGCTTCAGTAATTGGGGGATCTTCAGTATCACTACCTACCCAGAATTAAAATGACTACTGTAGCCTACGTATAGCGGTATCTCCCAGACGTTGCAGGAACGACGTTTGCCTGGGAACAGGCGTCGATATATTTTACCTTGTCAGTCAAATAAATATATTTTAACACCGAGACAATTAATTGAGCCGTATTGAGATTGTGCCAGAAGTTAAAAAAGTGAAAAATCAGACTGGAACCTAGGCTGGGGACGACGATAAATATGCGCTTTGTTTTTTGTTATTTACAGGAGGTAATGTACCGTTCGATCCGACGACAACGAGGTTCTGTTTCACACAGCAGGAATGCGACTCGGCTAGTTTATTGAACTATTCGCTGTTTTTACTCTTTATGCTACCAGTTTTGAATTCCATTTTGTGTTGATAACTGTGTATATGTAATCCTATCCACTTTAGCATAGTATTAGTAAGTAACAAGTATAGCGCAGTTGTAGAGCGTTCGCTTCAGGTGCGAAAAGCCCGGAGTTCGAGCCTCCGCTGTAGCCGTTACGATTATACCCTTAGGCAAGCAAGGCATTTAAATTCCACATTGCCTCTTCTCTCTCCCTCATGGCGATGGATTACATCAGGAATGAGGTCTCGTTAGTTGTAAGAACTTATGTCGTGTGAGAGGCCCAGACTTTGCACCCAACCATAGCCGTTACGATCGAGTCATGGCGGAAGTCACTTAAATTACAAACTGTTTCTTCTCTCTCCCTCATGACGAAGGCTTTCATCATGAATGAGGTCTCGAGAGTGATTATAATAAGGTATAAGAACTTGTTTCACAATCGACCTAAGATGAAAATTTAATGTTGTTCTGGAATAGTTGGCGACTCTCCGGTAGTGGAAACTCCAGGAAGCCCCTTAGAGACGTGGCTCAGGTACGAATGGGTACCCGAGTAGAACCACAAGCCTATGCTGGTTGTACACGTCGGGTGGCGTATTAATGCATGCGGTGTTACTTGTCGGTCATAACGACAATCTCAACACACATCTCTGATATGCTTTACACGAGCCCGTTGTCAGGAACTAAACTGTATACAAGTGTTTGTTATATTTAAAGGACAAGCCATTTCTGACTTATGAGACAACATTTTTATGCTTGTATGCCAGGCGCCAGTCTGGTAATCGGTAGCCATTATTTAACTAGCTGGTCATATCAGAACTAACCCCTGACGAGATTGTTCGTCGAACCTTCGACCTCCCGCTCCGTAGGCGGATGCCTTAACCACTAGGCCACGGAGATGGAATATTTACTGTATATTTAGTTTTTGAATGATCCATTAATTAGTATCAACTACTCGGAACCAAAAATACATGTATAAATAAAGTAACACAGAAAATATATGCTTTGTGCCAGGATGGAAACCACGTCCCTGGAGATATAATAATAATAATAATAATAATAAAGACTTTATTTAACGAGAGTACTCATTTAACAAAAGTTAATCTACCATGAGGCCCTCAACATATATACAATCAAATGCAATCAAAAGATAGCACTATATGTGAGAACTGCACATTGGAATAATATAGTAATGTAAAAGCTGAAAAATAGAGAAACTATATTTAATATGTAATGGAATAGATATATGGAATTGGCTAGCAGAGTAGAAAATGGGAATGAGCAATTAATGATACTAGATCTATCTAACAATGTGCAGATTTGACTTGTAGTGGTATCTTCAAAATATGTATGAAATCAACTTAAAGACAGCAATTTTCCGATTCTAATAAATATAGCAATGGCAATACACGTTTATAATAACAGTAGAAGTACGCGATTAGTTTGAATTGTTATAGTTCCATCTTAAGTAGAGAATTTTGAACTGTTGGATAGTTGGAGCATTTTGAACTTAGTGAGGCAATGAATTCCAAATAGATGATCCTGAAAATTCAAATGTATTACGAAATAATTCACAATTTGGTCTTGGTGTGTATAATTGATATTCTGAGGTTGATCTAAGAATTCTAGGATGTATATCAGAAGTAAAAGTGAAGGACGATTTTAAATAGTCTGGAGCAGCTCCATGTAATGTTTTATACATTTGTATAGCCTTTGATATTCGGCACAGTTTAACTCTACCGGCCTACCATACGTATGGGTTATTTCAGCTCGTGATAATATAATATATTGCTATTTGAATAGATGAATATTGTTTGGCAGGTGGTAGCAAGCTCCATTCACGACTCCTACAGCCTATGTCATATAGCTTAAACGTTTATTTATTGTACAACGACTGCGAAGCAAGTTTTTTAACAACTTATATTGATCACTCTCGTTGGCGCGGATGAAAGCATAACTGTGGTCATTCGTGTGGGAGGAAACCGGAGTACCCAGAGAAAACCCACCTGTCCGATCTGGCGATCACCGTACCATCTCACATACTTCCCGGTCCGAGGATCGAACCCGGGTTGCATTGGTGTGAAACCTGTCATATGGCGATTCTCCAGCGGTTACTTGAAGAAGATCACGGGTGCATGTCCGAGCAATATGTTTGCAGGCACATGTCGTCACCCATGTAGAACTACCAATATGCCACAACCTGGATAGCTTCCTCACATGAAACCCCAATGGGATTCCAGCCTTCATCTGTGAGGGGCAAATGATTTTGCCTTGACCACTCGAACACCGAGATGCACTTTTATGAAGTTAGAGCAAACACCGAGATGCACTTTTATGAAGTTAGAGCAAACACCGAGATGCACTTTTATGAAGTTAGAGCAAACACTGAGATGCACTTTTATGAAGTTAGAGCAAACACCGAGATGCACTTTTATGAAGTTAAAGCAAACACCGAGATGCACTTTTATGAAGTTAGAGCAAACACCGAGATGCACGTTTATGAAGTTAGAGCAAACACCGAGATGCACTTTTATGAAGTTAGAGCAAACACCGAGATGCACTTTTATGAAGTTAGAGCAAACAACGTAGATGAACTATCACGTGTTGGTACATTTCTGGATTGGTCAACACAAACTATTTTCCATTGGGGGCGAGTATTAATTGTTGGCCCGATGTTTTTTCTCTTCTATTTTATCAGGGGTATGGTTGTAATATATTATCTATCTGATTACATACATTATTTGCCAGTAATATTACTATTTTTAGACAAAATTACCCATTTTGATAAATGAACTGGTCCAAATGTAATTTTCTTATTAATTGATTGGTCTAAGAATAGCATGGGTCAGTCCATGTCAGTTACTTGGTGTGGAATGGGTACACCAGTCCATGTCAGTTACTTGGTGTTGAATGGGTACACCGGTCCATGTCAGTTACTTGGTGTGGAATGGGTACACCGGTCCATGTCAGTTACTTGGTGTTGAATGGGTACACCAGTCCATGTCAGTTACTTGGTGTTGAATGGGTACACCAGTCCATGTCAGTTACTTGGTGTGGAATGGGTACACCAGTCCATGTCAGTTACTTGGTGTTGAATGGGTTATGGGACAAGAAGTGAAACCAGTTTGTGTCTTGTCGATAATTGGTCACAATAGCAGGTATAATGGCTCTCGAATATAACATAGATTAAAAATAATAAGTAAACGATCGTTATTGTTATGTTATATAATCCTAAAGCTAAACACAATCACAACTAAGATATAAAATCACATCTAAGATATAAAATGACCACTAAGATATAAAATGGACAATGATACAACATTTCTTGTACTATGATACAACGATGCTTGGTAGCAAGGTAATTAGCGACATAGCATCATAGTCGGGCACGGTCGACTATATAGCAGTATGTCAGGCATGGACAGCTAGTATTGGTGGAGGAAAACGACGGGTGCCCCACCGAGCAGTATGTCAGGCATGGGTGCCCCACATAAAATAATTCGACAGCTCCAGCGGGATTCGAACCAACAGTGGTGATGGTGAATCCGTCTTAGCATCTAGGTCACGGCGGGTCCTCAGAAAGTGTTATGCATATAATTATACGTTGCAAAAATGAAATGGACATTTTAAATTTTAATATATTATTAAATATTATATGACAACATCTGAAAAGTTAGCTTGGGTTCCAGTCTGTCGATTTTTAACTTCTGGTTGATATTATCAGAAGCTCAATACGGCCCAATTAATAGTCTCGGTGTTAAAATATATTTATTTGACTGACCAGGCAAAATATATCGACGCCTGTTCCGAGGCACAGGCACAAGACACAAACAATTTTTGTTGTGGCCTATGGTCATATATTAAGTAATGTTACTTAATATATGACCATAGGCCAAACTAATTTTTGTGTGTCTTGTGTCTGTGTTCCCAGGATATTTGGGACCGTTAAACCCCAAAAATAAACATAAAATGTGATAGTGGTCTAATACCAACATAACAAATTATGAATGCATGTTATTACAGCGAGCACCGAATTGAGACTGGTTATCAAAATATATCGACGCCTGTTCCCAGGTTACTGAAAAGTGGCAAACGCGTACAAAACCACTAAACGCACATTTAAAGCACTAATATGCATGCAGACACACAACCTGTAGCTTTTATACAATATAAACTGTATACAAGTATTGTGCTTTCAAAGTAAAGTTATAATATCGTTGGAATATTACACTACTGTATAGGTAAGGCAATATACGATAGCTTACAGGTACTGTGATTTATTGTTTAATAGGTTATACCTGACTTACCTATAATGCAATAGTGTATGGAATGCTTGTTTACAACCGTTATTACTTTACTTTGAAAGCACAGTATATATATTAATCATATTTTATTTACTATTTTACATATATAGTACATATAGACTTAACATTCATTACAGTCCAACCTGTGTTAGTGGTCACCTCCATTAAGCAGCCAACCTGTATTAAGCAGCCAGTGTCCATATTCCCAATATGTTGTTTTATTATACATTTGACCTCTATTAAGCAGCCACCTGTGCTAAGCAGCCACTTTCTGTGATTTCCTAGGCTGGCTGCTTAAGACAGGTTTGACTGTATATGATAAAATGCAAAATGGATTGGGCAACAAGTTCTAGCAACATTAGTAAACTGCCCTCCCCAATATATATACATTGAATATATATACGCTGAAGTAGCGTGCCTGTGATCATTATATTTCCATGTACCTAGAAATAAAATACTGTACATAGCAATGTAGGCTACTTGATGTACACAAGTCAATGTTATTGCATGAAATAAATCGACTCCCTAGTGGAATTCGAGCATACAGCAAGTGGTAATTTATTTGAAGTCAAATACCGTAACCATTCTGCCATGGCACGGATTCCCCGTCGCAAGATCATTGAATTCATGCAAGATATATGTATATAATACATTCTATTACGATAAATAGAATATTAGGTTATTGTCTGGTAAATATAAATGTATTAGGCTTGGCTCCGAAATTCGCCTAATAAATGTATATTTAGTGTACACAGTTATTTTAGTCAATTGCGAAAACAAGTTCCTACGACTTTTAGTAATCACTCGAATCCATCGCAAGGACGCATTCGTAACGGCTACAGCTGGGCGCGAACTCTGGGCCTTTCGCACTGGAGCGAACGCGTTACCAAGCTATCACGACTTCCATAAAATTAAACTACTTTTTACTTTGTTGATTGTTATCTGGCAGACTGATTCTGATGTATGTAGTATGTTCATGTCTCGGGGCTTAAAGTCGCACCAGGTCATACGTCGACTTTCCGGCTATTATTTGAGCAAGAATACTCCGGGTGCCATCCGAGCAGCATTGCAGGCACGGACGGGCATCGACCTACCGCAAGCAATCAGGATAGCTTCCTCACATGAAAGAATTCGACACCCCGCACTTTCCTCGAAAGTAAGCTCAATCATCTATCTTGACAACAATTAAGAAACTACTGAATTACCGATCCAATAACGAATCCCTTTTATCTGATATTTTCCAGTGGCGAATGGAATAACGGTTAAAAATGACCACAACTTCTATCATATCTGGTATTGTCATGATTCTTGGAACGTATCTATTGTTGTGGCTATGTGAACACAGTGTTATACTGAGTTAAGTTGGTATTCACACGACATAATAAACTACCACGTTACCCTTCTTCATCCCCACAAATAATCTATTCGTGCTGTTGCAATAGGCAAGACATTGTGGCAGACCTGCAGAGTTCTGGACTAGAAGTTTACTTGTTGTATCCTTATTTATCTCGCTGTCAACAGAAACGGTATATATGACACGACTTTGTGCATCACAGCAATACAAATATCCAGTGTTGTCAGTTGCCATGCCGAGAACTCCAAATGGACAGTTAGTAAATGTTTCCGCATTACAGCAGCAACCATCATCTGTAGAAAACTCTTTGATATGCGTCTGTATTGCTGTGTTGCGCGTCTGTACTAGTCCTACTATGCTGCGCGTCTGTCCTACTAGGTTGCACGTCTGTTCTACTGTGTTGCACATGTATATCATTGTTTTGTCTTTGTTTAATGCCACGTACTTAGGTTCAGATGCATCCACGTTGAGCGAAAACATCACATTACCGCTAGAATCGTACTTTACCAACTTTGCGGGATCCGTCATGCTCACAATTATGTTCTCATCCACCGATGTAACGCCATAGCATTTCCCACTAACAGGTATCTGCTTTTCCTTCAATATTTCCAGACATTTGTTTTCGTTTACAGTCACAAAGGTCAGAGTTTTCACTTCCGGGAGAGTAACGACAATCTGCATATCGTTGATGACAGCAGCATCCCACGGGGCTGATTCAAACATAATCTCGGAAACAATACGATCTTCTTCTACATTTATCATTTTTACCGATTTATTTGCGTTGTCAACTGCAACAAGATGATCCCTCGACCAGAGTACCAACCCACTAATAAGACATTTACCATTGTTTTCAGATGTTATGTTCAAAATTCCCAACTGCTTATGAGACTTAGCGACATCCTCATTGACTATGTTACCAAAGCTAGCTGCTGTCTTAAGATTTACCACTGTTTGCTCTGACTGAAAGGCATACCTTGTTAATGTGTTATTACATCTGATCTTTCTAAGATCAGCATGCTGTGATATCAGTTGTATTTCAGCCATTTTCAGCGCTGAGAATAACTGGCACTTGTTTGATTTCATTTTGCTTTCCAAATATAGCTCCATTGCGTTAGTGTCCACTTTTGCAGCATGACATTGTATTTTATAGGATGTAATTCTCTTCAGGTCACCTTTACTCACAGTGTACAACTTCTTGTCTAGTGCACATTCAATTTGATCTAGACGGTCGTTGACAGCTTTTCTCAGCTCACATTTACCTGTGTAGGCTAGTTCGTGATTCAGTTCAATCGCATTCAGACTAAGTTCAACTTGTTCTTGGGTATTATCTGCATCGCGAACTAACTCTTTCATTTTACGCTTAACATTGCTGTATTCCTGTTCTATGTCAACATAATTCAACATATCTGATATGATCTTAACATCTTTACAGTCAACATGTCTTTTAGACTTGCAAATAGCGCAACATATATCTTCATGAGAAGTACAATAGTAATCTATCGGCTGGTCGGTGTGTGTTGGACACATTTCAGGCATACATGTATCACCTTTTAAAGCGCTTTCTGGCCGTTGATTCGGCATATGCTCCTTTTGTTGAACAGTGTGTCCCTTTGTTGCTACTAGACGACGGTGTGCGCGATGACAATCTTTACATAGATATTCATGACACTCTATGCAATATCCTTCAGCTGGCAAATGTTCCTCCTCTGTCTGACATGGGTCACAGAATAGTTCCAAGTTTTCATCTGAATTCCCACTCTCCTTTAAGTTAGCACATTTACTCTGATTGTCCTCAGTAGTCTCCATGATTGTTTGTTCATTTACTAATACTGTTATATATATCTTATTTCATTCGTCTCCTCGCATATTCTTACAAGACCATACACGTTTATATCGTTAAACTACCCAAGCGACACATATTGATTATATTTGTGCAGTTTGTTTTCCGTGTTGCTTACGTAAACAGTAATAAACTGCGTCGTCATATTTTTATCACTAAATCAGATACCGTTCTAATGTTTTAAATGTACACAATTCGTACGCTATATTACACATTAGGCCTACACTCAGCTTGTCACATTACGGTTAGCAATTAGTTTGCACAGTGCAGCGTATTGTTAATGTAGATTGACCTAATCCATTATAGAGGTCACTCGATCATTATAGAGGTCACACAAATATTCGTAAGTCATAATATATATGTACTCCTGTACTGACTCTCTATAATTTGGTGCTTGTAGCCTAATCTATGACAGGGCTTAGCATGCAAATAATATTATACATCAAACATCTACGAATGTGAGATGCGAGCCAGTATAGAGTGACTCCTGTACTGACCCTATACTCCTGTACTGACCCAATACATGTTGGTGCTTGTAGCCTAATATATGGCCGGGCTGAGCATGCAAATAATATTATACATCAAACATATTCATACATTTAGGAATATGAGATGTGGGACAGTATAGAGTGACTCCTGTACTGAACCTATACATGTTGGTGCTTGTAGCCTAATCTATGGCCAGGGCTGTCATTCAAATCGTATTATTAACGCATACAACTTACAACTTAATCACCTTAGTTTATAATATATGAGTGTTAACTAAACATCTCGCCCACATGGTTCGCCGGAGGCGATGTTAAATAAGCGCAACCATCATCATCATCATCATCATCATCATCATCATCATCACCATCATCATCATCATCATCAGCCATAGTTTATTGTTGAAAACGAGTAGCTATTGAGTAACTGCAAGATTTCTTCCACTCAGTTTCTGGTAACATAAGTAAGTATGCTTATCCTATAATATCCGTATCAAGAACGTGCGCTATCTATACTTATGTCAGCAAATATTAGGCAACTAAAACAGCTATACAACCGAGCCGGAACAAAATGTCTACATATATCTGCATACCTGTCAAGTATCACGCTTTCGGCGTGAGACTCACGCTTTTTTTCTAAAAAACGATTTACCTACACTTAAAATCGCAACACATTAGGTTTCCCAAATTGCTATTTTTAGAATGTCTCAAGGCTATATTTGAAACTGATCAATCGTAACTACTCGGAACCGATTTCGGAACTCTCCGTGCGTTAATAATCATTTATGATTGGCTCCCGAAAACTAACGAAGGCCGAATGTAATGTTTACATTAATTTTGTTAACGGTGTAGACGCTCTTTTTGTTAACCATGGCTTCAGAATCACAGTCCTGTCACAAAAAGACGAAGAAACTAATATTTGGGCAACGCGGCCCCAATATGTGGGCGACATGGCCCCATTATTTTGCCGAGGCGGTCCCAATATTTTGACAAGATGGCTCGAGGTTGTGCGGAGATTAATCCTTACACTTGATTTTTGCCACACACATGTATTTCGCCGTCCGACACCCGCCCTATACACACACTAAGCATGGGGAGGGCCGTAACTAATGTTGTTAAAACTTGTGGCCCAACCCATTTGCTTCAACATATAATGACAATCCTTGAGCAAACAATGCCACGAATCATGCATTATGGATATATATACAAGTTTGTTCATTTGTTTTGTATTGTACATTGTATATATAGAATGCAATAAAATATGATTAAACTAAACTAAGCATGGGACTATGGAAGCAACCCACCCAAAGCCTAGTTTTGTTTTTTCAACAATAGATCTAATTAGCCTTCAAATATAAAAATCATGAAATGTTACTGCAAAACATCATTTGAACCGGTTATTTGTGCAACTTGCGGCATGCGAAATAGCGACCTGTGTACCGGGAAATCGCGTCTGAGGCGTTCTGGTTTTCCAAATGTTCTGGGGGGAGGACCCCCAAACCCCCCGCCATACCATGCGGCTCGCGTTTCGCGCTCGCGGCCCCAATGACAAGTGGACACTTAATTATCCAGTAATTGCTTCTCAAAGCTCGGCAAATAACGTTTACTGTACGGTTTGTTCTTAGCAATGTGGATAAATGGTCTTGCTCAATGAAAAATTGGCAAGTCATACCCGGGTTTGAATTTGTGCCGAAATTGTAATCAGCCTGATGTGGTAACCACTAGACCACGCTGATTTTGCTCAAGCTGGTGACAAATGCTTGCAAATTACATCGGAGTTTTATTATAAATTGACAACCAAGACAGGTTTGCGCCTGACTTGTAAGTCAATTTAATAACAAAACTTACAAAAAGTTATTTGCAAGCTTTCTTTACCATAACATGTGTGCTTGATCAGGTTTTCTTGGTGAAAAGTGTCCTTCATTAGATGCCAAAGTAGCATTTCATGTAAGCCATTTGACACCAAATATGACGAAAATAAGCCATATAGTGTATCCAGCTTCCCCCAGACCCCCTGAGGGGCAGCCGCCCCTTCGAACCCCATATCTCACTCCGACACTCGATGCAACCTTGACAGCTCTGTATCTGACTTAACCACCGTAAATATGTTGAAACTTGAAACTAGAAATTTGTATAGATATATATTTATTTCAAAATAAGTGCGGCGAGATGGTATACGCAAATAAATTCTCTCTCTCTCTTCTATCTCTCACTATTTCTTCTCCCTCTTCTCTCTTCTCTCTCTCTCTCTTCTCTCCTCTCTCTTCTCTCTGCTCTCTCGTCTCTCTCTCTTCTCTCTCTCTTTGTCTCTCTCTACTCTCTCTCTCTCTCTTCTCTCTCTTCTCTCATCACTCTCTCCCTCTCTCTTCTATCTCTCACTATCTCTTCTCTCTCTCACACTATCTCTTCTCTCTCTCTATCTCTCTTCTCTCTCTCTCGTTTTTTTATCTCTCTCTCTCTCTCTCTCTCTCTTTATCTCTCTCTTCTCGCTCCCCTCTCTCACTATCTCTCTCTATATATATATATATGTCTCTTTTTATCCCGCCATCGATTGCGCTCTACTACAACATTATGTCGGCCTACCGCATGGAAGTACGATTACGCTCTATTACAACATTATTTCGGCCTACCGCATGGAAGTCCGATTACGCTCTACTACAACATTATTTCGGCCTACCGCCTGGAAGTCCGATTACGCTCTACTACAACATTATTTCGGCCTACCGCCTGGAAGTAAGATTACGCTCTACTACAACATTATTTCGGCCTACCGCATGGAAGTACGATTACGCTCTACTACAACAGTATTTCGGCCTACCGCCTGGAAGTAAGATTACGCTCTACTACAACATTATTTCGGCCTACCGCCTGGAAGTACGATTACGCTCTACTACAACATTATTTCGGCCTACCGCCTGGAAGTAAGATTACGCTCTACTACAACATTATTTCGGCCTACCGCCTGGAAGTACGATTACGCTCTACTACAACATTATTTCGGCCTACCGCATGGAAGTACGATTACGCTCTACTACAAATCGTTCTGAAGAATTAAACGATCATATATATTTGATCACTTCAACAAAACGTTTCAACAGAATGAAAACGAACTTGATATCAATAATACCACAGGCGTTTGAAGTATCGACAAAAAAAAAAAAGTGTGTAAGACAATGCAACCAATGCAACCATTCTGAATGAGCAGCTCTCCTTTATCGACAAAAACAAAGAAATGTGTAAGAGAGTGTAAGACAATGCAACCAATGCAACCATTCTGAATGAGCAGCTCTCCTTTATCGACAAAAACAAAGAAATGTGTAAGACAGTGTAAGACAGTGCAACCATTCTGAATGAGCAGCTCTCCTTTATCGACAAAAACAAAGAAATGTGTAAGACAGTGCAACCAATGCAACCATTCTGAATGAGCAGCTCTCCTTTATCGACAAAAACAAAGAAATGTGTAAGACAGTGTAAGACAGTGCAACCATTCTGAATGAGCAGCTCTCCTTTATCGACAAAAACAAAGAAATGTGTAAGACAGTGTAAGACAGTGCAACCATTCTGAATGAGCAGCTCTCCTTTATCGACAAAAACAAAGAAATGTGTAAGACAGTGCAACCAATGCAACCATTCTGAATGAGCAGCTCTCCTTTATCGACAAAAACAAAGAAATGTGTAAGACAGTGTAAGACAGTGCAACCATTCTGAATGAACAGCTCTCCTTTATCGACAAAAACAAAGAAATGTGTAAGACAGTGTAAGACAGTGCAACCATTCTGAATGAGCAGCTCTCCTTTATCGACAAAAACAAAGAAATGTGTAAGACAGTGCAACCAATGCAACCATTCTGAATGAGCAGCTCTCCTTTATCGACAAAAACAAAGAAATGTGTAAGACAGTGCAACCAATGCAACCATTCTGAATGAGCAGCTCTCCTCTGTTTGTACGCTTATTTATCGTCGCTACCGGTTGCCCATATGAGCGACGCCTTCTGAAGAGAGTATTCATTTTACATAGTTGGAGGATAGTGCAATGATACAGACAGACCCGCTCCAGAGTCTCCCCTGGTTCGTTTACGTGCACGGTATAAAGCACCGACACGAGACCACGGTTTTAAGTCACATCGTATTAAGGTCAGACGGGCAATCGAACCTGCGATCCCCGGATTACCAGTCTAGCTTGTTACCACTGGACTACATATCCGTCTGTTTGCTGCTATGTTTTCCACAAGACTGAATATGCCAATACTATCCCTGACATGCGACCGAGAGCCATCAGTGAACAACATCACTATCCCTGGGACCGAGAGCCATCAGTGAACAACATCAATGACACCAAGGAGGGTGTCTGGATCCACACAAGGCTTCCGGCCCAGACCAACTACCTGCACGACTGTTGAAGGAACTTGCACCCGATCTAGCTCCCATACACGCATTGTTCTTTCAGGCTTCGCTGGACCAATGCATCATACCCGATGATTGGATTGGATAGGCGCCAACGTAGGCCATATCTTCAAAGAGGGCGATATACGCAAAGCGTAAAATTACAGACCGGCCAGCCTAACAGCCATAACTTGTAAGACGCTAGAGCACATTGTCAGCCGCTCAATCATGCAGCACATGGGCCAGCATTCCGTGCTCACTGATGCTCAACATGGGCTGCGAGACAGCTGCGAGGTTGTAGCCAGGACTCTCTGCTATCAGAAGTCATTCTTCCCAGACACCATCATACTTTGGAACAGCCACCCTCAAACAGTCGTGAGAGGCCGCCCTACCATCGACAGTTTCAAGAGGGAAGCGCAGCCGGTTATTCTCCGATAGACTCTTACTGGGCGTTTTTAACCTATTAGCCACTATACATGTACATACACCTTTAAATCATTTGTAAAACTTGAATGCACCGCCCTCGCCCCATGATTGATGTCGGTACTATATCAGAAGAAGTTTGTTTAACATTAAACGATCGAAAAACTGCAACTGCACAGAAAGCTGAGCATTGACACCCGCATAGGATAGTGTGATTATATCCAGGTTTCTGGGTCGGATGTTATAAAACCTTTCTCAAATCTCAAACTCTAGCTCAAGTGATTTGATTGGTTGAGTGTGATATATACACTTAACTGAACCAATCAGAAGTTTGAGACCGATTCTGAGATTGGAGAAAAGTTTTATAACCTCGGTGCCTGGTTCTCTGGCATTGTAAGTTCGTAACATGTTCACTGCGATTTCCGTTTGATGTGGGCTTGGCTTCTTTATTCTTTCTTAATAACGTTGTAATCTCCTTCGCTTATGCTGTGGAACTGTCTGGTTGTCTCGGGGCTCACATTTGTCTCATTGGTTGTAGTCAGGTTTGTTCACAAACTGCAACTTAGACGCCGGGCAACCCCAGAGCTATTTTTAGAAACACACGGTAATTATTACTTTAAAGCGACATTACATCATTCAGTTAAAACACAGATTTCTACAGAATGTATTTTCCTATTATATGGTATAATTTTCCCCCCAAATATTTGCTAATATACAAAATAATACATGAACGTCGTATACGCGGTTTGTTGACATAACAAAATAATGTAAACATCCATGCGTAGTACAACTAGTGAATCCTGAATAACACGATTTATGGTACAGATTTACCGTTTATCTCACATGTGTGCCTATATATGTGTAGACTAGTATTAGTTAAATTATATCGCGTTTAGTATTGACTCCGATGACAAAACAAACGTCAATTCAGGAGCATGGATGACCGTTATATGAAATCATACTTTCAATCCACTAAAACACTGTTTATTGATTCAATATTAGTGTTCGAATGTATTCTGAAGAATTTGTAGTAGTCATGCATTTATACGAAAAAAATGCATTATATTTGCTTTTTGCGCTTTAAGAAACATGGATGCTCAGATGACATGGGGAGAAGTGCCAAACATGTGTGCATATAACATACATGTTTATGTATTCTTTATTAAAACACGTGTAGATTGTAAATCTAGCCTTTATAATATTTTATAAATTTTCAAACTCATGTGGTAATCAACTGTCAACATAATAACGTCTGAGCACAGCTATTGAATTCAATTGATCCCTTGGCTGAACAATATATTGTAATAGCATTCCTTACCTCAGAGAGTGTTTAGGAAATTAAAATTTGAAATTGGCGGATTGCGTTGTGAGCCAAACCAGAATATGGACTCAAACAATAAAGAAACAGAAGCTGTGAGTGGACACAGTGAGTGGACACAGTGAGGATGCGTCTAATAGTGCTAAAGAGGAATTAAAGAAACCCAAAACAAAATGTAACCCTTGCGGAAATAAAGGGGTCTTTCGACATGGTCTTGGATACTGTACTGTTTGTGAAATCGATTTATGTTCCGGCTGCTACTTTGATCATCGCGAAGACCCGAGTACGAGACGCCACATCATGCATTAAAGGACTGTTCAGGCTGCTACTAAGATCACCGGGGAGAACCCGGAGTACGAGACGCCACGTCATGCATTAAAGGACTGTTCAGGCTGCTACTAAGATCACCGGGGAAAACCCGGAGTACGAGACTACACATCATGCATTAAAGGACTGTTCATGCTGCTACTAAGATCACCGGGGAAACCCCAAGTACGAGACGCTACTACTATCAATTATTAAGAGTGACTGTTCCGGTTGTCACGTAAATTACGGTAATAAATTAAACGGCTGTTCTGGTTACTACATTGATCACTGGGAAGACCTGAGTACCAGACGTCACGCAATGCTTTAAGCGGCTGTTGAGTAGTCTCAGAGATATGAAATATGCATACACATAATACAGTTTAGTACGTAGAATGTATGCACCGAGTATGTACGTATTTTGTTACAACTGTTGCAATAACAGTGTGCATGACTTTCTACCTACACGTATATAGAAATTGTGAACAAAGATGCATTTGAATTAACGTGGATGGCTCTTTGAATGCAAAACAAAACGAGTTCATTCTCAGCAGATATTCATGGGGCGGGTATTCTGCTGTTGATTATAACTTTATTATCTATTTACAGATAAATGGAAGGATGGCATGTCTTAGACAAATGTGTATGTGTTAAATTGATATTTATTCTTTCAAAATATAATCGTCTTGGATTTATTGTGTACAAACACACATATACATTATATAGAAATCGTGACTTTAGATGATTGGTGTGCGACAAATGTCGTAGTCGTACATGACAAAACAAACTACGTTTCAAGACGACTCTTGAACAGAGATTAACGATGTATAATAGTTCATCCATTTTAATATCACCCAAGAGTATTTGTCTTTCCATTGTTTTTGGCGAATAAAACATGGTTTGGAGTTCTGAAGCATATAAATTAACTGCGCAGGCTATAGGCCACTGTTCTACTGGACTACTGACATCAATCTGTTAAGTTTGTTATTGATCACATATTTATAAGGTTGTATACAAAATAAGTGCTGCGGTTGCCTAGCGCTCCCTTGCACTTATTTTAATATAAAACCCTTACCCAGTCAGCATGAACATATCGGATAATGGACAGCATGTTGACCCCATGTATGTATGTCCCTTTAATGTCAAACCCCTCGCGGGGACTTAGACATGTTTTCCTGGGCAGGCTTAGCCGACATAAGCGATTAACCAGTACTAAGCAATGTGTGTGAGGTGCCTTGCTCAATGACACTACATACGTGGCCTGACCGAGTATCGAACCCGGGAGCGTTCGATTCCAAATCCGACGCTCTACCACTGGACCACGGATGCCACATGTCTATCCGTTATCGGTCTGATATTGAAATAATATGGAGAAAAATCTTTCAGACATATGTGTGAACTGTAAAATAAAAAAAACCCATTAATATGTTCCCAATGTGCTGGATTGCATTCTCTGGTATTTTACTCTTGTATGCAAAAGATGATAACGGCCGGTCATTAAGGTCTGATATTTCCGAATGCATGCATATTGGCCAGTTGACTATCCGTTATCGATCCGATATTGAAGTAATATTTAGAGGTTATGTGGCTAGCTTCATCTCAGCCAATATATCAGTGGTTAGCGCACTCACTTCTCACCAATGCAACCCGGGTTCGATCCTCGGACCGGGAAGTATGTGAGAGTGTACGGTGGTCGCCAGATCGGACAGGTGGGTTTTCTCCGGGTACTCCGGTTTCCTCCCACATGAATGACCACATATGCGCTTTCATCCGCACCAACGAGAGTGATTAATATATGTTGTTAAAACTTGCTTCGTAATCGTTGTAAAATAAATCAAGTTTAAAGCCTAGATATCGAACCTAGGTAACTTGATATCAGCTGGAGACTGACATTTGAAACACTGAGACGCTACAGGAAGTAAAGAAGAGTGCGCATGCGTTATTTCTCATGAACTAGTTATGATACGTTAGTATGGTTTGATACACTCTAGTGACTGTATCAAACCAGCAACGTAATATCAGACTGGAAAATCTAGGCTGACATGAAACTAGCCACGTAATAACATTTAATAATCAAAATCCTGCTCTCCGTTATCCATTTAGCAGGAAGAAATCACAATTACTGAATTAGATACACGAAACCGATTGAAATATTACAACGAAACTACAAAAATCATTCTGTTATCTGTCAGATTTGACATACATCACGTCTAAGCTACAGGAAGTAAACGAGAGTGTGCATGCGTTAGTTCTCAGGAACTAGTTATGATACGTGTTTTCTTGTTTGATATTGTCTAGTGACCGTATCTAACCAGCAAACGTAATATCAGTTATATATGCTATATGTTATGTTATATTTCGGGTTTTACGCCTGCATTAGCACCATTTCGGGCTATATCGCCGGCGGGCAGTTTACCTAACAACACCTTTCCTGTAACGTAATATCAGACTGGAAAACTGGGTGTTACACAGTATTGTGGTAGGTAAATAATGGCAAAAAATAGGCTAACATTCATACCTAAGTAACAATGAGCAAACTATCGTAAATGTACAGTTAAAACTACAGTTAAACCTGTCTTAAGCAGCCAGCCAAGGGAGTCGGAGAAAGTGGCTGCTTAGCGCAGGTGGCTGCTTAATAGAGGTCAAATATATAATAAAACAACCAATTGGGAATCTGGAACATGGCTGCTTAATACAGGTTGGCTGCTTAATGGAGGTGACCACTAACGCAGGTTTGACTGTATATATAATACAGGTTGGCTGCTTAATGGAGGTGACCACTAACACAGGTTTGACTGCTTAATGGAGGTGACCACTAACACAGGTTTGACTGTATATATAATACAGGTTGGCTGCTTAATGGAGGTGACCACTAACACAGGTTTGACTGTACATATAATACAGGTTGGCTGCTTAATGGAGGTGACCACTAACACAGGTTTGACTGTATATATAATACAGGTTGGCTGCTTAATGGAGGTAACCACTAACGCAGGTTTGACTGTATATATAATAAAGGTTGGCTGCTTAATGGAGGTGACCACTAACACAGGTTTGACTATATATATAATACAGGTTGGCTGCTTAATGGAGGTGACCATTAACACAGGTTTGACTGTATATATAATACAGGTTGGCTGCTTAATGGAGGTGACCACTAACGCAGGTTTGACTGTATATATAATAAAGGTTGGCTGCTTAATGGAGGTGACCACTAACACAGGTTTGACTGTATATATAATACAGGTTGGCTGCTTAATGGAAGTGACCACTAACACAGGTTTGACTGTATATATAATACAGGTTGGCTGCTTAATGGAGGTGACCACTAACACAGGTTTGACTGTATATATAATACAGGTTAGCAGCTTAATGGAGGTGACCACTAACACAGGTTTGACTGTATATATAATACAGGTTGGCTGCTTAATGGAGGTGACCACTAACACAGGTTTGACTGTATATATAACAGGTTGGCTGCTTAATGGAGGTGACCACTAACACAGGTTTGACTGTATATATAATACAGGTTGGCTGCTTAATGGAGGTGACCACTAACACAGGTTTGACTGTATATGGTTTCATGTTGCCTAGTGGGTAACGGCGACAGTCGTTGTTCTAACAGCTGCTGGGACTCCCTCTAGACTGGTAGTGTCGTTGGTTCCAGTCCTGTATGGTCCGTGGATAGAACTAGTGTTTCTAGACTCTAATTTGTGCTGTTGTTTGGTAGAGTCGCATGGTACCTCTAGTTTGCCTGTGATTTGGACGTCTAGTGAGTCTGTCGTACAGTCTAGCATGCCATAAATTAATTTCTCTTACACTTTAACCCTTTCCCTCATAGAAGCACCTTTTGACGCCATTACCAATACGACATTAATTGACAATGTGTAGTCAAACCAATGTTCATAACGAAGGCCAGAATCTTGTGTAGTCCCAGTAATATCTATGGAGGTGGGATAGATATGGCGACTACTTATCCACTGCATGATAGCTAAATGGCTGTCGTTTGTATGGAGATAAAATAGTATATTAACCTAAATCTCTATGTAGTACCAGTAATAACTATGGAGGTGGGATAGATATGGCGACTACATATCCACTGCATGATAGCTAAATGGCTGTCGTTTGTATGGAGATAAAATAGTATATTAACCTAAATCTCTATGTAGTACCAGTAATAACTATGGAGGTGGGATAGATATGGCGACTACATATCCACTGCATGATAGCTAAATGGCTGTCGTTTGTATGGAGATAAAATAGTATATTAACCTAAATCTCTATGTAGTACCAGTAATAACTATGGAGGTGGGATAGATATGGCGACTACATATCCACTGCATGATAGCTAAATGGCTGTCGTTTGTATGGAGATAAATAGTATATTAATCTAAATCTCTATGTAGGAAAGGGTTAAATGGCTGTCGTTTGTATGGAGATAAAATAGTATATTAACCTAAATCTCTATGAAGGAAAGGGTTAACAGATAACATTTACAGGTAAGCTATTTTTCCAATAAAAATCATTTTATAATCGTAATATAGTATAACAGGTAAGGGGTTTACAGGAACTAATTAACCCATTCAACACCAAGTAACTCACATGGACTGGTCCATGGTATTCATAAACCAATAAATGAATCAGAAAATCACATTTGGACAAGTTCATTTATCAAAATGGGTAATTATGTCTAAAAATAGTCATATCACTGGCAAAAAGTGCAGATCCTGATGAGACGGCTCGTCACGAGCCGGCTCATCTGGATCTACATTTTTTGTAAGCCTATTTAGAGGTCTGTGGTGTTGAACTAATTAAACCAGAACAGGAAAATTCATACCCAAAATGTCATGGCATGTCTACTGTGTTGCTTTTTGACATTTTCCGACCAATCTATTACGCTACATCAGAAAAAAACAAAAATGAGCAAAAACATCAAATCACGACATCAGAGTGGACGTCGGTTTGGGGCGCCAATGTGCTACCACTTCTGACTTGAGAAAAAGTTTAAACTTTATTTATTTTACAACGATTGCGAAGCAAGTTCTAAGAACTTATATTAATCACTCTAGTTGGCGCAGATGAAAGTGTATATGTGGTCATTCGTGTGGGAGGAAATCGGAGTACCCGGAGAAAACACACCTGTCCGATCTAGCGACCACCATACCATCTCGCATACTTCACGGTCCGAGGATCGAACCTGGGTTTCATTGGCGAGAAGCGGGAATGCCAACCACTGCGCTAATCGGACAGCCATACGAAACAGACATAAGAAACAGGAAAACTAATTTTCAATATCTCTTTATTTCATTTAATCAAGGAAAACTTTCGTAACAGGAATGTCTGATATAACATGAAACAATAATTATATAGTAGTTCAGTAATACATTAAGCATAAATAATTAATATACCATTTAAAAGAAATCACAAAATGACTGTAAAATATCAGCTGGTCTAGTCGCAGTCCGTGACTCCCAACTACCTTCCCTGACCCCTGACACGGTAATATCAGAAATGAACGTGATAATAATGACCACATGCTGGACTATAGCTTGGATAGCATTATATACAGGATCTTACACGAGGGATGATTTCATACGAGCTTTTATGAAACTGATTTTGGAATTTTGCTATTAAGCGAGTTGGCGAGTTTAGTAGAAAAATTCCAAAATGAGTACCCATGAATACTGCACACTAGACAAATTCTACATCGTTTTTAGTAGTAAATGTGCGCGTAATGCATAGCATATTACGGTAGAAAAGTCCCTCGACGCCGTTATCTGGATAAATACATACATTGACACATTAGTAGTGTAACAAACAAACAAACAAACAAACAAAAAAAAGAAACAAACATTAAACAGTCTAATACAAACAGGCTAGATAAACATAGCGGCTGCAACACTTACACAAAGGAAACATAGCGGCTGCAACACTTACACAAAGGAAACATAGCGGCTGCAACACTTACACAAAGGAAACATAGCGGCTGCAACACTTACACAAAGGAAACATAGCGGCTGCAACACTTACACAAAGGAAACATAGCGGCTGCAACACTTACACAAAGGAAACATAGCGGCTGCAACACTTACACAAAGAAATAGCGGCTGCAACACTTACACAAAGGAAACATAGCGGCTGCAACACTTACACAAAGGAAACATAGCGGCTGCAACACTTACACAAAGGAAAAACCAAACTACCAAAAACATAGCGGCTGCAACACTTACACAAAGGAAACATAGCGGCTGCAACACTTACACAAAGGAAACATAGCGGCTGCAACACTTACACAAAGGAAACATAGCGGCTGCAACACTTACACAAAGGAAACATAGCGGCTGCAACACTTACACAAAGGAAACATAGCGGCTGCAACACTTACACAAAGGAAACATAGCGGCTGCAACACTTACACAAAGGAAACATAGCGGCTGCAACACTTACACAAAGGAAACATAGCGGCTGCAACACTTACACAAAGGAAACATAGCGGCTGCAACACTTACACAAAGGAAACATAGCGGCTGCAACACTTACACAAAGGAAACATAGCGGCTGCAACACTTACACAAAGGAAACATAGCGGCTGCAGCACTTACACAAAGGAAACATAGCGGCTGCAACACTTACACAAAGGAAACATAGCGGCTGCAACACTTACACAAAGGAAACATAGCGGCTGCAACACTTACACAAAGGAAACATAGCGGCTGCAGCACTTACACAAAGGAAATCAGCTCCTTCTAGCTTCTTACTTGATCCTTTGCATTATGTATGTTGTTGTATGTTATATGCGATTTATGTTTTGCAATAACTATTGATTAAACCAACCCACCCCAACCAGCATTCCCAATACGATAATCTCTACGGAGTAGACACATTGATTAAACCAACCCAACCCAACCAACATTCCCAGTACGATAATCTCTACGGAGTAGACACATTGATTAAACCAACCCAACCCAACCAGCATTCCCAGTACGATAATCTCTACGGAGTAGACAAATTGATTAAACCAACCCAACCCAACCAGCATTCCCAGTACGATAATCTCTACGGAGTAGACAAATTGATTAAACCAAACCAACACAACCAGCATTCCCAGTACGATAATCTCTATGGAGTAGACAAATTGATTAAACCAAACCAACCCAACCAGCATTCCCAATACGATAATCTCTACGGAGTAGACAAATTGATTAAACCAAACCAACCCAACCAGCATTCCCAGTACGATAATCTCTACGGAGTAGACAAATTGATTAAACCAACCCAACCCAACCAGCATTCCCAGTACGATAATCTCTACGGAGTAGACAACTTGATTAAACCAACCCAACCAGCATTCCCAGTACGATAATCGCTATGGAGTAGACAAATTGATTAAACCAACCCAACCCAACCAGCATTCCCAATACGATAATCTCTACGGAGTAGACAAATTGATTAAACCAACCCAACCCAACCAGCATTCCCAGTACGATAATCTCTACGGAGTAGACAAATTGATTAAACCAACCCAACCCAACCAGCATTCCCAGTACGATAATCTCTACGGAGTAGACAAATTGATTAAACCAACCCAACCCAACCAGCATTCCCAATACGATAATCTCTACGGAGTAGACAAATTGATTAAACCAACCCAACCAGCATTCCCAGTACGATAATCTCTATGGAGTAGACAAATTGATTAAACCAACCCAACCCAACCAGCATTCCCAGTACGATAATCTCTACGGAGTAGACAAATTGATTAAACCAAACCAACCCAACCAGCATTCCCAGTACGATAATCTCTATGGAGTAGACAAATTGATTAAACCAACCCAACCCAACCAGCATTCCCAATATGATAATCTCTATGGAGTAGACAAATTGATTAAACCAACCCAACCAGCATTCCCAGTACGATAATCTCTATGGAGTAGACAAATTGATTAAACCAACCCAACCCAACCAGCATTCCCAGTACGATAATCTATGGAGTAGACAAATTGATTAAACCAACCCAATCAGCATTCCCAGTACGATAATCTCTATGGAGTAGACACATTGATTAAACCAACCCAACCCAACCAGCATTCCCAGTACGATAATCTCTACGGAGTAGACAAATTGATTACACCAACCCAACCAGCATTCCCAGTACGATAATCTCTACGGAGTAGACAAATTGATTAAACCAACCCAACCCAACCAGCATTCCCAGTACGATAATCTCTACGGAGTAGACACATTGATTTAACCAAACCAACCCAACCAGCATTCCCAATACAATAATCTCTACGGAGTAGACAAATTGATTAAACCAAACCAACCCAACCAGCATTCCCAATACGATAATCTCTACGGAGTAGACACATTGATTAAACCAACCCAACCCAACCAGCATTCCCAGTACGATAATCTCTACGGAGTAGACACATTGATTTAACCAAACCAACCCAACCAGCATTCCCAATACAATAATCTCTACGGAGTAGACAAATTGATTAAACCAAACCAACCCAACCAGCATTCCCAATACGATAATCTCTACGGAGTAGACACATTGATTAAACCAACCCAACCCAACCAGCATTCCCAGTACGATAATCTCTATGGAGTAGACAAATTGATTAAACCAACCCAACCCAACCCAACCAGCATTCCCAATACGATAATCTCTATGGAGTAGACACATTGATTAAACCAACCCAACCCAACCAGCATTCCCAATACGATAATCTCTACGGAGTAGACAAATTGATTAAACCAACCCAAACCAACCCAACCAGCATTCCCAGTACGATAATCTCTACGGAGTAGACAAATTGATTAAACCAACCCAACCCATCCAGCATTCCCAGTATGATAATCTCTACGGAGTAGACAAGCCTGGGTTCCAGTCTGTCGATTTTTCACTTTTTTACTTCTGGCAAAATGATATTCTAATAAACTCAATAAGGCTCATTTTAATGGTCTCCGTGTTAAAAGTATATTTATATGACCGACCCGGCAAAATATATCAACGCCTGTTCCCAGGCTAGGGGTAGATATGGTGAGTGTTTTACGTTTATTTACCGTCACTACTGGTTACCCATATGAGCGACGCCTCCTGAAGAGATTAATCATTTTAGATTTTTGGAGGATAGTGCCATGATGCAGACAGATACCCATTCCAGAGTCTACTCTGATCCTTTTACGTGCACGGTGTAAAGCACTGACACAAGACCTCGGTATAACGTCCCATCTGAAAGACTTATTTTTATTAGGGTCAGACAGGAGACCAGTCCAGCATGTTACTGCGTGTAAAACACCTGTGGGTTGGAGGTTATAATGCATTTCTCCGATCTCAAACTCAGTCTCAATCACCTGATTGGTTTAGACGAGTTTGTATCTCAGAATCAACCAATCAAATCACTTGTACTAGAGTTTGAGAGTTGAGAAAAGTTTTATAACCTTGGTTGACCAGGTGACCGATTAGGAATGTGTTGGTTGTATATTGCTACAGAATTGGAATATAGAAAATGAAATTTTGAACACACCGTTCAAATTGATGGATAAAATCGAGTCTTCTTTCAGTGTACGATGGGATTAAATTTACAACAAAGCCATATTATCACGAGTGGTTGTGCTTAGCTGTGAGTGGTTGTGCTTAGCTGTGAGTGGTTGTGCTTAGCTGTGAGTGGTTGTGCTTAGCTGTGAGTGGTGGTACTTAGCTGTGAGTGGTTGTGCTTAGCTGTGAGTGGTTGTGCTTAGCTGTGAGTGGTGGTACTTAGCTGTGAGTGGTGGTACTTAGCTGTGAGTGGTGGTACTTAGCTGTGAGTGGTGGTAGTTAGCTGTGAGTGGTGGTGCTTAGCTGTGAGTGGTGGTACTTAGCTGTGAGTGGTGGTACTTAGCTGTGAATGGTTGTGCTTAGCTGTGAGTGGTTGTGCTTAGCTGTGCGTGGTGGTGCTTAGCTGTGAGTGGTGGTGCTTAGCTGTGAGGGGTTGTGCTTAGCTGTGAGTGGTGGAACTTAGCTGTGAGTGGTGGTACTTAGCTGTGAGTGGTGGTATTTAGCTGTGAGTGGTTGTGCTTAGCTGTGAGTGGTGGTACTTAGCTGTGAGTGGTGAAACTTAGCTGTGAGTGGTGGTACTTAGCTGTGAGTGGTTGTACTTAGCTGTGAGTGGTGGTACTTAGCTGTGAGTGGTTGTGCTTAGCTGTGAGTGGTTGTGCTTAGCTGTGAGTGGTGGTACTTAGCTGTGAGTGGTTGTACTTAGCTGTGAGTGGTGGTACTTAGCTGTGAGTGGTGGTACTTAGCTGTGAGTGGTGGTGCTTAGCTGTGAGTGGCTGTGCTTAGCTGTGAGTGGTTGTGCTTAGCTGTGAGTGGTGGTACTTAGCTGTGAGTGGTGGTACTTAGCTGTGAGTGGTGGTACTTAGCTGTGAGTGGTGGTATTTAGCTGTGAGTGGTGGTACTTAGCTGTGAGTGGTTGTGCTTAGCTGTGAGTGGTTGTGCTTAGCTGTGAGTGGTGGTACTTAGCTGTGAGTGGTGGTACTTAGCTGTGAGTGGTGGTACTTAGCTGTGAGTGGTGGTGCTTAGCTGTGAGTGGTGGTGCTTAGCTGTGAGTGGTTGTGCTTAGCTGTGAGTGGTTGTGCTTAGCTGTGAGTGGTGGTACTTAGCTGTGAGTGGTGGTGCTTAGCTGTGAGTGGTGGTAGCTTTCAAGGATCTTAATTGAAATATAGTCAAATTTTATTTTATGGTGTAAAATAAGAGCCTCCGTAGCCATGTGGTTATGTTCGTTGATTTCAAATCACTATTTCAAATGAACTACTTTTTAGTTATATTACTTTACTGGCAGTAAAATGTCTCATTCTAAAGGATGTCAGGACAAACCGATTCCAAAAGCATTCACAGTGACAATACCTTATATTGTACCTCAATAGCCAACATTGGGCACTATGCATTGTGAGTTAGCAATGTATTTACACATCATAACCTCATGCAAATGGTGCAGGTACAATGGATCACGCGTTCTGCACTTGTAAAGTCGTTAATCACACGCCTTCTGCTCGTGAATTACCTCACAAGATTCGTGCAAGACAGGTGCTCCATCTTATACGTGTACATCGGCCTTGATATTAATTAATGACATTCGTGATTTATCGTTATAAAAGTGATATTTCACTGTTTGGGAACCAGAGATCTAAATCATTCGGTACTCATTCCAAACAGCGAAATGTCAATTTTACTCCGTCGGTATTTCCTAGAATTAATCACCGATCGATAATTCTAGAATGCATGGGAAGGAATTAGAGAAATTGATATGAAATGGAAATGTGAATACAGGCACACTCTCAAACAGTTGTACTACATTACCTAAATTATTACAGTACACGTATTATAATATATTTCTTGCTAAACATAAATAAGCTTACGGTAATATCTAATAAAAGAAAAATGCGTTGTATTACAGACAAAAATATCACAGATATTCAATCAGCATGAGTAAAATACAAATACGATTTCTGTTACAAAATACTGCTATAATTCTGACCCGTGAGTTGTATAAAACTAGTGACTGGATTTCCATGACACTTGCATGTCTATTTCATGCAAATGAAATATATTTTGCGTTGTATTATAACTATGAAGTTATATCAAGGTATCATCATCGGAGGCACTGCATCTGGAATATCACAAGAGCATTGGATAACGAGCGAATTTATCTTCGTGAAAGCATGAGCTATATATACACTTAAATTATTGATTAGAGACAACCGAAGTGCCAGTGAGCGTTAGCGGCCATAGCATTTATTTTGTATATAATCTCATATGCCAACCAGCCATTCTACCGATATATGATTTGAGATGGTACTACAGCTTCACCTGTAACTGTTAGTCGTGAAGCAGAGATTTATTTTGTATTTAATCTCATATGCCAACCAGTCATTTTACCGATATATGATTTGAGATGGTACTACAGCTTCACCTGTAACTGTTAGTCGTGAAGCAGAGATCTATTTGGTATATAATCTCATATTCCAACCAGTCATTCTACCGATATATGATTTGAGATGGTACTACAGCTTCACCTGTAACTGTTAGTCGTGAAGCAGAGATTTATTTGGTGTTTAATCTCATATGCCCACCAGCCATTCTACCGATATATGATTTGAGATGGTACGGCGGCTTCACCTGTAACTGTTAGTCGTGAAGCAGAGATCTATTTGGTATATAATCTCATATTCCAACCAGTCATTCTACCGATATATGATGTGAGATGGTACTACAGCTTCACCTGTAACTGTTAGTCATGAAGCAGAGAACAGACAAGCTACAAATACTATAGCAGAGAATTCTCATGCAGCGTATCCATGCTGGTACACGTATAATACCGTTGTACCTAATTTAACGATTGGCGGTTTCATCCGGCAACTCTGGAGTTCTGACTGAATACAACAGCAAACAGATTATAGAAAACGTAACTAATTAAGTCGACATCAGTTTCCCCTCTCTAAATTTTCTCGGTCTCTCGACGATTGAGCTGAGTTCGGTTTCGTAGTGCTACCAACACTCTCGGCATGCGTCATTTTCAGTCTGACCTCTTCTAGTAGAGAATCTGTGATTCCACCTTGGTTTAATGATAGTGACAATCGTCCGAGTGCCGAATTTGCTTCATTAAGACTATCTGTAGTCTTTGCTAGAGTATCAACAACAGTTACTATGGAGCCGGCTCTTTCCTTTCTCGTCTCACTCTTGTTAGAGTCTCCTTCAACATTTTCATTTACATCATCATGTTCAGATTCAACATCACTATTGTCCCTAACCTTATCACCAGCATCTTTAGCAACATTTCCAGTTCTGTTTTCAGTTTCGTTTTCTGTCTTAGACTTGGCTGCTGATGACTGTTTCAATCTTGGAATGGTTGGAAGTATGGTTTTCCCATTTTTTGATGTAAGTAATGAAGAGTTTTGCGAGTTTTTATTAGTAGTAGCAGAGGCTGACACAGAGTCATTTTTCTCAGAAACCCGTCTCTGACTTGCGACATACATTGGAGTGCTTTGTGTTAACGAGCGTTGCCCCTGGCGTGTCGGCGATGTTGTTCGCCTCAAAGAACCTTGAAGGACAGGTTTTGGTTTTTCGGCAGTGTTGTTGTTATCTTTGACTGGGGATACACTCCTGCTTTGACGTGGAATGATGGTATTTGGACGAGTCCCACAATACAGGATTGTAAAGTTCTTCAAACTTTGCAATGGCATCAAGGCTTGGTGTTTCTTACTCTTTTCGAAACATTCAATGGACACATCTGAAAAAAATACATTTAACTGTAAGGAATGCATCAATTATAGTTCCATCAATTAAATGCGATTTCAAGTCTCTTATTATTATTATTATTATGATTTGTTGTTGAGGCTAACCCTTTCAACACCACACACCTCTAAATAGGCTTACAAAATGTGTAGATCCAGATTGCCCGGCTCATGGAGACGTCTCATCAGGATCTGCGCTTTTTGCCAGTAATAGTACAAATGTAATTTTCTTATTAATTTATTGGTCTAAAAATAGCATGCACCAGTCGACTGTGTAAGTTACTTGGTGTTGAATGGGTTAATGCATGTTTCGCCAAATGAAGTAAACTAAATTGCGCAATGACGTTGCGAGTATACTCTATGCAGAGTGACGCAATCACTATTGATGATGATGATGAAATGTATTCAATTGAATTGTTCTTCGGGAAAATGTTTTAAAAATTATATGTCCATTTGTACGTGAGTTAGAGTTAAAGATCATTCTGCATAGCTATATTGAATTCAAGGAGGGACATCGCTGGCTTTTCTGTTACCTCCCTTGACAAATAATGTCTGACTTATCCCATATACGCTTTCATCCACGCCAACGAGAATGATTAATATAAGTTGTTAGAACTTGCTTTGCAATCGTTCTATATATATATTATATATATTCTAAATAAATTATGTTTAAACTTTAAAGTACCCATTGGATATACTGTAGGATATTATAATTGTTTTAACCATGCATGAAGCTAAATGGCTGTTGTTTGTATGCAGATAGATGAAAAGTTTAACCCTTTCCCTCATAGAAGCACCTCTTGACGCCATTACCAACATGACATACTTTGAACATGTAGTAGTCAAACCAATGTTCATAAACCCTTTCCCTCATAGAAGCACCTCTTGACGCCATTACCAACATGACATACTTTGACAATGTAGCAGCCAAACCAATGTTCATAAACCCTTTCCCTCATAGAGGCACCTTGACGCCATTACCAATATGACTAATTATACACTGCATGATAGCTAAATGGCTGTCGTTTGTATGGAGATATAATAGAATATTAACCTAAATCTCTATGAAGGAAAGGGTTAAAAAGTTGTAAACATTGGCAGAGTTGAAAGCATACTATCTTTGAACATACAAACAAATAGTGACATAATTATCGGTAGTATACATTTGTTCATAGATTCGTCTCAGTGGCCATGTTTTTTTATTTTCAAGTAAGGTTCGTATTTACTGCATCAAATTTAAAGTATAAAGTTTCAACAACTTATATTAATCACTCTCATTGGCGCGGATGAAAGCGTAAATGTAGTCATTCGTGTGGGAGGAAACCGGAGTACCCAGAGAAAACCCACCTGTCCGATCTGGCGACTACCGTACCATCTCACATACTTCCCGGTCCAAGGATCGAACCCGGGTTGCATTGGTGAGAAGCGAGAGCGATAATCAGACAGCATCAAATTTGACTGGAGTTCAACAGATAACGATATGTTGGAGCATCCGTGGTGCCATGCATAGAGAGTGAGAGAAAGGAATATCATCAGAGTCACTCGAGTAACAGTTAATTTGATTGGTTAACAGCAAATGATTGCAAAATCACTGTATGCAACCAGATACATTTATCCATGGGTTAATATTCGCACTGACAGCTTAGGTCACAGGGTAACTCTCCGGTTATTATTGGTGGAGGAAGACCCTGCATACCCCTTCGAGCAGTAGTTCTGGCAAGGACGGGAACCCAGATAAAACCACCAACCTGGATAGCTTCCTCACAGTGAGGAGAATATGTTGTATCATATTGCAAAGGGTGAATAAGATAATAACAATCACAAGGAATATAATTATACAGTAATGAGTATTAACCCTTTGAGTAGATAAAATCATGTATATATCAGGATATATGTTGCTTGCTAATCAGCCACGTGTTTTAGCTCCACCGTATCCGAATAGCAAACAGCATAGAGCCTGATCAGATGGCACATTGTGTGCAAACAGCATATTCTGTGCCGACTGATCAGGCTCTATGCTGTTTACAAAAATGATTTTATCTGCCGCTAGCATGCAAAGGGTTAATGAAATGCAAGTAAAAGTATAAAAAAAGAAAGGGAGATAATTAAAATGAAAAGTAAACGTGACCAATTTTAAAGGTTATTATCGCTTATACTAAATCAAAGTACCCAAAGGAGCAGATTTTTAAAAATAAGAATACAGTCAAACCTGTGTTTAGCAGCCAGCTAATGGAATCAAAGAAAGCGGCTGCTTAGCACAGGTGGCTGCTTAATAGAGGTCAAATGTATAACATAGTAACATATTGGGAATCTGGAAAATGGGTGCTTAATGCAGGGTGGCTGCTTAATAGAGGTCAAATGTATAACATAGTAACATATTGGGGAATCTGGAAAATGGCTGCTTAATTCAGGTTGGCTGTTTAAAATAGAGGTGACCACTAAAACAGGTTTGACTGTATTCTGTTTATAATATTACTTTTTAACCGTTTACTCCACAACAGTACATATTTACATACAGCTGATAAGCAATAGGCACACTGTACTACATACTTAATCTCCATGGGAATAGAATAATAATGGTATGGAATGGAGACAATAAAAGTAAAGTAAAGTGTTTGTTTTGTTTATTATAGTGTCTAGTCCAGTGGTTAACATGCTGGACTGGTAATCCAGGGATCGCAGGTTCGATCCCCTCGTCTGACCCTAATAAAATTAACAGTGTTTCAGATGGGACTGTAAACCGACGTCTCGTCTTGTGTCGGTGCTGTACACCGTGCACATACAAGAACCAGAGGAGACTCTGGAATGGGTTTCCGTCAATGCACTGTTCTCCAAATATCTAAATGACTAATCTCTTCAGGAGGCGTCGCTCATATGGCAGCAACTGGTAGCGGTAGGGCCAGCCATTACTGACTTATGAGACACCTGTATTTATGAACATCAGTACTTCCTGAATCCTACCCTTGAAGGCCAGGTATCAAGCTGATTATATATATATATGTGGGAAGCGATAAAGGTTTGTATTGCGCTTATGCGGAATAAATGGTTTACTATGGGTTTGATATTTCAGGAAATTTTCAACAATGATTTCTCGAGCTTGCGTCGGTTAACCCATTCAACACCAAGTAACTCACATGGACTGGTCCATGATATTTTTAGACCAATAAATTAATAACAAAATTACATTTGGATCAGTTCATTTATCAATATGGGTAATATTTTTTCTAAAAATAGTTATATTACTTGAAAAAAGTGAGATCCTGATGAGACGGCTCGTCACGAGCCGGCTCATCTGGATCTACACTTTTTTGTAAGCCAATTTAGAGGTATGTGGTGTTGAAAGGGTTAAGTATACTATGCTTCATTATTTCATTGTTTGGAATGGTGACACAAACAATAGGGGATGTGGAACAGTTGGGTGGGACCGTGATGGGGGATGCATCAAACAGTGAAGGTGGGGGGTGTGGAACAGTTGGGTGGGACCGTGACAGGTGGGGGGATATATCAAACAGTGAAGGTGGGGGATGTGGAACAGTTGGGTGGGACCGTGACAGGTGGGGGGATGCATCAAACAGTGAAGGTGGGGTGTGGAACAGTTGGTGGGACCGTGATGGGTAGGGGGATGCATCAAACAGTGAAGGTTGGGGGGTGGAACAGTACGGTGGGACCGTGATGGGTGGGGGGATGCATCAAACAGTGAAGGTGGGGGGTAGAACAGTTGGTGGGACCGGACGGTGGGGGGATGCATCAAACAATGAAGGTGGGGTGTGTGGAACAGTTGGGTGGGACCGTGACGGGTGGGGGGATGCAAACGTTAACAGGAACATTGTGTCAGGGGGGGGGTGTGGAACAGTTGGGTGGGACCATGATGGGTGGGGGATGCATCTAACAGTGAAGGTAGGGGGGGGTGTGGAACAGTTGGTGGGACCATGATGGGTGGGGGGATGCATCTAACAGTGAAGGTGGGGGGGTGTGGAACAGTTGGGTGGGACCATGACGGGTGGGGGGATGCATCAAACAGTGAAGGTGGGGGGTGTGGAACAGTTGGGTGGGACCGTGACGGGTGGGGGGATGCATCAAACAGTGAAGGTGGGGGGTGGAACATTTGGGTGGGACCGTGACGGGTGGGGGGATGCATCAAACAGTGAAGGGGGGGTGGAACATTTGCCCAGTGATTAACATGTGTGAATGCAAATCAGTTTTACAAGTTGAAAAGTGTCATAAGTCTGATCCTCGGTCTCACTAGAATAATATCAACAGACTTTCAGAATTGGACTTTTACACGAAGGGCTCTGGTGCAGTATCAGCGCTACACAACGAGTACCCAGGAGAACCAGGCAATCAGGGCAGTGTATCATTTGTATCTTTTACGATCCTCCAAAAAAAGAGAAGTTTATACAAATTTAATTTAGTGCAATTGCAAAACAAGTTATTACAATGTTAAATTAACCACTCTTCAGGCCTCATTCCTGATGGAATCCATCGCCATGAGAAAAAGAGAGAGAGAAGAGGCAACGTGGAATTTAAGTGCCTTGCCTTGGGGCACAATTGTAACAGCTACAGCTTGCCGTGACCTCAGGACCTTTCACACCTGAAGCAAATACGCTACCACTGCGCTATCTGCAGCATTAACCATGATGTTGCACTGGTAGGGGGAGGGAAAGGGCGGAGGGTAGCATGGGAACAGGCGTTGATATATTTTGCCTGGTCAGTCATATACCTATATTTTAATACCGAGATCATTAATTGGGCCGTATCGAGTTTCTGATCATGTTGCCAGAAGAAAATTAGAGAACAATCAATAGATTGGCACCCAGGTTAGGTGGAGGGGGGGGGGGCGGTGAAAATAATAAATAAATAACCGTAACAAATTCAGCAAATATTTGAGTAATGCATGCAACGTTTACAGAAAAGCATCTATAGCTATAGTCCAACACAAACTATAGTATAGTCTAATACAAGCTAGAGTCTAATACAAACTATACAAATTTCGAGTGCAGTTTACATACATAGAGCTTTCTCTACTACCCCAGGTATAATCTCCTTTAGGGCGTCGAAGTTACAATGGAGCGCTGGATTCGTGTTAACTTCAATTAAATGAACCTGGAGAAATACATTAGATTACATATTAAACGAGTCAATATCAATGTAGGTCACCTTTTCAAACTTTTGAAAACTGTTTCTCAAGAAAATTGTGTCAAAAGCAACGGCATGTGCAAGTAATTTGTTTCCGCAATATCTTTTTTATACCTTCGCGTTTATAACTCTCCAAAATATTTGAGTTTATACAAACGTGATTTTGTTTCAGTGCGAACATTTTTTGCAATATTCTTTATCTCTTTGCACGCTAGCGACGAAAATAACCGTCAAATACGTCGTGGAATTTCATTAGAATTGTGTTGTAACTATGCAATTCTAATGAAATTCCGTGACATATTGCCAGAGTAGGTAGCTACAAATAACAAATTAATGAATTATCGTGTGCTACAGTTTTTTTTTAAAAACTATTTATAGCCTTTATTTTACCCAGCATGCAAAGAGTTAAGGTGCACCATAGTTTTAAATTACATAATTTTTGGTTTAAACATATTTATTTTCTACCATGAAACGATTGTACATGATTATTTACAACAATTGAAATAAGGAATTGGACAGAAAGCCATACAGCTTAAGGATGTCCTCTCCTTGTAATTGTTTTGTTCCTAATACATAAATGTCATATTTTCCACTGACAATGTACATATATAATTGCATAATGCAATACTTTGGATGCAATTTTCTTGTTACCACTGGAGTTCACAGACAGAGCCACTTGTGTTCAAAGATTCGCTATAGAATTATGTATCAAGAATATTGAGGAAAATATTAAAATCATAACACAAGGCTGTTGATATCCACATCAATTATTTCCCGTTGTACTCGTCAAACATGACCCCTCGTCATTCCTCACCGCCCCCACCCCAGAATGACCTACAGTAGGCACAGTTTGTACCTGTAAAACATGATCCCTCGTCATTCCTCACCGCCCCCACCCCAGAATGACCTACAGTAGGCACAGTTTGTACCCGTCATCCCCTCCCCCACCCCCCAGAATGACCTACAGTAGGCACAGTTTGTATCTATCATCCCTCCCCACCCCCCAGAATGACCTACAGTAGGCACAGTTTGTATCTGTCATCCCCTCCCCCACCCCCCCAGAATGACCTACAGTAGGCCCAATTTATTTTTTATCAATCATGTCTAATAAAGAAAATCAATTGTAAGAGTTTGGAAATTTTACAATGGTCTTTCTACAATATTGTTGAAGATTTGTCCCTAAATAAACTGTATATGTCTTGCTGTTAATTCTATAGGAATTTTTGTAACACAGCGATTCCGTTAACACAAAGTTGTCAAAAGGAACGCTACGACACAAAGACATACATAAGCTCTCCGCAATCAGATTCGGTAATAAATCTTTCTGACAGCGACATTTTCGGGAAAGTGAAGGGTTCACGTTCATCTCGATTAACCAGGTCTGAAAGGAAATAAAGCGCTGCATTCAATTAGAATGATAGGAACACGCCGAGAATACGCCGAGAATACGCCGACCCAACTGAGTTAATACAAACCTGTAAAATTAAATTTTACGACATCAATACAAAATACAAGATAGAACGAATGATTCTACTGGTGATATATCTATGGCGCGACAAAACGAAGAACAATATCTAGTTTTGTTCATGTTCATGTTTGAACTCGCCAGAACGTACTGTAACCCGATTTTATACATAGATATATATCTATAAATACAGGAGTTTAGTTTTTAATTACTACAAAATTATTTTAGCTCCATTGCGAAACAAGTTCTTACAACTTATATTAATCACTCTCGAGACCTTATTCCTGATGGAATCCATCGCCATGAGGGAGAGAGAAGAGGCATGTGGAATTTAAATGCCTCGTTCAGGTGGTTTTACGCCTGCATCAGCACCATTTTTGGCTATATCGTCAACGGGCAGTTTACCTAACAACACCTTTCCTGGGCAGACTCCAGCAGTTAACAAGTACTTGACGTCTCATCCTCATTTTCATAAATGAGAGACGGCATGAGCAGGGCTCGGACCTGTGACAATCAGTGAGGATAGGTTACAGTGGTGTAAAGGTCAGTCAGCGTAACCCCACTCGACTACGGAGACGGACGCAGATAATTTTTCAAATGTGCAATATTTTTCTTAGAAAGTAGTGCTAGACATCTAAGATCGTTAAAATCGTTAGCAGGTTAACAATATAATAGAAGGAAGTTTATTTAAAGAGGCAGCACAGTTTGACAAGTCCCGGCGTCCCTGGCGTCAGCCCTGTTTGTAGTGTAGACAATATCACAACAGACTTCCTGAAATGACTAAGCGCACACACAGAAAACAACATGATACTGGAAGCCACAACACAACGAAAACAACAAGAATGCATAAAATAACCAAGTATACAATAACAAAGTATACAATAACCAAGTATACAATAACCAAGTATACAATAACCAAGCTAAACGATACAATAACCAAGTATACAATAACCAAGTATACAATAACCAAGTATACAATAACCAAGTATACAATAACCAAGTATACAATAACCAAGCTAAACGATACAATAACCAAGTATACAATAACCAAGTATACAATAACCAAGTATACAATAACCAAGCTAAACGATACAATAACCAAGTATACAATAACCAAGTATACAATAACCAAGTATACAATAACCAAGTATACAATAACTAAGTATACAATAACCAAGCTAAACGATACAATAACAAAGTATACAATAACCAAGTATACAATAACCAAGTATACAATAACCAAGTATACAATAACCAAGCTAAACGATACAATAACCAAGTATACAATAACCAAGTATACAATAACCAAGTATACAATAACCAAGCTAAACGATACAATAACCAAGTATACAATAACCAAGTATACAATAACCAAGTATACAATAACCAAGTATACAATAACCAAGTATACAATAACCAAGCTAAACGATACAATAACCAAGTATACAATAACCAAGTATACAATAACCAAGTATACAATAACCAAGTATACAATAACCAAGCTAAACGATACAATAACCAAGTATACAATAACCAAGTTAAACGATGAATTGTTGTACAATTGTGACCTATGGATAACAATCGTTTCTGATATATAAGCTATATAGTCATGCTTTGTGATACTTTCATCTGATTCGTTGTTTGGTGATGTTGCTAGGTATTTCTGGGTGATGTTGCTAGGTATTTCTGGGTGATATTGCTAGGTATTTCTGGGTGATATTGCTAGGTATTTCTGGGTGATGTTGCTAGGTATTTCTGGGTGATGTTGCTAGGTATTTCTGGGTGATGTTGCTAGGTATTTCTGGGTGATGTTGCTAGGTATTTCTGGGTGATGTTGCTAGGTATTTCTGGGTGATGTTGCTAGGTATGTCTGGGTGATGTTGCTAGGTATTTCTGGGTGATGTTGCTAGGTATTTCTGGGTGATGTTGCTAGGTATGTCTGGGTGATGTTGCTAGGTATTTCTGGGTGATGTTGCTAGGTATTTCTGGGTGATGTTGCTAGGTATTTCTGGGTGATGTTGCTAGGTATTTCTGGGTAATGTTGCTAGGTATTTCTGGGTGATGTTGCTAGGTATTTCTGGGTGATGTTGCTAGGTATGTCTGGGTGATGTTGCTAGGTATTTCTGGGTGATGTTGCTATGTGATGTTGCTGGGAGATGTTACTATGTGATGTTGCTGGGAGATGTTACCATGTGATGTTGCTGGGAGATGTTGCTGGGAGATATTACCATGTGATGTTGCTGGGAGATATGACCATGTGATGTTGCTGGGAGATATTACCATGTGATGTTGCTGGGAGATATTACCATGTGATGTTGCTGGGAGATATTACCATGTGATGCTGCTGGGAGATGTTACCATGTGATGTTGAGGAGATGTTGCTGGGAGATATTACCATGTGATGTTGCTGGGAGATGTACCATGTGATGTTGCTGGGAGATGTTACCATGTGATTTGCTGGGAGATTTACAAAGTGATGTTGCTGGGAGATATTACCATGTGATGTTGCTGGGAGATATTACCATGTGATGTTGCTGGGAGATGTTACCAAGTGATGTTGCTGGGAGATATTACCATGTGATGTTGCTGGGAGATGTTGCTGGGAGATGTTGCTGGGAGATGTTACCATGTGATGTTGCTGGGAGATGTTGCTGGGAGATGTTACCATGTGATGTTGCTGGGAGATATTACCATGTGATGTTGCTGGGAGATGTTACCATGTGATGTTGCTGGGAGATATTACCATGTGATGTTGCTGGGAGATATTACCATGTGATGTTGCTACTGGTGTAGGATATACCATGTTATGATGATGATGCTACTGGTGTAGGATATACTGTGTATTATGATGCTACTGGTGTAGGATATACTGTGTATTATGATGCTACTGGTGTAGGATATACCGTGTATTATGATGCTACTGGTGTAGGATATACTGTGTATTATGATGCTACTGGTGTAGGATATACCGTGTATTATGATGCTACTGGTGTAGGATATACCGTGTATTATGATGCTACTGGTGTAGGATATACCGTGTATTATGATGATGATGCTACTGGTGTAGGATATACCGTGTATTATGATGATGATGCTACTGGTGTAGGATATACCATGTATTATGATGATGATGCTACTGGTGTAGGATATACCGTGTATTATGATGATATAGCTACTGGTGTAGGATATACCATGTATTATGATGATATAGCTACTGGTGTAGGATATACCATGTATTATGATGATGATGCTACTGGTGTAGGATATACCGTGTATTATGATGATGATGCTACTGGTGTAGGATATACCATGTATTATGATGATGATGCTACTGGTGTAGGATATACCATGTATTATTATGATGAAGCTACTGGTGTAGGATATACCATGCATTATGACAATGTTGCGACTGGTTTATACTGGATATACCATATGCATCTTTTCGGCAGCAAGTGTAGTGAGCGTGTCCGTGTACTGTATGGAAGATGGTGTGTGATGTGCTGGTTCTGTGACATACCTTCATATCGGTGTCCACCATGAAGTCTAGTCCAAATAGATCGAAATAGCCGATCTTGGACTGCAACTTGTGTTTTACGCTGTTGAAACAGTGAATCATGATTTTCTGCATCTGTTTCTGTAAAAAACACAAATTTATTTATGCAATGCAAAATATTCATAAACCAAGCAAAAAATATCACAGTAGCTGATGAATCCCCCCCCCCAACGTGTGACCTTGACCGTGAAGCTATGGATCTGGGTCATGTCTTCGATACATCACCTCTATACGGCGAACATTTGTGGCACATTAGTTTGGTTAGTCAGCTAATGGTGAACGAAAGAGGCCGCCCTTCTTTTGCCTAAAATGGTAAGTTGTGTATTTTATGTGTCTTGGTTTATATTTTATGTTATGTTATATTTCGGGTTTTACGCCTGCATCAGCACCATTTTGGGCTATATCGCCGGCGGACAATTTACCTAACAACACCTTTCCTGGGCAGGCTCCAGCAGTTAACCAGTACTTGGGTGCACCAACCTCCGTAAGAAACTGCCAACTTTTTGATATAAATGAGACACGGCCTGAGCGGGGCTCGAACCCGTGACCATCAGTGATGATAGGTTACAGTGGTATACAAGTCAGCGACCTTAACCACTCGACCACGGAGGCGGGGTTTATATTTTAATTTCATTGTGTGTTGTATTGGTGATATTATGATAGCAAGGAAAAGTAGATCTAAATAAACCTACATTTGGTTTACAGACATTCTACTCATACATACATTCTGTTTAAGTTTAAACTTTTAAACTTTATATATTTTACAACGATTGCGAAGCAAGTCCCCAACAACTTATATTAATCACTCTCGTTGGCGCGGATGAAAGCGTATATGTGGTCATTCGTGTGGGAGGAAACCGGAGTACGCGGAGAAAACACACCTGTCCGATCTGGCGACCACCGTACCATCTCGCATACGTCTTGGTCCGAGGATCGAACCCGGGTTGCATTGGTGAGAAGCAAGTGCGCTAACCACTGCGCTAATCGGACACATTCTGTTGTTATTTTGGTGTGATTTTAGACAGTACCCGGTGTCATATAGAATGTTGACCCAGGAAATAAACACAAAAATATCTCTCAGAAGACACATGCAGTCAAACCTGTGTTAGTGGCCATCTCCATTAAGCAGCCAACCTGTATTAAGCAGCCAGTTTCCAGATTCCCAAACGGTTGTTTTATTATATATTTGACCTCTATTAAGCAGCCACCTGTGTTAAGGAGCCACTTTCTCCAACTCCCTTGGCTGGCTGCTTAAGAAAGGTTTGACTGTAACCCCCAATGTATTGTTGAAATGCTTCTTTAAGAGATAATGAAAGGATTTTTAATTAGTAATCTTTGCATGCTACCGGTGTAAATAACGGTTAAATAGGCCATGAAATGAGAGACATTAGTCAGTTACTTCCCCTGAATACTCATGAAAGTAGATTGGTCCTCTTAATTGGCTTCCTCTGTTATTATCGTTGTTTCCTTTGCACCACATGATATCTGTTTTCATTAGTTTTCTTATCTTATAATTATTAAATTACTAAATCTCGACAGATATCCTACAGCCTATCCAATGGATACTTTACTGTAGAAATTGATTATAAATTAATTAACATGCTTTTGATAAAATCACATTTATCATACCACAACATATGGTTAGGGAACACCAATAAAAACAAAGGCTTTCACCTAAAAGGACCAATACATATTTTGGGATAAATCAGACTTTATCAGTCAATGGAGGTAATCGAAAACCCAATAATGTCTCTCATTTCATTAGAATTGCATCGTAATGACAAGATTCTAATGAAATTGCATTGCATATTTCCAGAGTTGTCAGCTACAAATAAGAAAACCAACATTACTGAAGTGTCGTTTGCTACAATTATTTGAACTACTTATAGCCTTAATTTTACCCAGCATGCAAAGAGTTAAAATGGGACAAGTTATGGGGGACAACTCTGTCAATGTTATTAATTTAATACAGTCAAAGAAGGATTATGACTTATGCCCCCTTACACCACAATCATTGTTGTTGTTGTTGTTGCTAGTGGGGGCTAGCACTTCACAAATAATATATTACAGGGACAATTTCTTCTTAAACAATCGGGGGGGGGGCCCAAGCTAGCCCTTCATAATAGACAGAGTGTAGGGTATATGTGAGAGAAGTTTCAGGTATACAAGTTTGCAAACTCAGCTCAGAGGGTCACATAAGGAATGTGTATGTACATTGATTATTACAGACCCAAAATGAGCTTACTGTATATGTATTATATACCAAGAAATGAGCTTACTGTAAATGTATTATATACTAAGAAATGAGCTTACTGTAAATGTATTATATACCAAGAAATGAGCTTACTGTATATGTATTATATACCAAGAAATGAGCTTACTGTAAATGTATTATATACCAAGAAATGAGCTTACTGTAAATGTATTATATACCAAGAAATGAGCTTACTGTATATGTATTATATACCAAGAAATGAGCTTACTGTAAATGTATTATATACCAAGAAATGAGCTTACTGTAAATGTATTATATACCAAGAAATGAGCTTACTGTATATGTATTATATACCAAGAAATGAGCTTACTGTAAATGTATTATATATCAAGAAATGAGCTTACTGTAAATGTATTATAGACGAAGAAATGAACTTATTGTAAATGTATTATAGACGAAGAAATGAGGCTACCGTAAATGTATTATAGGCCAAGAAATGAGCTTACTGTAAAAGTATTATAGACCAATACTAAGAAATGAGCTTATTGTATATGTATTATATACCAAGAAATGAGCTTACTGTAAATGTATTATATACCAAGAAATGAGCTTACTGTAAATGTATTATATATCAAGAAATGAGCTTACTGTAAATGTATTATAGACCAAGAAATGAGCTTACTGTAAATGTATTATAGACCAAGAAATGAGCTTACTGTAAATGTATTATAGACCAAGAAATGAGCTTACTGTAAATGTATTATAGACCCAGAAATGAGCTTCCTGTAAATGTATTATATACCCAGAAATGAGCTTACTGTAAAACTATTATAGGCCCAGAAATGAGCTTACTGTAAATGTATTATAGACCCAGAAATGAGCTTCCTGTAAATGTATTATATACCCAGATATGAGCTTACTGTAAAACTATTATAGGCCCAGAAATGAGCTTACTGTAAATGTATTATAGACCCAGAAATGAGCTTATTGTAAATGTATTATAGACCCAGAAATGAGCTTACTGTAAATGTATTATATACCCAGAAATGAGCTTACTGTAAATGAATTATAGGCCCAGAAATGAGCTTACTGTAAATGTATTATAGACCAAGAAATGAGCTTACTGTAAATGTATTATATACCAAGAAATGAGCTTACTGTAAATGTATAATATACCAAGAAATGAGCTTACTGTAAATGTATTATAGACCAAGAAATGAGCTTACTGTAAATGTATTATATACCAAGAAATGAGCTTACTGTAAATGTATAATATACCAAGAAATGAGCTTACTGTAAATGTATTATAAACCAAGAAATGAGCTTACTGTAAATGTATTATAAACCAAGAAATGAGCTTACTGTAAATGTATTATAAACCCAGAAATGAGCTTACTGTAAATGTATTATAAACCCAGAAATGAGCTTACTGTAAATGTATTATAAACCCAGAAATGAGCTTACTGTAAATGTATTATAAACCCAGAAATGAGCTTACTGTAAATGTATTATAGACCCAGAAATGAGCTTACTGTAAATGTATTATAGACCAAGAAATGAGCTTCCTGTAAATGTATTATATACCAAGAAATGAGCTTACTGTAAATGTATTATAGACGAAGAAATGAGCTTATTGTAAATGTATTATATACCAAGAAATGAGCTTATTGTAAATGTATTATATACCAAGAAATGAGCTTACTGTAAATGTATTATATACCAAGAAATGAGCTTACTGTATATGTATTATATACCAAGAAATGAGCTTACTGTAAATGTATTATATACCAAGAAATGAGCTTACTGTAAATGTATTATAGACCCAGTCCTCCTCAATCTCTACTGGACAGTCGGGTCTGACAGTGTCGTTGACGTAGTCATTGAATTTATCCATGCTCCACGCCGTGCTCTCCTTCAGTTCCTTGTAGTTGGGGTCCTTTTTCTGTACAAACTGAAATCACACAATAACTATACAGCCAAACTGCCCCAGTGACCTATAAAGTGACCTTCAAAACTAGCTTTTATACACAATTCGACAAAAAAAAACATTGTAGCGCTTGCTATATATAAGGTTATTATGTTATATTTCGGGTTTTACGCCTGCATTTTGGGCTATATCGCTGGCGGGCAGTTTACCTAACAACACCTTTCCTGGGCAGGCTCCAGCGGTTAACCAGTACTTGGGTGCACCAACCTCCATAAGAAACTGCCAACTTTTTCATATAAATGAGACACGTCCTGAGCGGGGCTCGAACCAGTGACCATCAGTGATGATAGGTTACAGTGGTATACAAGTCAGCGACCTTAACCACTCGACCACAGAGGCGGACCGCTATATATAAGGATTATACAGACAAATTTGCTTTGTTTTTATAGTTTTATAAAAAAAATTAAATTGACCTTCTAACCTAGTTTTGGATCCTATTTGAAAAAAATGGTAGCTGTACTGTACCCGATTGGTGAGATGTACACCGAGGTCGCTGTTATCTGATATACTGTACCTGATTGGTGAGATGTACACCGAGGTCGCTGTTATCTGATATACTGTACCTGATTGGTGAGATGTACACTGAGGTCGCTGTTATCTGATATACTGTACCTGATTGGTAAGATGTACACCGAGGTTGCTGTTACCTGATATAACGTACCTGATTGGTGAGATGTACACCGAGGTTGCTGTTATCTGATATACTGTACCGGATTGGTGAGATGTACACCGAGGTCGCTGTTATCTGATATAACGTACCTGATTGGTGAGATGTACACCAAGGTTGCTGTTATCTGATATACTGTACCTGATTGGTTGCAATATACACTGAGGTCGCTGTTATCTGATAAAACGTACCTGATTGGTGAGATGTACACCGAGGTCGCTGTTATCTGATATAACGTACCTGATTAGTGAGATGTACACCAATGTCGCTGTTATCTGATATAACGTACCTGATTAGTGAGATGTACACCGAGGTCGCTGTTATCTGCGGTGTACTTATTGCAACATAGACGCACATATCCTTTATGATACAGGATCAAGAATGGCACAGTGGACGCTACTAGCATGTAGGATCGAACATCGAACTTACGACCATCCAATAGCAGCGGATTCATAATATATCTGAAATGCACATAACGAACTGGTTACCAATTCACAATATATCTCAAATGACATATGCACAAAAACAATCCGGGTACCGATATATAATATATCTGAAATGCACATAACAACCTGGTTACCGATTCACAATATATCTCAAATGACACATGCACAAAAACAATCCGGGTACCGATACATAATATTTCTGAAATGCACATAACAACCTGGTTACCGATTCACAATATATCTCAAATGACACATGCACAAAAACAATCCAGGTACCGATACATAATATATCTCAAATGACACATGCACAAAAACAATCCGGGTACCGATTCACAATATATCTCAAATGACACATGCACAAAAACAATCCGGGTACCGATACCGAATATATCTGAAATGTACAAAAATACTCATCGATTCAAAATATATCTAAATTAATTAAAAACAATGTAGGTACAGTTATAAATGCACAAAAACAGGTTTTCGAGTCGCCCTGCCCTTTTAGCCCCGCCCTCTTGCCTTATATAAGCCTAGCAGGTGCCTACGGGCGTCCGCCCTTTTCATCAATATGTACTGCTTTACTGCCCCTTTGATCAATCACTGTAATTTAGCAAAGTTTTCAAGGGGCTAACACCAAAATACCCTTTCCAGCACCTCATCACGTCTCAAAATGCACCCTGTCCCTTTTATGACCCACCCTGCCCTTTTTCTGACCCTCGCTGCCCCTGGTTTCCACTCTAGAATAATTGTATGTTATATTTCGGTTTTTACGCCTGCATCAGCACCATTTTGGGCTATATCGCCGGCGGGCAGTTTACCTAACAACACCTTTCCTGGACAGGCTCCAACGGTTAACCAGTACTTGGGTGCACCAACCTCCATAAGAAACTGCCAACTTTTTCATATAAATGAGACACGGTTTGAGCGGGGCTCGAACCCGTGACCATCAGTGATGATAGGTTACAGTGGTATACAAGTCAGCGACCGTAACCACTCGACCACGGAGGCGGATCCACTCTAGAATAAACCCTAGTAATGCATAAGCATCGTAACAGAAGTAAAGTTGTGTAATCTAAACACTTGACCACTGAACCGCCCATGACTATATTAGTCCAGTGAAACCTGTGTCAGTGGTCACCTCTGTTAAGCAGCCAACCAGTATTAAGCAGCCAATTTCCAGATTCCAAATATGTTGTTTTGCTATTCACTTGACCTCTATTAAGCAACCACCTGTGCTGTGCAGCCACCTGTGCTAAGCAGCCACCTTCTGTGATTCCCTTGGCTGGCTGCTTAAGACAGGTTTCACTGTACACAAATATTGCTGGGGTATCTTCTATATGAATTTTTGTCTGCGCCACACATGTCGCCAATTGAACAAAGCTGGAGACAGTTTGAAAACTTGTAGAACCCAATTACAACTAAGAACCATATAGTTCACCGATAAATACATTTAAAGCCATGTATTTGACAAAACATGTTGTGCCCCCCCGAATATTTTCGCCAATTCGCAAACATTAGCGCCAGCATTTGTTTTTTTTGTCGCATTTGGCACCATTGGCGGACCGACATTGGGAACCCTGAAATCTGTTCAGTATACTACCGTAACTTACCGTTGAACAATTCTGTTCATTAGGGGTCGACCGGGTTTTTGGGGCTGTTGTTTCCTGAGCTCTCGGTCCTCAAGCAGTTGCATAATGGCATCTCGGCTACGCATCAAAAATATTCCCTTACCCTGGTTCATCCCTACAGGCTTGCATATCCATATCTCATTTTCTGAAAAACATGCATAGTCAAGTCAAGTCAAGTATGTGAGATGGTACGCTGGTCGCCAGATCGGACAGGTGGGTTTTCTCCTGGTACTCCGGTTTCCTCCTACACGAATGACCACATAGGCTTTCATCCGCGTCAATGAGAGGGATTAATATAAGTTGTTAAAACTTGCTTCGCAATCGTTGTAAAATAAATAAAGTTTACACGTTAAGTCAAAGTTTTTATTGGCATAAACATGTACATGTCCATCGCCAAGAAACATGTTTGGCGGTTACATACACAGTTACAGAAAGGCATGATCTATATAAGGTATTAGTAAGCATAGCAATAACATTTACGAACTATATTGTTGTTTAACAATATAGTTGGTATTCAGTGTCTCACAAATCATTATTATACAAGTAGTAACATTCATTTAGTTAATTAATATCATTTCTTTTACTTGTTGCTAAATAAATATATTTAGCTAAATTGACAAGTGTTGAATTCATGAGTGTTCTAAACTTATTAATGGCTGGCCATGAACAATAATATCTAGGTAAATATATATTTCTTATATCATTATAATAAAGACAAACTAATAAGAAATGATATTCTGATTCTACTTGATGCATGTTACATTTTGAGCACACTCTTAAATTTCTTTCAATGTTTCGAAATCTTCATTCTTCTATTTTGGATGGATACCGGTAGATAGACAGCTACATATCAGATCTTACGCCGTAGTAAATAGTCCCCTTTGGATGGATACCGGTAGATAGACAGCTACATATCAGATCTTACGCCGTAGTAAATAGTCCCCTTTGGATGGATACCGGTAGATAGACAGCTACATATCAGATCTTACGCCGTAGTAAATAGTCCCCTTTGGATGGATACCGGTAGATAGACAGCTACATATCAGATCTTACGCCGTAGTAAATAGTCCCCTTTGGATGGATACCGGTAGATAGACAGCTACATATCAGATCTTACGCCGTAGTAAATAGTCCCCTTTGGATGGATACCGGTAGATAGACAGCTACATATCAGATCTTACGCCGTAGTAAATAGTCCCCTTTGGATGGATACCGGTAGATAGACAGCTACATATCAGATCTTACGCCGTAGTAAATAGTCCCCTTTGGATGGATACCGGTAGATAGACAGCTACATATCAGATCTTACGCCGTAGTAAATAGTCCCCTTTGGATGGATACCGGTAGATAGACAGCTACATATCAGATCTTACGCCGTAGTAAATAGTCCCCTTTGGATGGATACCGGTAGATAGACAGCTACATATCAGATCTTACGCCGTAGTAAATAGTCCCCTTTGGATGGATACCGGTAGATAGACAGCTACATATCAGATCTTACGCCGTAGTAAATAGTCCCCTTTGGATGGATACCGGTAGATAGACAGCTACATATCAGATCTTACGCCGTAGTAAATAGTCCCCTTTGGCTGGATACCGGTAGATAGACAGCTACATATCAGATCTTACGCCGTAGTAAATAGTCCCGGATAATCAAACAACTCCACGCAAATAATCCACACAATACTTATAATTACTGTATAACCTGCTAGTGCATATTCAGCATTTTATTGATTTAAAAAGTTAATTTTTTAACAAATTAAGCATGAATGCAAACTAATTATGTCGAATGTGTCAAAAGCAAGCTGTCATGCCTCGACCAATCAGAATTATTCCCTGTTGTATTACACGTGTGTAAATACAAGAAAATATGTGATGGCTGCTGAATACAAGAAAAGATATGTACCGGTAATAAATAATTATTTACCTTCTTCTTCTAGAGTGTCTTTCTGCGTAAATCTTACCTTTGTAAATTTCTAGGAACAATTCGCGGTCTGATTTCTCATCCAGTTTGTACGTCTCCGGATGGAAGTCTGACATTCTCAACCGGGGTAGTCTCCCTTTAGTACTGAGAGTTACCCGCTCGTATTCTTTCAAACTGTTGAGAAGTCCGAGTTTGTTTGTGAGCAGATGTGAGTTGGGCAGGTGGTTTACTAACTGATCACCTGAAACAAATAATAAAATGTGTTTCCTTAGAAACAAACATACTAGTATGTACAGTGTTACAGTTTTACGTTTATTTATCATCGCTACCGGATACCCATATGAGAGACGTCTCCTGAAGAGATATTTTAGATGAGAAATGTTATTTGATAACTCAGCCCGACCATAACATAGGCTACAAGCATCACAAAAAAAAAGGGTCGGTTTAGGACTCTAAACTGTTCTCGTATCTCTTGTAATTATGAGTCTTTTTCATGTTCTACAATCTCTTTCTCCGCGCGATTAATTCTCGAATAGATTTGTTTTGTTTCTCGTCGTCTATCATTTTAATGGTGTAAGCAGTCACACATCCTCAAGAATGGATATGATCAGAAACGGTTTAACTTCTGAATGTTTCGGCTAAATTGTGACTTATAAGTGTGTGTTTTACTTTATTTGTCATCGCTACCGATTGTCCATATCAGTGACACCTCCAGAAGAGATTAGATGTTGGAGGATAGTGCAACGATACAGACAGAGACCCATTCCAGAATCTCCTCTGGTTCTTTTATGCGCACGGTGTAAAGCACCGACACTAGATCTCGGTTTATAGTCCCATCTGAAAGACTGTTAATTTTATTAGGGTTAGACGGTGGATCAAACCTGCGAGCCCAGGATTACCAGTCCAGCGTGTTAACCATCTGTGAAACATCAAACATGTGTTACCATCCATACTCGCCTATAAGACGACCCCCATACTTTGGTCATGTAATCTGTGGGTTTTGATATGCACTCGCATATAAGACGGGTTGATAAAATGGACACGAGACCATGTATAAATTGCATATTTGGCCAGTGCAAGTTGCAGACATGTTCAGGGGTCAGAGTGCACAAGACCATGTATAAATTGCATATTTGGCCAGTGCAAGTTGCAGACATGTTCAGGGGTCAGAGTGCACAAGACCATGTATAAATTGCATATTTGGCCAGTGCAAGTTGCAGACATGTTCAGGGGTCAGAGTGCACAAGACCATGTATAAATTGCATATTTGGCCAGTGCAAGTTGCAGACATGTTCAGGGGTCAGAGTGCACAAGACCATGTATAAATTGCATATTTGGCCAGTGCAAGTTGCAGACATGTTCAGGGGTCAGAGTGCACAAGACCATGTATAAATTGCATATTTGGCCAGTGCAAGTTGCAGACATGTTCAGGGGTCAGAGTGCACAAGACCATGTATAAATTGCATATTTGGCCAGTGCAAGTTGCAGACATGTTCAGGGGTCAGAGTGCACAAGACCATGTATAAATTGCATATTTGGCCAGTGCAAGTTGCAGACATGTTCAGGGGTCAGAGTGCACAAGACCATGTATAAATTGCATATTTGGCCAGTGCAAGTTGCAGACATGTTCAGGGGTCAGAGTGCACAAGACCATGTATAAATTGCATATTTGGCCAGTGCAAGTTGCAGACATGTTCAGGGGTCAGAGTGCACAAGACCATGTATAAATTGCATATTTGGCCAGTGCAAGTTGCAGACATGTTCAGGGGTCAGAGTGCACAAGACCATGTATAAATTGCATATTTGGCCAGTGCAAGTTGCAGACATTTTCAGGGGTCAGAGTGCACAAGACCATGTATAAATTGCATATTTGGCCAGTGCAAGTTGCAGACATGTTCAGGGGTCAGAGTGCACAAGACCATGTATAAATTGCATATTTGGCCAGTGCAAGTTGCAGACATTTTCAGGGGTCAGAGTTCTTTCGTTTATAAAACGTAACTATGGATACCAATTAACACATTTAAAAACAATTTTTTTAAGCACTCGCTAATAAGATGGGAAGCCATTTTAAGGCTGTTATTTACTATCAGAGTAATTGGTATTTACATAATTACTCTGATAGTGACCAGATGTCATTTTTAAACATGCTTGGATATGGTTTATCAAAATGTTCTTTAAAAAAAAAGTTCTTAAAAAAATGTTCTTAAAAAAAAGGTCTTTTAAAAAATGTTCTTAAAAAACAAACAAAAAAAGCGCCTGTGCCCTAGAGAGCATAGTGTTAATATAAAGCAAAGCAAACCCCAACACAAACAAATTTAAAACAATATTATTGTGTCCAGTAAAGTTATGAACAATTGATATTGTTAACAACTCCATAGTATGCACTAATAATTATGAGTGTATAAAAGATATAAAAGATTTTCAAAGCTCAGGTTGATTCGGTGAGATCTCGAGATTACTATTATTAAATTGTTCTTGTGATCTGGCAAATTGAGAGACATCGGTCAGTTACTGCTCATGAATAATACCTAAAAGTATGCAGGTCCTCATTTTCAAAGTTGTTTCCCCTGTTTTTATCGTTTTTATCACAGGTTCGATCCCCTGTCTGACCCTAATAAAATGAACAGTCTTTCAGATGGGACGTTAAACCGAGGTCTCATGCTTTACACCGTGCACGTAAAAGAACCAGAGGAGATTATGGAATGGGTCTCTGTCTGTATCATGCACTATCCTCCAAAATCTAAAATAACTAATCTCTTCAGGAGGCGTCGCTCATATGGGCAACCAGTAGCGACGATAAATAAACGTAAAAACACACAAGTTTTTATCAATTTTCTTCCACTTTCTCATATTATAATTATTATGTTACTATATCTCGACATTTCGGGCTATATCGCCGACGGCCAGTTTACCTAACAACACCTTTCCTGGGCAGGCTCCAGCGGTTAACCTGTACTTGGGTGCACCAACCTCCGTAAGAAACTGCCAACTTTTTCATATAAAGAGACATGGTCTGAGCGGGGCTCGAACCCGTGACCATCAGTGATGATAGGTTACAGTGGTATACAAGTCAGCGACCTTAACCACTCGACCACGGAGGCGGACATATCTCGACAGATATCCTACAGTATATCCAATTGTAAAACATCTGTACTTTTTTTTTTATCAATTAATTAACATGATTTGGATAAAATCATAACACAACATCTGGTTAGGGAACAACTGTAAAAACAAAGGATTCCAATGGAAAGGACCGCTGTACATTAAGGGATAAATCAGACTTTATCTGCCAAGGGAGGTAATAGTAAAGCTAGCGAGGTCCCTCATTGCCTTAACCTGTAACCTGCCGAACAAATTGCATGGAATGTGCAAACAACATAGATCCAGATCAGCCATGGCATAACACTGTGTACTGATCAGGATCTAGGTTGTTTGCTATTCAGACATGTGTTTTAGCTTCACTAATAGCATAGAGCCTGATCAGAGGGCACATTATGTGGCTCTATGCTGTTTGCAAAAGCGACTTTAGTTGTGATTGGCAGGTTACGGGTTAAATTAAAGTCATTATTCCTGTTCACTTTTCTCAGAAAGTTGCTATCTAACAACTGTATTTGTTACAAAACAAAGACCACCTGTCAAGATAGACCACATGCCAACAAAGACCACCCATTATGTCAACCAAGACCACCTGCCAACAATGACCATCAATTATGTCAACCAAGACCATCTGCCAACAAAGACCACCAATTATGTCAACCAAGACCATCTGCCAACAAAGACCACCAATTATGTCAACCAAGACCACCTGCCAACAAAGACCACCAATTATGTCAACCAAGACCACATGTCAACCAAGACCACATGCCAACAAAGACCATCAATTATGTCAACCAAGACCATATGCCAACAAAGACCATCAATTATGTCAACAAAGACCATATGCCAACAAAGACCATCAATTATGCCAACAAAGACCACCTGCCAACAAAGACCACCAATTATGTCAACCAAGACCATCTGCCAACAAAGACCACCAATTATGTCAACCAAGACCATATGCCAACAAAGACCATCAATTATGCCAACAAAGACCACCTGCCAACAAAGACCACCTGCCAACAAAGACCACCAATTATGTCAACCAAGACCACATGTCAACCAAGACCACATGCCAACAAAGACCATCAATTATGTCAACCAAGACCATATGCCAACAAAGACCATCAATTATGTCAACAAAGACCATATGCCAACAAAGACCATCAATTATGCCAACAAAGACCACCTGCCAACAAAGACCACCTGCCAACAAAGACCACCAATTATGTCAACCAAGACCATCTGCCAACAAAGACCACCAATTATGTCAACCAAGACCATATGCCAACAAAGACCACCAATTATGTCAACCAAGACCACCTGCCAACAAAGACCACCAATTATGTCAACCAAGACCACATGCCAATCAAGACCACATGCCAACAAAGACCACCTGCCAACAAAGACCACCAATTATGTCAACCAAGACCACCTGCCAACAAAGACCACCAATTATGTCAACCAAGACCACCTGCCAACAAAGACCACCAATTATGTCAACCAAGACCACATGTCAACCAAGACCACATGCCAACAAAGACCACCAATTATGTCAACCAAGACCACCTGCCAACAAATACGACCAATTATGTCAACCAAGACCACATGTCAACCAAGACCACCTGCCAACAAAGACCACCAATTATGTCAACCAAGACCATCTGCCAACAAAAACCACCAATTATGTCAACCAAGACCACCTGCCAACAAAGACGACCAATTATGTCAACCAAGACCACCTGCCAACAAAGACCACCAATTATGTCAACCAAGACCACATGCCAACCAAGACCACCTGCCAACCAAGACCACCTGCCAACAAAGACCACTTGTTGCCATTTTGGAGGGTGGACATTATAGATAATATGCACGACTGTATTTGTATCTAACTCGGGTATATTATCTCAACCACATTGAAGCAATGCACACACATACCTTCCCTGAAAGCACCGTAGTTAATTCTCGTTTTGCATTCGACCCATTTCAGCTTAAATCGTTCATCAAACTTGTCTGTAATTCTTTTCCAACCCAGGCTTGTTAGTGAACGCTCCACCCTGCATGAAAAAATTCATCATCTTAATCATCATCAATTTCTTTTGGTTAGTTTAGTTTATACAAATTTATTTTAGCTCGATTGTGAAACAAGTTCTTTCAACTTATATAAATCACTCTCGAGACCTCATTCCTGATGGAATCCATCGCCACGAGGGAGAGAGAAGAGGCAACGTGGAATTTAAATGCCTTGCCTAAGGGCACACTCGTAACGGCTCCAGTGGGGCTCGAACTCCAGACCTTTTGCACCTGAAGCGAATGCTCATCCACTGCGCTAACACGACTTCCTGCATTATCACGACTTCTTTTGGTGGAAAGTGAACTACCGGTATGTAGGATGGAGGTACTGTTTTGGTGGAAAGTGAACTACTGGTATGTAGGATGGAGGTACTGTTTTGGTGGAAAGTGAACTACCGGTATGTAGGATGGAGGTACTGGTGGAATGTGAACTACCGGTATGTAGGATGGAGGTACTGTTTTGGTGGAAAGTGAACTACCGGTATGTAGGTGGAGGTACTGTTTTGGTGGAAAGTGAATTACCGGTATGTAGGATGGAGGTACTGGTGGAAAGTGAACTACCGGTATGTAGGTGGAGGTACTGTTTTGGTGGAAAGTGAACTACCGGTATGTAGGATGGAGGTACTGTTTTGGTGGAAAGTGAACTACCGGTATGTAGGATGGAGGTACTGTTTTGTGGAAAGTGAACTACCGGTATGTAGGATGGAGTTACTGTTTTGGTGGAAAGTGAACTACGGTATGTAGGTGGAGGTACTGTTTTGGTGGAAAGTGAACTACCGGTATGTAGGATGGAGGTACTGTTTTGGTGGAAAGTGAACTACCGGTATGTAGGATGGAGGTACTGTTTTGGTGGAGAGTGAACTACCGGTATGTAGGTGGAGGTACTGTTTTGGTGGAAAGTGAACTACCGGTATGTAGGTGGAGGTACTGTTTTGGTGGAAAGTGAACTACCGGTATGTAGGATGGGGGTACTGGTGGAAAGTGAACTACCGGTATGTAGGTGGAGGTACTGTTTTGGTGGAAAGTGAACTACCGGTATGTAGGATGGAGGTACTGGTGGAAAGTGAACTACCGGTATGTAGGATGGAGGTACTGGTGGAATGTGAACTACCGGTATGCAGGATGGAGGTACTGTTTTGGTGGAAAGTGAACTACCGGTATGTAGGATGGAGGTACTGTTTTTTTCCATTTGGTTTTAACTCTTTGCATGCTGGGTAAAACAAACACAATAAATACTTAATAAAATTGGTAGAAGACGACAGACAGACGGATCTGTAGTCCAGTGGTTAACACGATGGACTGGTAATCCAGGGATTGCAGGTTCGATCTCCAGACTGACACTAATCAGTGAATCTATCAGAGATGAGAGAGAGAAGAGGCAATGTGGAATTTAAATGTTTGCCTTTAAGGGTACTATCGTAACAGCTCCAGTGTGGCGTGCACTCTGGGCCTTTTGCACCTGAAGTGAACGTGTTACCACTGCAGTATCACAACTTCCATTTTTCATTAATTATTTATTCAATTTTAAGATCTGACCACAAATAAACTGGATTTTATGAACGTATTATTGGTAAATTACGTGCCATTAATGGAGATATATTTACAAAATCAATAATCAATAATCAATGGTTTGCCAATATTAATTTGTATTTGAATTAAAGTATTATTTTACCATTTGAAAATAAACCTACAAAATTTAATATCCGCTTTAACCCTTTCCCAGTAGGAAGCAGCCATCAACGCCATTATCCATTTTCAGAGAGACGTTTCCCGACACCATTATCCATTCTCACAGACGTTTCCCGACACCATTATCCATTCTCACAGAGAGACGTTTCCCGACACCATTATCCATTCTCACAGAGACGTTTCCCGACACCATTATCCATTCTCACAGTGAGACATTTCCTGACACCATTATCCATTCTCACAGAGACGTTTCCCGACACCATTGTCCATTCTCACAGTGAGACGTTTCCCGACACCATTATCCATTCTCACAGTGAGACGTTTCCCGACACCATTATCCATTCTCACAGTGAGACGTTTCCTGATACCATTATCCATTCTCACAGTGAGACATTTCCTGACACCATTATCCATTCTCACAGTGAGACGATTCCTGACACCATTATCCATTCTCACAGAGACGTTTCCCGACACCATTATCCATTCTCACAGTGAGACATTTCCTGACACCATTATCCATTCTCACAGTGAGACGATTCCTGACACCATTATCCATTCTCAGAGAGACGTTTCCCGACACCATTATCCATTCTCACAGTGAGACGTTTCCCTGACACCATTATCCATTCTCACAGTGAGACGTTTCCTGACACCATTATACATTCTCCAAGAGAGACGTTTCCCTGACACCATTATCCATTCTCACAGAGAGACGTTTCCCAACACCATTATCCATTCTCACAGAGAGACGTTTCCTGACACCATTATCCATTCTCACAGAGAGACATTTCCCGACACCATTATCCATTCTCACAGAGAGACGTTTCCTGTCGCTAATATCCATTCTCACAGTGAGATGTTTCCTGACACCATTATCCATTCTCACAGAGAGACGTTTCCTGTCGCTATTATCCATTCTCACAGAGAGACATTTCCTAACACCATTATCCATTCACACAGACTTTTCCCTGACACCATTATCCATTCTCACAGAGAGATGTTTCCCTGACACCATTATCCATTCTCACAGAGAGACGTTTCCTGACACCATTATCCATTCTCACAGAGAGACGTTTCCTGACACCATTATCCATTCTCACAGAGAGACATTTCCCCGACACCATTATCCATTCTCACAGTGAGACGTTCCCTGACACCATTATCCATTCTCACAGAGAGACATTTCCTGACACCATTATCCATTCTCACAGTGAGATGTTTCCTGACACCATTATCCATTCTCACAGAGAGACATTTCCTGACACCATTATCCATTCTCACAGAGAGACATTTCCTGACACCATTATCCATTCTCACAGAGAGACATTTCCCGACACCATTATCCATTCTCACAGACTTTTCCCTGACACCATTATCCATTCTCACAGAGAGACGTTTCCTGACACCATTATCCATTCTCACAGACCTTTCCCTGACACCATTATCCATTCTCACAGAGAGATGTTTCCCGACACCATTATCCATTCTCACAGAGAGACATTTCCCGACACCATTATCCATTCTCACAGAGAGACGTTTCCCCGACACCATTATCCATTCTCACAGAGAGACATTTCCCTGACACCATTATCCATTCTCACAGAGACATTTCCCGACACCATTATCCATTCTCACAGTGAGACGTTTCCTGACACCATTATCCATTCTCACAGAGAGACGTTTCCCGACACCATTATCCATTCTCACTCTCACAGTGAGACTTTTCCCGACACCATTATCCATTCTCACAGAGACGTTTCCCGACACCATTATCCATTCTCACAGAGAGACGTTTCCTGACACCATTATCCATTCTCACACAGAGACGTTTCCTGACACCATTATCCATTCTCACAGAGAGACATTTCCTGACACCATTATCCATTCTCACAGAGAGACGTTTCCCAACACCATTATCCATTCTCACAGAGAGACATTTCCCGACACCATTATCCATTCTCACAGACGTTTCCTGACACCATTATCCATTCTCACAGACTTTTCCCTGACACCATTATCCATTCTCACAGAGAGATGTTTCCCGACACCATTATCCATTCTCACAGAGAGACATTTCCCGACACCATTATCCATTCTCACAGAGAGACGTTTCCCTGACACCATTATCCATTCTCACAGAGAGACATTTCCTGACACCATTATCCATTCTCACAGTGAGACGTTTTCCTGACACCATTATCCATTCTCACAGACTTTTCCCTGACACCATTATCCATTCTCACAGAGAGATGTTTCCCGACACCATTATCCATTCTCACAGAGAGACATTTCCTGACACCATTATCCATTCTCAGAGAGACATTTCCCGACACCATTATCCATTCTCACAGAGAGATGTTTCCCGACACCATTATCCATTCTCACAGTGAGACGTTTTCCTGACACCATTATCCATTCTCACAGAGAGACGTTTTCCTGACACCATTATCCATTCTCACAGTGAGACGATTCCTGACACCATTATCCATTCTCACAGTGAGACGTTTCCTGACACCATTATCCATTCTCACAGAGAGACTTTTCCTGACACCATTATCCATTCTCACAGAGAGACGTTTCCTGACACCATTATCCATTCTCACAGAGAGACATTTCCTGACACCATTATCCATTCTCACAGAGAGACGTTTTCCTGACACCATTATCCATTCTCACAGAGAGACATTTCCTGACACCATTATCCATTCTCACAGAGAGACGTTTTCCTGACACCATTATCCATTCTCACAGTGAGACGATTCCTGACACCATTATCCATTCTCACAGTGAGACGTTTCCTGACACCATTATCCATTCTCACAGAGAGACTTTTCCTGACACCATTATCCATTCTCACAGAGAGACGTTTCCTGACACCATTATCCATTCTCACAGAGAGACATTTCCTGACACCATTATCCATTCTCACAGAGAGACGTTTTCCTGACACCATTATCCATTCTCACAGAGAGACATTTCCTGACACCATTATCCATTCTCACAGAGACGTTTCCCGACACCATTACCAAACCAACATACATCGAGACAGTATTCCTCAAACAAACAGATTCAAAACACCTGTCCAAATTACATAGTGGGTAAACCCCTTAAATATTCCCAATGGGCAAACCCCTTAAATATTCCCAGTGGATACACCCCTTAATGTGCTCATAGGTAAAACCACCAACCTACCAGAAGTCAGCTGGATAACTTAATTACTTGAAAAAGAAATTGACACACGCAGTGGGATTCGAACCTACAGCAGTGAGGGATAGTGATTTTAAATAAACGACCTCAACTACTCAGCCAGTGAGGCATGGTGACGCAGTAAGTAGCACTTATAAGCCTATGTCACTATGGTGGCAAAAGGGTTGAAAACAACAATATAACTTCAACATTTACTCACAGAGATACCCCGTTCCCTCCGCCAATATAGAATGTTGGTGTCATGTTAGAAGGTAAACTGCAGGCAGGAAGCTTGGTAATTTTGGTACTGCCCGGAGATTTCTTGCCACGGCCCTTCCTACCCGACTCTGTGCCGCTGGTGTCCTCCACAGTGTCTGAAGGGGTATTTGCTTCTACCCCTGAAATGAAAAACATGCAATAGTACAGATGAAGGAAAGAGAAAAGAACAATTTACATCTTTTGACACAACAGCAACGGTGAATTTCTTGGACAATGAATTAGAAAGTTATGAGATCTTGATTACAGTCATACGTGCTTGAAAGACCAGGTCTATTAATCCTGTGCATGCTAGTGGCAGATAAAATCACTTTGCAAACAGCATAGAGCCAGATCAGATCAGTAAATAACTCCCAACAGACAAGCTCTCAGACAAAATAAAATCAATAACTCCCAACGGACAAGCTCTCAGATGAAATAAAATCAATAACTCCCAACAGACAAGCTCTCAGACGAAATAAAATCAATAACTCCCAACAGACAATCTCTCAGACGAAATAAAATCAATCACTCCCAACAGACAAGCTCTCAGACGAAATAAAATCAATCACTCCCAACAGACAAGCTCTCAGACGAAATAAAATCAATCACTTCCAACAGACAATCTCAGATGATATACCCCCCCCCCCCCCACTGAGACTAGGGGATAAAATCAAATAATTCACTCCAACCCAACAGTTTCTAAGAAATCAAATAAATGACATTCCAGGAAAAATCAAATAAATCAATCCTGGAATCATCAATTAAATACAAATGACCTCCTCTAAGTGAATAGAAATATCTAAACATGAATCAATGATTGTACAACTGCTTTCTATATTAAATTATTAATTGATTGTAGATATTGTCCGTTCAATTGGATTGTAAACTATGTGACTTATCTGTATGTTTTACGTTTGTTTATCGTTATCGCTACTGGTTGCCCATATGAGCGACGCCTCCTGAATATATTAGTCATTTTAGATTTTGGCGGATAGTGCAATGATACAGAGAGAGACCCATTCCAGAGTCTCCTCTGGTTCTTTTACGTGCACGATGTAAAGCACCGACACGAGACCTCGGTTTAACGTCCCATCTGAAAGACTGTTAATTTTATTAGGGTCAGACGGGGGATCGAACCTGCGATCCCTGGATTACCAGTCCAGAGTGTTACCACTGGACTACAGATCCGTCTGTGACGAACCATGTGGGCGAGCGTACTAAGACATTTAGTTAACACTCATGTATTATAAACTAAGGTGATTAAGTTGTGTGCATTAGTAATAATATTATTTGTATGTTCAGCCCGGTCATAGATTAGGCTACAAGCACCAAAATGTATACGGCCAGTACAGAAGTCACTCTATACTGTCTCACATCTCATATTCGTTGATGTGTGAATATGTTTGATGTATAATATTATTTGTATGTTCAGCCTGGTCATAGATTAGGCTACAAGCAACAAAATGTATAGGGCCAGTACAGGAGTCACTCTATACTGTCTCACATCTCATATTCATTATTGTGTGAATATGTTTGATGTATAATATTATTTGTATGTTCAGCCCGGTCATAGATTAGGCTACAAGCACCAAAATGTATACGGCCAGTACAGAAGTCACTCTATACTGTCTCACATCTCATATTCGTTGATGTGTGAATATGTTTGATGTATAATATTATTTGTATGTTCAGCCTGGTCATAGATTAGGCTACAAGCAACAAAATGTATAGGGCCAGTACAGGAGTCACTCTATACTGTCTCACATCTCATATTCATTATTGTGTGAATATGTTTGATGTATAATATTATTTGTATGTTCAGCCCGGTCATAGATTAGGCTACAAGCACCAAAATGTATACGGCCAGTACAGAAGTCACTCTATACTGTCTCACATCTCATATTCCTAAATGTATGAATATGTTTGATGTATAAAATTATTTGTTTGTTCAGCCCGGTCATAGATTAGGCTACAAGCACTAAAATATATAGATACGGTACAGGAGTCATGCTGTACCAACACGCATCTATATTCGTTAACGTATGAATTAGATGGGTAATGTTATTTGATAACTCAGCTCGACAATAACTTAGGCTACAAGCATAAAAAAACATAGAGTCGGTTTAGGAGTCATTCTAAACTGTCCTCGTATCTCTTGTAGTTACGAGTATTTTTTTCATGTTCTACGATCTCTATGTCTCCGCATGCGCCTCGTGATTAACCCATTCAACACCAAGTAACTCACATGGACTGGTCCATAATATTCATAAGCCAATAAATGAATCAGAAAATCACATTTGGACAAGTTCATTTATCAAAATGGGTAATTATGTCTAAAAATAGTCATATCACTGGCAAAAAGTGCAGATCCTGATGAGATGGCTCGTCACGAGCCGGCTCATCTGGATCTACACTTTTTGTAAGCCTATTTAGAGGTCTGTGGTGTTGAAAGGATTAATTCTTGAATAGATTCATTTTGTTTCTCGTTGTCTACCATTTTAATGGTGTAAGCAGTCACATCCTCAAGATCGGATATTATCAGAAACCGTTTAACTTCTAACTTCTGAATGTTTCGGCTAAATTGTGACTTTTAACTCAGGTTAATGATGCTATATATAGCCTGGGTTACTATACATAGCCTGGGTTGCTATATATAGAGCCTGGGTTGCTATATATAGCCTGGGTTGCTATATATAGCCTGGGTTGCTATATATAGCCTGGGTTCCAGTCTGTTGATTTTTCACTGTATATGGATAGTTAGCACCATCTCCCAACTAAGCACAATTAATTTGGTTTAAACATATTTATTCGTTCATAATATACAATAATTATTTGCCTTCCTAAATCACTGCAAATGGGTATGACCCCTTAATAAACTAAGTACATTATTCACCTAAATCAATCATTGCAAATGGGTATGACCCCTTAATAAACTAAGTACATTATTCACCTACCTAAATCACTGCAAATGGGTATGACCCCTTAATAAATTAAGTACATTATTCACCTAAATCAATCATTGCAAATGGGTATGACCCCTTAATAAACTAAGTACATTATTCACCTACCTAAATCACTGCAAATGGGTATGACCCCTTAATAAATTAAGTACATTATTCGCCTACCTAAATCACTGCAAATGGGTATGACCCCTTAATAAACTTAGTACATTATTCGCCTACCTAAATCACTGCAAATGGGTATGACCCCTTAATAAACTTAGTACATTATTCGCCTACCTAAATCACTGCAAATGGGTATGACCCCTTAATAAACTAAGTACATTATTCGCCTACCTAAATCACTGCAAATGGGTATGACCCCTTAATAAACTAAGTACATTATTCGCCTACCTAAATCACTGCAAATGGGTATGACCCCTTAATAAACTTAGTACATTATTCGCCTACCTAAATCACTGCAAATGGGTATGACCCCTTAATAAACTTAGTACATTATTCGCCTACCTAAATCACTGCAAATGGGTATGACCCCTTAATAAACTAAGTACATTATTCGCCTACCTAAATCACTGCAAATGGGTATGACCCCTTAATAAACTAAGTACATTATTCACCTACCTAAATCACTGCAAATGGGTATGACCATTAATAAACTAGGTATATTAATCACCTAACTAAGGCAGCTACTGCAAATGGTTATAAGCTGCTCTGTCAATTAAGTACATTATTCGCCTACCTAAATCGCTGCAAATAGTTACAGCCGCTCTGTTAACTAAGTAGCATTTCACATTTATTCCTTTAACTATAAAATCACTCTGTGGTGAATACACCGTCCTTGCTTGTCGGTCGAACGGTAAAACACTCGCACTATCATCCATAGCGCCAATCCAACGATTCATTTATCCATTTAAAGACAACTACACAATACAGTATCGAAGTTAAGCCTGTACATACTTCACTATTTATTCAAAGAAATCTTCATCAATGCATTCACAACTCATAATTGTTTTACAGTAATTGCCTAGGAACTTTAAACACAAATCAATCTACAATACAATGCTAGTAAATATTTATGACAGCTTCAAAGGCGAACTTTTAAATCGTCCTAAAGCACTGAAGGTAATGGGTAGAATTTGTTGGATCTCATTGCAAGTCCATTGATTTTATTACAGTTGGGTGTTAAAATGGCATAAAATTATATAGTCTGCTCCCAAGTTTCCATTATTTTTCAATGACAATTAACATATGGAAATCTTATTCTTCTTTGCTCATGTGTACAAAGGGGGCTATGTTAAATGTATAGAGAAGGAATCAGGAACCTCAGATTATAACGGATTTGTTACTTTTAATGTGTATCAAATTTTAGGAGCACTATCACATGTCATTGCCAGTTTTTGTCAATCAGGGTCATTTGTTTAAATGCTCAAAGTGTATGGAAAGGGTCTACATGTAAAATGTACCAAATGTATGGTGTACGAAAGGGTGTAAAAGTATCAAATGTATGGTGTACGAAAGGGTCTAAAAGTATCAAATGTATGGTGTACGAAAGGGTCTAAAAGTATTAAATTTATGGTGTACGAAAGGGTCTAAAAGTACCAAATGTAGGGGGTACGATAGGGTCTAAAGTATCAAATGTATGGTGTACGATAGGATAGAAGTACAAAGTGTATGGTGTATGAACGGATAGAAGTACAAAGTATATGGTGTATGATAGGGTCTAAAGTATCAAATGTATGGTGTATGATAGGATCTAAAGATACCAAATGTATGGTGTATGATAGGATCTAAAGATACCAAATGTATGGTGTACGAAAGGGTCTAAAAGTATCAAATGTATGGTGTACGATAGGGTCTAAAGATACCAAATGTATGGTGTACGAAAGGGTCTAAAAGTATCAAATGTATGGTGTACGAAAGGGTCTAAAAGTATCAAATGTATGGTGTACGAAAGGGTCTAAAAGTATCAAATGTATGGTGTATGAAAGGGTCTAAAAGTATCAAATTTATGGTGTACGAAAGGGTCTAAAAGTACCAAATGTAGGGGGTACGATAGGGTCTAAAGTATCAAATGTATGGTGTACGATAGGATAGAAGTACAAAGTGTATGGTGTATGAACGGATAGAAGTACAAAGTATATGGTGTATGATAGGGTCTAAAGTATCAAATGTATGGTGTATGAAAGGATAGAAGTACAAAGTGTATGGTGTATGATAGGGTCTAAAGTATCAAATGTATGGTGTACGAAAGGGTCTAAAGTACCAAATGTATGGTGTACGATAGGGTCTAAAGATATCAAATGTATGGTGTATGAAAGGATAGAAGTACAAAGTGTATGGTGTATGAACGGATAGACGTACAAAGTATATGGTGTATGATAGGGTCTAAAGTATCAAATGTATGGTGTACGATAGGGTCTAAAGATACCAAATGTATGGTGTACGATAGGGTCTAAAGATACCAAATGTATGGTGTATGATAGGGTCTAAAGATACCAAATGTATGGTGTACGATAGGGTCTAAAGTATCAAATGTATGGTGTATGATAGGGTCTAAAGTATCAAATGTATGGTGTACGATAGGGTCTAAAGTATCAAATGTATGGTGTATGATAGGGTCTAAAGTATCAAATGTATGGTGTATGATAGGGTCTAAAGTATCAAATGTATGGTGTACGATAGGGTCTAAAGTATCAAATGTATGGTGTATGATAGGGTCTAAAGTATCAAATGTATGGTGTACGATAGGGTCTAAAGTATCAAATGTATGGTGTATGATAGGGTCTAAAGTATCAAATGTATGGTGTATGATAGGGTCTAAAGTATCAAATGTATGGTGTACGATAGGGTCTAAAGTATCAAATGTATGGTGTATGATAGGGTCTAAAGTATCAAATGTATGGTGTATGATAGGGTCTAAAGTATCAAATGTATGGTGTACGATAGGGTCTAAAGTATCAAATGTATGGTGTACGATAGGGTCTAAAGTATCAAATGTATGGTGTACGAAAGGATAGAAGTACAAAGTGTATGGTGTATGATAGGGTCTAAAGTATCAAATGTATGGTGTACGATAGGGTCTAAAAGTACAAAGTGTATGGATATAAAGTGAATAGATACAATGTGCATGGTGTATCGATGCACTCAACACATTTTTGAGTGAAGACAATATTATTATGATATGATTGCACAACCGTTAACGGCTACAGCTGGGCACGAACTCCGCGCCTTTCGCATCCGAAGCGAACGCGCTACCACTATGCTATCACGATTTGTTATATGTTCAATCATTCAGTCATAACTTTATTTACAGTACGATTTTCAAAGTTATTTCACCACATTTGATGCCGTACATGGCTTTATTACACGTTTCATTCTAGCGTGAAAATCATTTTTGCAAACAGCATAGAGCCAGATCAGATGCTACAGAATGTGCCGTTTGAGCAGGCTCTATGTTGTTTGCTATTCGGATAATGGAGCTAAATCACTTGGCTGAATAGCAAACAACATAGATCCTGATTAGATGTGGTGCTACTGATCTAGATCTATGTTGCTTGTAAATGAATTTTATTTATTTACTCAGCAGGCAAATGGTTAACATGAATCTTGTCGATGAGCAATTTTTCCCTACCTGAACATTCCATATCACAAGAATATGTGACATTACCATTCTTTCTAATGTATGAATACATCAAGAGCACAACCGATTTACATCTCCGTTCATGTTGCGCAGACATAATAAAATAGGCCACCAGCTTGATGCTGTAATTGGTTCCTGATTATAAATTGTAGAATTGAAACAAAACCAAGAGTCTTTAAAACACTAAATGCATTCTGTGCATTTACGATACCACAGTATCTGAACTGAACTGTAGTATCTGAACTGAACTGTTGTATCTGAACTGAACTGTAGTATCTGAACTGTAGTATCTGAACTGTAGTATCTGAACTGAACTGTAGTATCTGAACTGTAGTATCTGAACTGAACTGTAGTATCTGAACTGAACATAGTATCTGAACTGAACTGTAGTATCTGAACTGAACTGTAGTATCTGAACTGAACTGTAGTATCTGAACTGTAGTATCTGAACTGTAGCATCTGAACTGAACTGTAGCATCTGAACTGTAGTATCTGAACTGAACTGTAGTATCTGAACTGAACTGTAGTATCTGAACTGTAGTGTCTGAACTGAACTGTAGTATCTGAACTGAACTGTAGTATCTGAATTGTACTGTAGTATCTGAACTGTAGTGTCTGAACTGAACTGTAGTATCTGAACTGAACTGTAGTATCTGAACTGTAGTGTCTGAACTGAACTGTAGTATCTGAACTGTAGTGTCTGAACTGAACTGTAGTATCTGAACTGTAGTAACTGAACTGTAGTATCTGAACTGAACTGTAGTATCTGAACTGAACTGTAGTATCTGAACTGTAGTGTCTGAACTGAACTGTAGTATCTGAACTGAACTGTAGTATCTGAACTGAACTGTAGTATCTGAACTGAACTGTAGTATCTGAACTGTAGTATCTGAACTGAACTGTAATATCTGAACTGAATTGTAGTATCTGAACTCTCAGATACTGAACTGTAGTATCTGAACTGTAGTATCTGAACTGAACTGTAGTATCTGAACTGAACTGTAGTATCTGAATTCTCAGATACTGAACTGTAGTATGTGAACTGTAGCAGCTGAACTGAACTGTAGTATCTGAATTGAACTGTAGTATCTGAACTGAACTGTAGTATCTGAACTGAACTGTAGTATCTGAACTGAACTGAACTGTAGGATCTGAACTGTAGTATCTGAACTGAACTGTAGTATCTGAACTGTAGTATCTGAACTGAACTGTAGCAGCTGAACTGAACTGTAGTATCTGAACTGAACTGTAGTATCTGAACTGAACTGTAGGATCTGAACTGTAGTATCTGAACTGAACTGTAGTATCTGAACTGTAGTATCTGAACTGTAGTATCTGAACTGAACTGTAGCATCTGAACTGAACTGTAGTATCTGAACTGAACTGTAGTATCTGAACTGAACTGTAGTATCTGAACCGAACTGTAGTATCTGAACTGAACTGTAGTATCTGAACTGTAGTATCTGAACTGTACTGTAGTATCTGAACTGTACTGTAGTATCTGAACTGAACTGTAGTATCTGAACTGAACTGTAGTATCTGAACTGAACACAGTATCTGAACTGAACTGTAGTATCTGAACTGAACTGTAGTATCTGAACTGAACTGTAGTATCTGAAGTGAACTGTAGTATCTGAACTGAACTGTAGTATCTGAACTGTAGTATCTGAACTGAACTGTAGTATCTGAACTGAACTGTAGTATCTGAATTGTACTGTAGTATCTGAACTGTAGTGTCTAAACTGAACTGTAGTATCTGAACTGAACTGTAGTATCTGAACTGTAGTGTCTGAACTGAACTGTAGTATCTGAACTGAACTGTAGTATCTGAACTGAACTGTAGTATCTGAACTGAACTGTAGTATCTGAACTGAACACATTATCTGAACTGAACTGTAGTATCTGAACTGAAATGTAGTATCTGAACTGAACTGTAGTATCTGAACTGAACTGTAGTATCTGAACTGTAGTGTCTGAACTGAAATGTAGTATCTGAACTGAACTGTAGCATCTGAACTGAACTGTAGTATCTGAAGTGAACTGTAGTATCTGAACTGAACTGTAGTATCTGAACTGAACTGTAGTATCTGAACTGAACTGTAGTATCTGAACTGAACACATTATCTGAACTGAACTGTAGTATCTGAACTGTAGTATCTGAACTGAACTGTAGTATCTGAACTGAACATAGTATCTGAACTGAACTGTAGTATCTGAACTGAACTGTAGTATCTGAACTGAACTGTAGTATCTGAACTGTAGTATCTAAACTGTAGCATCTGAACTGAACTGTAGCATCTGAACTGTAGTATCTGAACTGAACTGTAGTATCTGAACTGAACTGTAGTATCTGAACTGAACTGTAGTATCTGAACTGAACTGTAGTATCTGAACTGTAGTGTCTGAACTGAACTGTAGTATCTGAACTGTAGTATCTGAACTGTACTGTAGTATCTGAACTGAACTGTAGTATCTGAACTGAACTGTAGTATCTGAACTGAACTGTAGTATCTGAACAGAACTATAGTATCTGAACCGAACTGTAGTATCTGAACTGAACATAGTATCTGAACTGAACTGTAGTATCTGAACTGAACTGTAGTATCTGAACTGAACTGTAGTATCTGAACTGAACTGTAGTATCTGAACTGAACTGTAGTATCTGAACTGTAGTATCTGAACTGAACTGTAATATCTGAACTGAACTGTAGTATCTGAACTCTCAGATACTGAACTGTAGTATCTGAACTGAACTGTAGTATCTGAACTGAACTGTAGTATCTGAACTGAACTGTAGTATCTGAACTGTAGTATCTGAACTGAACTGTAGTATCTGAACTGAACTGTAGTATCTGAACTGAACTGTAGTATCTGAATTGTACTGTAGTATCTGAACTGTAGTGTCTGAACTGAACTGTAGTATCTGAACTGAACTGTAGTATTTGAACTGTAGTGTCTGAACTGAACTGTAGTATCTGAACTGAACTGTAGTATCTGAACTGAACTGTAGTATCTGAAATGTAGTGTCTGAACTGAACTGTAGTATCTGAACTGAACTGTAGTATCTGAACTGAACTGTAGGTTCCATCATGATAAATTTCCATCTATTATTTCCTATTTATGTGGCAGCCAATCACTAATGTTGTTAGAACTTGTGGCCCAACCCATTTGCTAATTATGTATTTGTAATTGTTACATACATGTATAATAATTATATGCTTATGATGCATGTAGCAACTTTCCAGTTTCTAATAATGCCAGCATGGTATATATTAATGTTTGTTCTGCCTAATGAATTTAACTCTTTAATTCTAAACTTTATTTATTTTACAACGATTTTGCGAAACAAGTTTTAACAAATTATATTAACCACTCTCGTTGGCACGGATGAAAGCGTAAATGTGGTCATACGTGTGGGAAGAAACCGGAGTACCCGGAGTAAACCCACCTGTCCGATCTGGCGACCACCGTACCATCTCACATACTTCCCGGTCCGAGGATCGAAACCGGGTTGTATTGGTGAGAAGCGAGCGCGCTAACAACTGTGCTAATCGGACAGCCGAGCGAGCTAGCGGTGGAATTAAACAGTCAAATAAGTCATGCCATTTCATTACAATTGTGTTGTGTCTTAACCATTTCCCTCATAGAAGCACCTCTTGACGCCATTACCAATACGACATACATTGACAATGTAGTAGCCAAACCAATGTTCGTAATAATGGCCAGAATCTCGTGTAGTTCCAATAATATCTATGGAGGTGGGATAGATATGGCGACTACTTATCCACTGCATGATAGCTAAATGGCTGTCATTTGTATGGAGATATAATGGTATATTAACCTAAATCTCTATGTAGTCCCAGTAATATCTATGGAGGTGAGATAGATATGGCGACTACTTATCCACTGCATGATAGCTAAATGGCTGTCGTTTGTATGGAGATACAATAGTATATTAACCTAAATCTATGTAGTCCCAGTAATATATATGGAGGTGGGATAGATATGGCGACTACTTATCCACTGCATGATAGCTAAATGGCTGTCATTTGTATGGAGATATAATAGTATATTAACCTAAATCTCTTTGAAGGAAAGGGTTAAAGACACAATTATAATGAAATTCCATGACATATTTCCAGAGTGTTCAGCGATAAATAAGCAAAAACACATAAATGAATTGTCATCTGCTATAATTATTTGAACTATTTATAGCCTGTCTTACCCAGCATGCAAAGTGTTAAATAATTTTTGAAGCTGATTTACATACTCCAGTTGCATCGATATTTCCACAATTTAAACATTATAACACTACACTTATCAACTTTAAAAATGCACCACTTTTGTTGGGTTACATTTTTGGTGTAAGACCCGTTTTCAAAAATAGCATGTATATCGCAGTGTATCGAAATTAATTTTATAGTGACAAGCAATGAGCAGTAGTCAGTCCTAGTGTGTGCCAAATTTTATGAAATTCCACAAACTACAAACATGCAACAATCACCAACAGATAGGGTGTGTTTTTGTGTGTTTTACGTTTATTTATCGTCACTACCGGTTGCCCATATGAGAGACGCCTCCTGAAGAGATTATTTATTTTAGATTTTTGGAGGATAGTGCAATGATACAGACAGATACCCATTCCAGAGTCTCCTCTGGTTCTTTTACGTGCACGGTGTACAGCACCGACACGAGACCTCAGTTTAAAGTCCCATCTGAAAGACTGTTAATTTTATTAGGGTCAGACGGGGGATCGAACCTGCAATCCCTGGATTACCAGTCCTGCGTGTTAACCACTGGACTACAGATCCGTCTGTGGGTGTGTTTTTAAAGTCTGAACGTCTATTTTATAAAATCTGTTGCACCAATATTTCCAGGGTCCAGTTCAGATACTATTATATTATTTTCTAAAAATGTGCATAGTATTCATAATACTAGTATATAAATAGGAAAAGTGATTAGGCAGGACATATTATGCCACACTCCGAGGTTATAAAACCTTTCTCCAAACTCCAAACTCAGTCTCAAGCTTCTGATTGGTTCAGCTGAGTGTAAATCTCAGACTCGACCAATCAAATCACATGAGCTCAAGCTTGAGATCTGAGAAAAGTTTTATAACCTCACACCCAGTGCCCGAGGTTATAACACTTTCTCAGATCTCAAACTCAAGCTCACATGATTTGATTGGTTAATTCTGAGTGTTAATGCCAGCTGAACCAATCAGAAGCTTGAGACTGAGTTTGAGATAGGAGAAATAGGAGAAAAGTTTTATAACCTTGAGGCCTGGACTTATTGCACCATTCTCGGCACTATAGAGAACCTCAGCCCTTAACTCCCTTTGAAGTGTTCCATATTTTCTTATTAAAGTTCCATATTTTCTTATTAAAGAAATACGTTACTACATCTTATTAAAGAAATACGTTACTACATCTTATTAAAGAAATACGTTACTACATCTTATTAAAGAAATACGTTACTACATCTTATTAAAGAAATACGTTACTACATCTTATTAAAGAAATACGTTACTACATCTTATTAAAGAAATACGTTACTACATTTTATTAAAGAAATACGTTACTACATCTTATTAAAGAAATACGCTACTACATCTTATTAAAGAAATACGCTACTACATCTTATTAAAGAAATACGTTACTACATCTTATTAAAGAAATACGTTACTACATCTTATTAAAGAAATACGTTACTACATCTTATTAAAGAAATACGTTACTCCGCTAAAAAAAAAAATTCAAACAACAAATGATAGCATCTGCTGTAATTTCACTTCCCCCATCATGCACCACTATCACAGTCTAAATGCACAAAAAATTCCAGGAACAAATTTATATTCCAATCAAAATTCCCAATTTGTTACTATAATTTCACTTCCCCCATCATGCACCACTATCACAGTCTAAATGTACAAACAAAATCCAGGAAAAAATTGATAGTTTGAACTCCAATCAAAATTTCCAATTTTTTACTATCATCTGTGAATTAATCCTCATTATTGCCTTTATATATAATAAGTTTCAGACGACTGCATTTTCATGCCTGCAATTCTCCTTTTTGATACGATAAAATTAAAAATGCAAATTGTTATTTATGCTGAATAGATTAACTTGTCAATAATTCAATGTTAATTCTGGTTGAAATTATAAGCCCTGAATTGATGGGCAATCTGAAATAAGTGCACTCACCTAACATGTTATGGGTTTTTAAATACATTAACACATATAAATATATAAATTTGGAAGATAAGGTTTAATTGAGGACTTGAATGCTTCTTCCTTAATTCATTTGTTTATCAATAGGTAACGTATATTGGTACATGAAACTAAGGAGTGTAGTCGAATAGGTAACGTATACTTGCATGGTACATAGAAACTAAGGAGTGTAGTCACATAGGTAACGTATACTTGCATGGGTACATAGAAACTAAGGAGTGTAGTTGAATAGGTAACGTATACTTGCATGGGTACATAGAAACTAAGGAGAGTAGTCGAATAGGTAACGTATACTTGCATGGTACATAGAAACTAAGGAGTGTAGTCGAATAGGTAATGTATACTTGCATGGTACATAGAAACTAAGGAGTGTAGTTGAATAGGTAACGTATACTTGCATGGGTACATAGAAACTAAGGAGTGTAGTCCCGTAGGTAACGTATACTTGCATGGTACATAGAAACTAGGGAGTGTAGTCGAATAGGTAACGTATACTTGCATGGGTACATAGAAACTAAGGAGTGTAGTTGAATAGGTAACGTATACTTGCATGGGTACATAGAAACTAAGGAGTGTAGTCGAATAGGTAACGTATACTTGCATGGGTACATAGAAACTAAGGAGTGTAGTCGAATAGGTAACGTATACTTGCATGGTACATAGAAACTAAGGAGTGTAGTCGAATAGGTAATGTATACTTGCATGGTACATAGAAACTAAGGAGTGTAGTTGAATAGGTAACGTATACTTGCATGGGTACATAGAAACTAAGGAGTGTAGTCCAGTAGGTAACGTATACTTGCATGGTACATAGAAACTAAGGAGTGTAGTCGAATAGGTAACGTATACTTGCATGGGTACATAGAAACTAAGGAGTGTAGTTGAATAGGTAACGTATACTTGCATGGGTACATAGAAACTAAGGAGTGTAGTCGAATAGGTAACGTATACTTGCATGGGTACATAGAAACTAAGGAGTGTAGTCGAATAGGTAACGTATACTTGCATGGGTACATAGAAACTAAGGAGTGTAGTTGAATAGGTAACGTATACTTGCATGGGTACATAGAAACTAAGGAGTGTAGTTGAATAGGTAACGTATACTTGCATGGTACATAGAAACTAAGGAGTGTAGTTGAATAGGTAACGTATACTTGCATGGGTACATAGAAACTAAGGAGTGTAGTCGAATAGGTAACGTATACTTGCATGGGTACATAGAAACTAAGGAGTGTAGTTGAATAGGTAACGTATACTTGCATGGGTACATAGAAACTAAGGAGTGTAGTCGAATAGGTAACGTATACTTGCATGGGTACATAGAAACTAAGGAGTGTAGTCGAATAGGTAACGTATACTTGCATGGGTACATAGAAACTAAGGAGTGTAGTTGAATAGGTAACGTATACTTGCATGGGTACATAGAAACTAAGGAGTGTAGTCGAATAGGTAACGTATACTTGCATGGGTACATAGAAACTAAGGAGTGTAGTTGAATAGGTAACGTATACTTGCATGGGTACATAGAAACTAAGGAGTGTAGTTGAATAGGTAACGTATACTTGCATGGGTACATAGAAACTAAGGAGTGTAGTTGAATAGGTAACGTATACTTGCATGGGTACATAGAAACTAAGAAGTAGTCGAATAGGTAACGTATACTTGCATGGGTACATAGAAACTAAGGAGTGTAGTTGAATAGGTAACGTATACTTGCATGGGTACATAGAAACTAAGAAGAGTAGTCGAATAGGTAACGTATACTTGCATGGGTACATAGAAACTAAGGAGTGTAGTTGAATAGGTAACGTATACTTGCATGGGTACATAGAAACTAAGGAGTGTAGTTGAATAGGTAACGTATACTTGCATGGTACATAGAAACTAAGGAGTGTAGTTGAATAGGTAATGTATACTTGCATGGGTACATAGAAACTAAGGAGTGTAGTCCCGTAGGTAACGTATACTTGCATGGGTACATAGAAACTAAGGAGTGTAGTTGAATAGGTAACGTATACTTGCATGGTACATAGAAACTAAGGAGTGTAGTTGAATAGGTAACGTATACTTGCATGGGTACATAGAAACTAAGAAGAGTAGTTGAATAGGTAACGTATACTTGCATGGGTACATAGAAACTAAGGAGTGTAGTTGAATAGGTAACGTATACTTGCATGGTACATAGAAACTAAGGAGTGTAGTTGAATAGGTAACGTATACTTGCATGGTACATAGAAACTAAGGAGTGTAGTTGAATAGGTAATGTATACTTGCATGGGTACATAGAAACTAAGGAGTGTAGTTGAATAGGTAATGTATACTTGCATGGGTACATAGAAACTAAGGAGTGTAGTCCCGTAGGTAACGTATACTTGCATGGGTACATAGAAACTAAGGAGTGTAGTCCCGTAGGTAACGTATACTTGCATGGTACATAGAAACTAAGGAGTGTAGTTGAATAGGTAACGTATACTTGCATGGGTACATAGAAACTAAGGAGTGTAGTTGAATAGGTAACGTATACTTGCATGGGTACATAGAAACTAAGAAGAGTAGTCGAATAGGTAACGTATACTTGCATGGGTACATAGAAACTAAGGAGTGTAGTTGAATAGGTAACGTATACTTGCATGGGTACATAGAAACTAAGGAGTGTAGTTGAATAGGTAACGTATACTTGCATGGGTACATAGAAACTAAGGAGTGTAGTTGAATAGGTAACGTATACTTGCATGGTACATAGAAACTAAGGAGTGTAGTTGAATAGGTAATGTATACTTGCATGGGTACATAGAAACTAAGGAGTGTAGTCCCGTAGGTAACGTATACTTGCATGGGTACATAGAAACTAAGGAGTGTAGACGAATAGGTAACGTATACTTGCATGGGTACATAGAAACTAAGGAGTGTAGTCCCGTAGGTAACGTATACTTGCATGGGTACATAGAAACTAAGGAGTGTAGTTGAATAGGTAACGTATACTTGCATGGGTACATAGAAACTAAGGAGTGTAGACGAATAGGTAACGTATACTTGCATGGTACATAGAAACTAAGGAGTGTAGTTGAATAGGTAACGTATACTTGCATGGGTACATAGAAACTAAGGAGTGTAGTTGAATAGGTAACGTATACTTGCATGGGTACATAGAAACTAAGGAGTGTAGTTGAATAGGTAACGTATACTTGCATGGTACATAGAAACTAAGGAGTGTAGTTGAATAGGTAATGTATACTTGCATGGGTACATAGAAACTAAGGAGTGTAGTCCCGTAGGTAACGTATACTTGCATGGGTACATAGAAACTAAGGAGTGTAGTTGAATAGGTAACGTATACTTGCATGGTACATAGAAACTAAGGAGTGTAGTTGAATAGGTAACGTATACTTGCATGGTACATAGAAACTAAGGAGTGTAGTTGAATAGGTAACGTATACTTGCATGGGTACATAGAAACTAAGGAGTGTAGTTGAATAGGTAACGTATACTTGCATGGGTACATAGAAACTAAGGAGTGTAGTTGAATAGGTAACGTATACTTGCATGGGTACATAGAAACTAAGGAGTGTAGTTGAATAGGTAACGTATACTTGCATGGTACATAGAAACTAAGGAGTGTAGTTGAATAGGTAATGTATACTTGCATGGGTACATAGAAACTAAGGAGTGTAGTTGAATAGGTAACGTATACTTGCATGGGTACATAGAAACTAAGGAGTGTAGTCGAATAGGTAACGTATACTTGCATGGGTACATAGAAACTAAGGAGTGTAGTCCCGTAGGTAACGTATACTTGCATGGGTACATAGAAACTAAGGAGTGTAGTTGAATAGGTAACGTATACTTGCATGGGTACATAGAAACTAAGGAGTGTAGTTGAATAGGTAACGTATACTTGCATGGGTACATAGAAACTAAGAAGAGTAGTCGAATAGGTAACGTATACTTGCATGGGTACATAGAAACTAAGGAGTGTAGTTGAATAGGTAACGTATACTTGCATGGTACATAGAAACTAAGGAGTGTAGTTGAATAGGTAACGTATACTTGCATGGTACATAGAAACTAAGGAGTGTAGTTGAATAGGTAATGTATACTTGCATGGGTACATAGAAACTAAGGAGTGTAGTCCCGTAGGTAACGTATACTTGCATGGGTACATAGAAACTAAGGAGTGTAGACGAATAGGTAACGTATACTTGCATGGGTACATAGAAACTAAGGAGTGTAGTCAATAGGTAACGTATACTTGCATGGGTACATAGAAACTAAGGAGTGTAGTTGAATAGGTAACGTATACTTGCATGGGTACATAGAAACTAAGGAGTGTAGACGAATAGGTAACGTATACTTGCATGGTACATAGAAACTAAGGAGTGTAGACGAATAGGTAACGTATACTTGCATGGGTACATAGAAACTAAGGAGTGTAGTCGAATAGGTAACGTATACTTGCATGGGTACATAGAAACTAAGGAGTGTAGTTGAATAGGTAACGTATACTTGCATGGGTACATAGAAACTAAGGAGTGTAGTTGAATAGGTAACGTATACTTGCATGGGTACATAGAAACTAAGGAGTGTAGTCGAATAGGTAACGTATACTTGCATGGGTACATAGAAACTAAGGAGTGTAGTCGAATAGGTAACGTATACTTGCATGGGTACATAGAAACTAAGGAGTGTAGTCCCGTAGGTAACGTATACTTGCATGGGTACATAGAAACTAAGGAGTGTAGTTGAATAGGTAACGTATACTTGCATGGGTACATAGAAACTAAGGAGTGTAGTCGAATAGGTAACGTATACTTGCATGGTACATAGAAACTAAGGAGTGTAGTTGAATAGGTAACGTATACTTGCATGGGTACATAGAAACTAAGGAGTGTAGTCGAATAGGTAACGTATACTTGCATGGGTACATAGAAACTAAGGAGTGTAGTTGAATAGGTAACGTATACTTGCATGGGTACATAGAAACTAAGGAGTGTAGTCGAATAGGTAACGTATACTTGCATGGGTACATAGAAACTAAGGAGTGTAGTTGAATAGGTAACGTATACTTGCATGGGTACATAGAAACTAAGGAGTGTAGTCGAATAGGTAACGTATACTTGCATGGGTACATAGAAACTAAGGAGTGTAGTTGAATAGGTAACGTATACTTGCATGGGTACATAGAAACTAAGAAGTGTAGTCGAATAGGTAACGTATACTTGCATGGGTACATAGAAACTAAGGAGTGTAGTTGAATAGGTAACGTATACTTGCATGGGTACATAGAAACTAAGGAGTGTAGTTGAATAGGTAACGTATACTTGCATGGGTACATAGAAACTAAGGAGTGTAGTTGAATAGGTAACGTATACTTGCATGGGTACATAGAAACTAAGAAGAGTAGTCGAATAGGTAACGTATACTTGCATGGGTACATAGAAACTAAGGAGTGTAGTTGAATAGGTAACGTATACTTGCATGGGTACATAGAAACTAAGGAGTGTAGTTGAATAGGTAACGTATACTTGCATGGTACATAGAAACTAAGGAGTGTAGTTGAATAGGTAATGTATACTTGCATGGGTACATAGAAACTAAGGAGTGTAGTCCCATAGGTAACGTATACTTGCATGGGTACATAGAAACTAAGGAGTGTAGTTGAATAGGTAACGTATACTTGCATGGTACATAGAAACTAAGGAGTGTAGTTGAATAGGTAACGTATACTTGCATGGGTACATAGAAACTAAGAAGAGTAGTTGAATAGGTAACGTATACTTGCATGGGTACATAGAAACTAAGGAGTGTAGTTGAATAGGTAACGTATACTTGCATGGTACATAGAAACTAAGGAGTGTAGTTGAATAGGTAACGTATACTTGCATGGTACATAGAAACTAAGGAGTGTAGTTGAATAGGTAATGTATACTTGCATGGGTACATAAAAACTAAGGAGTGTAGTTGAATAGGTAATGTATACTTGCATGGGTACATAGAAACTAAGGAGTGTAGTCGAATAGGTAACGTATACTTGCATGGTACATAGAAACTAAGGAGTGCAGTTGAATAGGTAATGTATACTTGCATGGGTACATAGAAACTAAGGAGTGTAGTTGAATAGGTAACGTATACTTGCATGGTACATAGAAACTAAGGAGTGTAGTTGAATAGGTAACGTATACTTGCATGGGTACATAGAAACTAAGGAGTGTAGTCCCGTAGGTAACGTATACTTGCATGGTACATAGAAACTAAGGAGTGTAGTTGAATAGGTAACGTATACTTGCATGGGTACATAGAAACTAAGGAGTGTAGTTGAATAGGTAATGTATACTTGCATGGGTACATAGCAACTAAGAAGAGTAGTCGAATAGGTAACGTATACTTGCATGGGTACATAGAAACTAAGGAGTGTAGTTGAATAGGTAACGTATACTTGCATGGGTACATAGAAACTAAGGAGTGTAGTTGAATAGGTAACGTATACTTGCATGGGTACATAGAAACTAATGAGTGTAGTTGAATAGGTAACGTATACTTGCATGGGTACATAGAAACTAAGAAGAGTAGTCGAATAGGTAACGTATACTTGCATGGGTACATAGAAACTAAGGAGTGTAGTTGAATAGGTAATGCATACTTGCATGGTACATAGAAACTAAGGAGTGTAGTTGAATAGGTAACGTATACTTGCATGGTACATAGAAACTAAGGAGTGTAGTTGAATAGGTAATGTATACTTGCATGGGTACATAGAAACTAAGGAGTGTAGTCCCGTAGGTAACGTATACTTGCATGGGTACATAGAAACTAAGGAGTGTAGACGAATAGGTAACGTATACTTGCATGGGTACATAGAAACTAAGGAGTGTAGTCCCGTAGGTAACGTATACTTGCATGGGTACATAGAAACTAAGGAGTGTAGTTGAATAGGTAACGTATACTTGCATGGGTACATAGAAACTAAGGAGTGTAGACGAATAGGTAACGTATACTTGCATGGTACATAGAAACTAAGGAGTGTAGACGAATAGGTAACGTATACTTGCATGGGTACATAGAAACTAAGGAGAGTAGACGAATAAGTATTGTATACTTGCATGGGTACATAGAAACTAAGGAGTGTAGTTGAATAGGTAACGTATACTTGCATGGGTACATAGAAACTAAGGAGTGTAGTCCCGTAGGTAACATATACTTGCATGGGTACATAGAAACTAAGGAGTGTAGTTGAATAGGTAACGTATACTTGCATGGGTACATAGAAACTAAGGAGTGTAGTTGAATAGGTAACGTATACTTGCATGGGTACATAGAAACTAAGGATTGTAGTCAGATAGGAAGCACAACAAATCCTGCCGTTCTCACATAAAATTATTTTTTTGTATTTAATTTATTTAACGTCGCTACCAGTTGCTCATTTGAACGATGGGCAGTTTACCTAACAACACCTTTCCTGGGCAGGCTCCAGTGGTTAACAAGTACTTGGTGCACCAACCTCCGTAAGAAACTTCCAACTTTTTCATACATAGAAATTGAACAGTATTATTCCTATATACAGTCAAACCTGTGTTAGTGGTCACCTCTATTAAGCAGCCAACCTGTATTAAGCAGCCAGTTTCCAGATTCCAAATATGTTGTTTTATTATACATTTGACCTCAATTAAGCAGCCACCTGTGCTAAACAGCCACTTTCTCTGATTCCCTTGGCTGGCTGCTTAAGACAGGTTTGACTGTATTCTTGAATTTAATGCATATATATTGACATCAGGCGCAGTTACGTCATGCAATGCGAGGGTACTGTTTGGGTGAGGTTAGTGTGTGGGCGAGTTTAGTGGTTGGGCGAGGGTAGTGGTGGCACAAGGTTAGTGGTGGGGCGAGGTTAGTGGTGGCACAAGGGTAGTGGTGGGACAAGGGTAGTGGTGGGGCGAGGTTAGTGGTGGGGCGAGGGTAGTGGTGGGGTGAGGGTAGTGGTGGGGCCAGGTTAGTGGTTGGGCGAGGGTAGTGGTGGGGCAAGGTTAGTGGTTGGGTGAGATTAATGGTAGGGCGAGGTTAGTGGTTGGGCGAGGTTAGTGGTGAGGCGAGGGTAGTGGTGGGACAATGTTAGTGGTGGAGCGAGGTTAGTAGTGGGGCGAGGGTAGTGGTGGGGCGAGGTTAGTGGTTGAGCGAGGGTAGTGGTGGACCAGGTTAGTTAGTGGTGGGGTGAGGTTAGTGGTGGGGCGAGGTTAGTGGTGGGGCGAGGTTAGTGGTGGGGCCAGGTTAGTGGTGGGGCCAGGTTAGTGGTTGGGTGAGGTTAGTGGTGGGGCAAGGTTAGTGGTTGGGCAAGGGTAGTGATGGGGCCAGGTTAGTGGTGGGGTGAGGTTAGTGGTTGGGTGAGGGTAGTGGTTGGGCAAGGTTAGTGGTGGGGCGAGGTTAGTGGTGGGACAAGGTTAGTGGTGGGACAAGGGTAGTGGAGGGTCTCGGTTACTAAGTAGCGGGGCGGGAACACACCTGTAATTTTCAATTACCTGATCTCTTCTTCTTCCTCTTTCCCATCAGTTACAAGTCTAGGAACTAAAACTTCACTTCACTCATTCAAATCATTATCTGTATCATCGTATAACCATTCAAACGCTGAATTAATTGGAAGGAATGTGCAAAAAAACATAGATCCAGATCAGCCCCAAAAGCGACTTTAGTCGTGATTAGCAGTCTAAGGGTTATTGTCCTAAATTGTCAAACATGAGCTAGAACTGATGCACGTGTATGCTAGCTACCACGGTATGACTCCTAACAACTGCAACTACACAACAACACTAGATGAACAATCCAGTTTCATATGACAATACACATTTCTAGTCCAAATTAATAATTGACGTGTAAGAACTTGGTAGGAACTTTATTTGGCATCGCTTTCGTAAGAGAATTTCACAATAACAAACGTCAGCTTATAAAATGAGTCAAATCGATAGGTTATCAGTTTAAAAGTGTGTCTATCTAAAACCGCTAAGCTGAATTAATTATGCTATTTTTTGGGTATTTCATACAATTAATTGAATGTTCTCTGACAGAAGGTGCATTTAAAGTTTAAACTTTATTTATTTCACAACGATTGCGAAGCAAGTTTTAACAACTTATATTAACCATTCTCATTGGCTCGGATGAAAGCGTTAATTACCGGTAAGTCACAAAATATCAAAGTCCTGTAGAAAAAACAATCAGTACACAAAATGACATACATAAAAAATGTCCAATTCGTTATAAATCCTGTTCCTTTAAGACCGTCGTAGATCACACTAATAGATTAACCATAGTGCCCTCGATATTTTGATTAATTTTTTTATGTAAAAAACATATATATATCCATATTAAATACACGGATATTCAAAACAATATTCCAGGTCATCATCGAGCGATTTATTTCTGATCAGAACTGATATACCTGTAATCAGTCGATTCAGAACTAATAAACGGCTAACCGATAATAATCGACTATCTTTTAAAACCATGCACTCAATTTAAACACTACATCTTTATAAAATATTTCCCATACAATAAAACTTGGAAGTCTTATTTTCAAAACAAATGTTTTTGTCTTCTAAAATGCAAGTTAAATCCTGTCAAAATTGAATGAAAAAAAAAAAGTTAATCCATAATTTCAATAGGCATATATAACCTATATATTACTGCCAAAACAGACAGACACAATTAAAGAGTGGTAATAGTTTATCTGAACAGAACAAGGTCATTTGATCTCTAATTATATTTTCAGTAAACAAATTTGCCTTTACTCGAGTTCATTTTAAGAAGTTATATTATATTGGTTCCCGGTTGGAATGTCACTATTCAGATTGGTTCCCGGTTAAGTGCTAATATACTTGGAATGTCACTATTCAGATTGGTTCCCGGTTAAGTGCTAATATACTTGGAATGTCACTATTCAGATTGGTTCCCGGTTAAGTGCTAATACACTTGGAATGTCACTATTCAGATTGGTTCCTGGTTAAGTGCTAATACACTTGGAATGTCACTATTCAGATTGGTTCCCAGTTAAGTGCTAATATACTTGGAATGTCACTATTCAGATTGGTTCCCGGTTAAGTGCTAATATACTTGGAATGTCACTATTCAGATTGGTTCCCGGTTAAGTGCTAATATACTTGGAATGTCACTATTCAGATTGGTTCCCGGTTAAGTGCTAATATACTTGGAATGTCACTATTCAGATTGGTTCCCGGTTAAGTGCTAATACACTTGGAATGTCACTATTCAGATTGGTTCCCGGTTAAGTGCTAATACACTTGGAATGTCACTATTCAGATTGGTTCCTGGTTAAGTGCTAATACACTTGGAATGTCACTATTCAGATTGGTTCCCAGTTAAGTGCTAATATACTTGGAATGTCACTATTCAGATTGGTTCCCGGTTAAGTGCTAATATACTTGGAATGTCACTATTCAGATTGGTTCCCGGTTAAGTGCTAATATACTTGGAATGTCACTATTCAGATTGGTTCCCGGTTAAGTGCTAATATACTTGGAATGTCACTATTCAGATTGGTTCCCGGTTAAGTGCTAATACACTTGGAATGTCACTATTTAGATTGGTTCCCGGTTAAGTGCTAATATACTTGGAATGTCACTATTCAGATTGGTTCCCGGTTAAGTGCTAATACACTTGGAATGTCACTATTCAGATTGGTTCCCGGTTAAGTGCTAATATACTTGGAATGTCACTATTCAGATTGGTTCCCGGTTAAGTGCTAATATACTTGGAATGTCACTATTCAGATTGGTTCCCGGTTAAGTGCTAATATACTTGGAATGTCACTATTCAGATTGGTTCCCGGTTAAGTGCTAATATACTTGGAATGTCACTATTCAGATTGGTTCCCGGTTAAGTGCTAATATACTTGGAATGTCACTATTCAGATTGGTTCCCGGTTAAGTGCTAATATACTTGGAATGTCACTATTCAGATTGGTTCCCGGTTAAGTGCTAATATACTTGGAATGTCACTATTCAGATTGGTTCCCGGTTAAGTGCTAATATACTTGGAATGTCACTATTCAGATTGGTTCCCGGTTAAGTGCTAATATACTTGGAATGTCACTATTCAGATTGGTTCCCGGTTAAGTGCTAATACACTTGGAATGTCACTATTCAGATTGGTTCCCGGTTAAGTGCTAATACACTTGGAATGTCACTATTTACATTAGTTCACGGTTATTCTACATTATAGGCAATCATGCTACCGGTAGTATATTTAGAAATCTCCGAATCCTTTCATGTACCATTATAATACTCTTATGACCATATTGAGGGAATTAATGAGAATTTTTTTTTATTATGATCACCATGGAAACTGATGAGTTATGGCTAAAACAAAAAAAGATAATTATTTTATAAAATTCGGCATTATTTTGGAATATCTCAATATTTATTATATTCGCGAAAATACAATTCAAATTGATACAATTCTTCCTTAACCCTTTCCTTCATAGAGATTTAGGTTAATATACTATTATATCTCGATACAAACGACAGCCATTTAGCTATCATGCAGTGGATAAGTAGTCGCCATATCTATCCCACCTCCATAGATATTACTGGGACTACATGATATTCTGGCCTTTATTATGAACATTGACTTGGCTACTACATTGTCAATGTATGTCGTATTGGTAATGGCGTCAAGAGGTGCTTCTATGAGGGAAATGGTCAATGTATGTCGTATTGGTAATGGCGTCAAGAGGTGCTTGTAAGAATATTTCCTTACACTTTCACATAGTGTAATGAAATTTTGCATGTTCAAAAATTAATCATTCTTCAATTACTGCAGCATGTGCCGACATTGATTACGTCACATCAATATACTAACGTCACATCAAAAGCATTCGTTGTAAAATGATGTCGCACAGTGTAAACGAGATTAAGAAATGTCAATTAAGACAGGCATGTTTAGTATTCACAAATGTCAATTAAGACGGGCATGTTTAGTATTCATAAATGTCAATTAAGACAGGCATGTTTAGTATTCAGAAATGTCAATTAAGACAGGCATGTTTAGTATTCAGAAATGTCAATTAAGACAGGCATGCTTAGTATTCACAAATGTCAATTAAGACAGGCATGTTTAGTATTCAGAAATGTCAATTAAGACAGGCATGCTTAGTATTCACAAATGTCAATTAAGACAGGCATGCTTAGTATTCACAAATGTCAATTAAGACAAGCATCTTTAGTATTCAGAAATGTCAATTAAGACAGGCATGTTTAGTATTCAGAAATGTCAATTAAGACAGGTATGTTTAGTATTCAGAAATGTCAATTAAGACAGGCATCATTAGTATTCAGATATGTCAATTAAGACAGACATCTTCAGTATTCAGAAATGTCAATTAAGACAGGCATGATTAGTATTCACAAATGTCAATTAAGACGGGCATCTTTAGTTAGCAGAAATGTCAGTTACTTGGTGTTGAATGGGTTAATGTCGCACCAACACAATCATTGGTGGAGAACGACCCTGTTCGATGCATGGTCAGGCACCTGGGTAGAACCACCGACCTACCACAGGTAAACAGCTTGCATTATATATACTAGATTGATAAAATTAATAATGAACTATTAATGATCTCCAATTTCACCAATAATATAATACAGATTGTCAATACCTGTATAGTAACAGGCCCATATGCACGATTTTTCATTGGAGGGTGCGAACAAAATTTTCAGGGGCAGGGCTCATTCTAGAGGGTGACATGGGCGAAGTAGTCGTCCTTTGGACCCCGGCTTTGCCCCCTGCGGGCACCACTTCTCACACCAAAAACAAATCACTAATTAAAAACCTCAATGCCTAGGTCACTTTGATATATATCTTGTGCCCGTAGCCAGCGTTTTTATGGGGGGAGGGTAGTTTGGCGGTCCCGAAGGGAATAAGGCCGCTAGGGGTCCGGGGGCATGCTCCTCACTGAAAATTTTGAAATCTAGATGGTCTGAAACACCATTTCTTGCATTCTGGGCAATGACGGAGCACATTATACGGCATAGTTGTTTGATTTTAATATAGACCATATAACAGTACATAGCTAAGCGACAGCATATAGAGATAGTTCCGAGAAAGTTCCGAGAAAGCAGCTTATAAACTATTCCCAGACGTTGCTTGTATCAATATTATTATAGCAACTGTGTAAACATTCTGATATGCATGAAAAAGTGGGCCTCAGGGAATTATGGGGGTGTCGTCCGACCTCTCCAACCCACCTAGCTACGGGCCTGTTGTGTATAATTATGTTGCATTAAATTAAATATATAGAAAACTAGGCGACAATTACATATTGGTTTGAATGTTTAGAAATAATAATATATTCTGGCTTGAAAACGTGGATCATTGAAATATAAATTTTAATGAATTTATCAGTAAAAAAGTGGACTCGGCAGATTTAGGGGGTGCGGGGGTACGCACTAGATACGGGCATGAGTAGAGTACCTGAAATCTGTACAAAAATGTAATATATCGTATCATAGCACACACACACAGCATACGATAAATAAAGATGTACATTAACGAGGTAACTAAATAACTTCCTAAGCAACCAGGTAATTAGCTGCACTAGTAACAGAACACCTGTCAATCAATATCTGAGCCTATAAATAGCAACATTGACATAAACGTAAAACTGAAATTATAGATGAGGGGGGAAATCCAAAATTTCAAAAATTGTGTACAAACCTTCTCGATCATGTTTGTTCATCCTTTATTCATTGAGTATATCTAACAAAGGTACCCAAGTAATACAAGACCTCGCAAGTCACAGGAATTTAACCTCCTATATTGAATAGACTTATGGAGCATTCAGGTGTATCACACAATATCCATACAGCACAGTTGGGAGTTACCTTTCTTGTTAAGACAGGTATCAATAAATGATAAGCTGCTTCCAAATACAGTATTTATCCAAATAAGGGAGCCAGCTGCATGCATTGAAAATTCTAGCATTTATAACTAACCTATTCAACACCAAGTAACTGACATGGACTGGAGCATGACATTTTTAGACCAATAAATTAATAAGAAAATTATATTTGGACCAGTTTATTGGTCAAAATGGGTAATTTTGTCTAAAAAATAGTAATATTACTTGCAAAAAGTGCAGATCCTGATGAGACGGCTCGTCACGAGCTGGCTCATCTGGATCTACACCTTTTGTAAGCCTAATTACGCTGCAGAGCTTCTCCTTATTTTCAGCCGAGGGAGAAGTTTTTCAGCAGAGAAGTTTTTCAGCAGAGAAGTTTTTCAGCAGAGAGAAGTATTTCAGCCGAGAGAAGTTTTTCAGCCGAGAGAAGTTTTTCAGCAGAGAAGTTTTTCAGCAAAGAGAAGTTTTTTAGCAAAGAGAAGTTTTTCAGCAGAGAAGTTTTTCAGCTGAGAAGTTTTTCAGCAGAGAGAAGTTTTTCAGCAGAGAGAAGTTTTTCAGCAAAGAGAAGTTTTTCAGCAAAGAGAAGTTTTTCAGCAAAGAGAAGTTTTTCAGCTGAGAGAAGTTTTTCAGCAGAGAGAGAAGTTTTTCAGCATAGAGAAGTTTTTCAGCAAAGAGAGAGAGAAGTTTTTCAGCAAAGAGAGAGAGAAGTTTTTCAGCAGAGAGAAGTTTTGTAATGTTCACTGTATCTTAATATTTTAATCCTTTTAATGACACCTAATGAATGTTGATATTATTTTATATATTATAATGCCTTTGTCCATTACTTTAAAAACTATTTATTTATTTTGTATGTTGGTAAGTAGTTACCATTCTAATGTTATTTGTTTGTACAAATTCCAACAATAAATAAATTTTTAATTGTAAAATTTAATTGAATTTCCCATCGCACATCAAAAAACATTTCCCTATTTCGAACGTCCAGCTTAAGCCAGTGGATCACACAAACGAAACATAACATATATTTAGATCGCTATTTATTTGGAAGTTTACGGTACTTAAAGAAATTCTATTTATAGAGCTGGCAGGCTTTAAACTACTTTTGGCATTACATACATTTATAAGATTAAAACTGATAAAAACTTAAGAATGGTTTTGAATCAACAATTTTATAATTCAACAACTCTGAAATCAGAACACTTAACCCATTTCATTCTGGATATATTTAAAGGCTTTTGCAAACAACATAGATCCAGATCAGCCGCAGCGTGACGCTGCGTGCTGATCAGGATCTATGTTGTTTGCTGCATAGTCAAGTGTCTTAGCAAGATCATCTGAATAGCAAACAGCATAGATCCTGATCAGACGGCACGTTCCGAGGCGGTTGATCTGGCTCTATGTTCTTTGTAGATACCGTTTGAATGGTATCCAGAATGAAATGGGTTAAAGCACAATTAGAATGTTTATTACAAACACTGTATACTACACTAAGCTGTTATGAATGTTTATTACAAACACTGTATACTACACTAAGCTGTTATGAATGTTTATTACAAACACTGTATACTACACTAAGCTGTTATGAATGTTTATTACAAACACTGTATACTACACTAAGCTGTTATGAATGTTTATTACAAACACTGTATACTACACTAAGCTGTTATGAATGTTTATTACAAACACTGTATACTACACTAAGCTGTTATGAATGTTTATTACAAACACTGTATACTACACTAAGCTGTTATGAATGTTTATTACAAACACTGTATACTACACTAAGCTGTTATGAATGTTTATTACAAACACTGTATACTACACTAAGCTGTTATGAATGTTTATTACAAACACTGTATACTACACTAAGCTGTTATGAATGTTTATTACAAACACTGTATACTACACTAAGCTGTTATGAATGTTTATTACAAACACTGTATACTACACTAAGCTGTTATGAATGTTTATTACAAACACTGTATACTACACTAAGCTGTTATGAATGTTTATTACAAACACTGTATACTACACTAAGCTGTTATGAATGTTTATTACAAACACTGTATACTACACTAAGCTGTTATGAATGTTTATTACAAACACTGTATACTACACTAAGCTGTTATGAATGTTTATTACAAACACTGTATACTACACTAAGCTGTTATGAATGTTTATTACAAACACTGTATACTACACTAAGCTGTTATGAATGTTTATTACAAACACTGTATACTACACTAAGCTGTTATGAATGTTTATTACAAACACTGTATACTACACTAAGCTGTTATGAATGTTTATTACAAACACTGTATACTACACTAAGCTGTTATGAATGTTTATTACAAACACTGTATACTACACTAAGCTGTTATGAATGTTTATTACAAACACTGTATACTACACTAAGCTGTTATGAATGTTTATTACAAACACTGTATACTACACTAAGCTGTTATGAATGTTTATTACAAACACTGTATACTACACTAAGCTGTTATGAATGTTTATTACAAACACTGTATACTACACTAAGTTTATGAATGTTTATTACAAACACTGTATACTACACTAAGCTGTTATGAATGTTTATTACAAACACTGTATACTACACTAAGCTGTTATGAATGTTTATTACAACACTGTATACTACACTAAGCTGTTATGAATGTTTATTACAAACACTGTATACTACACTAAGCTGTTATGAATGTTTATTACAAACACTGTACTACACTAAGCTGTTATGAATGTTTATTACAAACACTGTATACTACACTAAGCTGTTATGAATGTTTATTACAAACACTGTATACTACACTAAGCTGTTATGAATGTTTATTACAAACACTGTATACTACACTAAGCTGTTATGAATGTTTATTACAAACCTGTATACTACACTAAGCTGTTATGAATGTTTATTACAAACACTGTATACTACACTAAGCTGTTATGAATGTTTATTACAAACACTGTATACTACACTAAGCTGTTATGAATGTTTATTACAAACACTGTATACTACACTAAGCTGTTATGAATGTTTATTACAAACACTGTATACTACACTAAGCTGTTATGAATGTTTATTACAAACACTGTATACTACACTAAGCTGTTATGAATGTTTATTACAAACACTGTATACTACACTAAGCTGTTATGAATGTTTATTACAAACACTGTATACTACACTAAGCTGTTATGAATGTTTATTACAAACACTGTATACTACACTAAGCTGTTATGAATGTTTATTACAAACACTGTATACTACACTAAGCTGTTATGAATGTTTATTACAAACACTGTATACTACACTAAGCTGTTATGAATGTTTATTACAAACACTGTATACTACACTAAGCTGTTATGAATGTTTATTACAAACACTGTATACTACACTAAGCTGTTATGAATGTTTATTACAAACACTGTATACTACACTAAGCTGTTATGAATGTTTTTATCGTGCTAGCCTATTTTGTCATAAACTTTAGTATCCGAAAAAATGTTTTTATTAAATGCAAATATATATTTTAATTATTTTTT
>CM026401.1:52981145-53011891 GCA_014843695.1 Archivesica marissinica | reverse complement strand
AGCCATCAGTGAACAACAATACTATCCCTGACATGGGACCGAGAGCCATCAGTGAACAACAATACTATCCCTGGGACCGCGAGCCATCAGTAAACAACAATACTATCCCTGGGACCGAGATCCATCAGTGAACAACAATACTATCCCTGACATGGGACCGAGAGCCATCAGTGAACAACAATACTATCCCTGGGACCGAGAGCCATCAGTGAACAACAATACTATCCCTGACATGGGACCGAGAGCCATCAGTGAACAACAATACTATCCCTGACATGGGACCGAGATCCATCAGTGAACAACAATACTATCCCTGACATGGGACCGAGAGCCATCAGTGAACAACAATACTATCCCTGGGACCGAGAGCCATCAGTGAACAACAATACTATCCCTGACATGGGACCGAGAGCCATCAGTGAACAACAATACTATCCCTGACATGGGACCGAGAGCCATCAGTGAACAACAATACTATCCCTGACATGGGACCGAGAGCCATCAGTGAACAACAATACTATCCCTGGGACCGAGAGCCATGAGTGAACAACAATACTCTCCCTGACATGGGACCGAGAGCCATCAGTGAACAACAACACTATCCCTGACATGGGACCGAGAGCCATCAGTGAACAACAACACTATCCCTGACATGGGACCGAGATCCATCAGTGAACAACAATACTATCCCTGACATGGGACCGAGCGCCATCAGTGAACAACAATACTATCCCTGACATGGGACCGAGAGCCACCAGTGAACAACAATACTCTCCCTGACATGGGACCGAGAGCCATCAGTGAACAACAACACTATCCCTGACATGGGACCGAGATCCATCAGTGAACAATAATACTATCTCTGACATGGGACCGAGATCAATCTGTGAACAATAATACTATCACTGGGACCGAGAGCCATCAGTGAACAACAATACTATCACTGACATGGGACCGAGATCCATCAGTGAACAACAATACTATCCCTGACATGGGATCGAGATCCATCAGTGAACAACAATACTATCACTAGGACCGAGATCCATCAGTGAACAACAATACTCTCCCTGACATGGGAACGAGAGCCATCAGTGAACAAAAATACTATCCCTGACATGGGACCGAGATCCATCAGTGAACAACAACACTATCCCTGGGACCGAGAGCCATCAGTGAACAACAACACTATCCCTGTGACCGAGAGCCATCAGTGAACAACAACACTATCCCTGGGACCGAGAGCCATCAGTGAACAACAACACTATCCCTGACATGGGACCGAGATCCATCAGTGAACAACAATACTATCCCTGACATGGGACCGAGCGCCATCAGTGAACAACAATACTATCCCTGACATGGGACCGAGAGCCACCAGTGAACAACAATACTATCCCTGACATGGGACCGAGATCCATCAGTGAACAACAATACTATCCCTGGGACCGAGAGCCATCAGTGAACAACAATACTCTCCCTGACATGGGACCGAGAGCCATCAGTGAACAACAACACTATCCCTGACATGGGACCGAGATCCATCAGTGAACAACAATACTATCCCTGACATGGGACCGAGATCCATCAGTGAACAACAATACTATCACTGACATGGGACCGAGATCCATCAGTGAACAACAATACTATCCCTGACATGGGACCGGATCCATCGTGAACAAAATACTATCACTGGGACCGAGAGCCATCAGTGAACAACAATACTCTCACTGACATGGGACCGAGAGCCATCAGTGAACAACAATACTATCACTGACATGGGACCGAGATCCATCAGTGAACAACAATACTATCCCTGACTGGGACCGAGATCCATCAGTGAACAACAATACTATCCCTGACATGGGACCGAGAGCCATCAGTGAACAACAATACTATCCCTGACATGGGACCGAGATCCATCAGTGAACAACAATACTATCCCTGACATGGGACCGAGATCCATCAGTGAACAACAACACTATCCCTGGGACCGAGAGCCATCAGTGAACAACAACACTATCCCTGGGACCGAGAGCCATCAGTGAACAACAACACTCTCCCTGGGACCGAGATCCATCAGTGAACAACAATACTATCCCTGACATGGGATCGAGATCCATCAGTGAACAAAAATACTATCACTGGGACCGAGATCCATCAGTGAACAACAATACTCTCCCTGACATGGGACCGAGAGCCATCAGTGAACAACAATACTATCCCTGACATGGGAACGAAAGCCATCAGTGAACAACAATACTATCCCTGACATGGGACCGAGAGCCATCAGTGAACAAAAATACTATCCCTGACATGGGACCGAGAGCCATCAGTGAACAACAATACTATCCCTGACATGGGACCAAGAGCCATCAGGCAACAACAATACTATCCCTGACATGGGACCGAGAGCCATCAGTGAACAACAATACTATCCCTGACATGGGACCGAGATCCATCAGTGAACAACAATACTATCCCTGGGACCGAGAGCCATCAGTGAACAACAATACTCTCCCTGACATGGGACCGAGAGCCATCAGTGAACAAAAATACTATCCCTGGGACCGCGAGCCATCAGTAAACAACAATACTATCCCTGGGACCGAGATCCATCAGTGAACAACTATACTCTCCCTGACATGGGACCGAGAGCCATCAGTGAACAACAACACTATCCCTGACATGGGACCGAGATCCATCAGTGATCAACAATACTATCCCTGACATGGGACCGAGAGCCATCAGTGAACAACAATACTATCCCTGGGACCGAGAGCCATCAGTGAACAACAACACTATCCCTGACATGGGACCGAGAGCCATCAGTGAACAACAATACTATCCCTGACATGGGACCGAGAGCCATCAGTGAACAACAATACTATCCCTGACATGGGACCGAGAGCCACCAGTGAACAACAATACTATCCCTGACATGGGACCGAGACCCATCAGTGAACAACAATACTATCCCTGGGACCGAGAGCCAGGAGTGAACAACAATACTCTCCCTGACATGGGACCGAGAGCCATCAGTGAACAACAACACTATCCCTGACATGGGACCGAGATCCATCAGTGATCAACAATACTATCCCTGACATGGGACCGAGAGCCATCAGTGAACAACAATACTATCCCTGGGACCGAGAGCCATCAGTGAACAACAATACTATCCCTGACATGGAACCGAGATCCATCAGTGAACAACAATACTATCCCTGACATGGGACCGAGAGCCATCAGTGAACAACAATGCTATCCCTGACATGGGACCGAGATCCATCAGTGAACAACAATACTATCCCTGACATGGGATTGAGAGCCATCAGTGAACAACAATACTATCCCTGAAATGGGACCGAGAGCCACCAGTGAACAACAATACTATCCCTGAAATGGGACCGAGATCCATCAGTGAACAACAATACTCTCCCTGACATGGGACCGAGATCCATCAGTGAACAACAATACTATCCCTGGGACCGAGAGCCATCAGTGAACAACAATACTATCCCTGACATGGGACCGAGAGCCATCAGTGAACAACAACACTATCCCTGACATGGGGACCGAGAGCCATCAGTGAACAACAACACTATCCCTGACATGGGACCGAGAGCCATAAGTGAACAACAATACTATCCCTTACATGGGACCGAGAGCCATCAGTGAACAACAACACTATCCCTGACATGGGGACCGAGAGCCATCAGTGAACAACAACACTATCCCTGACATGGGACCGAGATCCATCAGTGAACAACAATACTATCCCTGACATGGGACCGAGAGCCATCAGTGAACAACAATACTATCCCTGACATGGGACCGAGAGCCATCAGTGAACAACAATACTATCCCTGACATGGGACCGAGATCCATCTGTGAACAACAATACTATCACTGGGACCGAGAGCCATCAGTGAACAACAATACTATCACTGACATGGGACCGAGATCCATCAGTGAACAACAATACTATCCCTGACATGGGATCGAGATCCATCAGTGAACAACAATACTATCACTAGGACCGAGATCCATCAGTGAACAACAATACTCTCCCTGACATGGGAACGAGAGCCATCAGTGAACAAAAATACTATCCCTGACATGGGACCGAGATCCATCAGTGAACAACAACACTATCCCTGGGACCGAGAGCCATCAGTGAACAACAACACTATCCCTGTGACCGAGAGCCATCAGTGAACAACAACACTATCCCTGGGACCGAGAGCCATCAGTGAACAACAACACTATCCCTGACATGGGACCGAGATCCATCAGTGAACAACAATACTATCCCTGACATGGGACCGAGAGCCATCAGTGAACAACAATACTATCCCTGACATGGGACCGAGAGCCATCAGTGAACAACAATACTATCCCTGACATGGGACCGAGATCCATCAGTGAACAACAATACTATCCCTGGGACCGAGAGCCATCAGTGAACAACAATACTATCCCTGACATGGGACCGAGAGCCATCAGTGAACAACAACACTATCCCTGACATGGGACCGAGATCCATCAGTGAACAACAATACTATCCCTGACATGGGACCGAGATCCATCAGTGAACAACAATACTATCACTGGGACCGAGATCCATCAGTGAACAACAATACTATCCCTGACATGGGACCGAGATCCATCAGTGAACAACAATACTATCACTGGGACCGAGAGCCATCAGTGAACAACAATACTATCCCTGACATGGGACCGAGATCCATCAGTGAACAACAATACTATCCCTGACATGGGACCGAGAGCCATCAGTGAACAACAATACTATCCCTGACATGGGACCGAGAGCCACCAGTGAACAACAATACTATCCCTGACATGGGACCGAGAGCCATCAGTGAACAACAATACTATCCCTGGGACCGAGAGCCATCAGTGAACAACAATACTATCCCTGACATGGGACCGAGATCCATCAGTGAACAACAATACTATCCCTGGGACCGAGAGCCATCAGTGAACAACAATACTATCCCTGACATGGGACCGAGAGCCATCAGTGAACAACAACACTATCCCTGACATGGGACCGAGATCCATCAGTGAACAACAATACTATCGCTGGGACCGAGAGCCATCAGTGAACAACAATACTATCCCTGGGACCGAGAGCCATCAGTGAACAACAATACATCCCTTGGACCGAGATCCATCAGTGAACAACAATACTATCCCTGACATGGGACCGAGATCCATCAGTGAACAACAATACTATCCCTGACATGGGACCGAGATCCATCAGTGAACAACAATACTATCCCTGACATGGGACCGAGAGCCATCAGTGAACAACAATACTATCCCTGACATGGGACCGAGATCCATCAGTGAACAACAATACTATCCCTGACATGGGACCGAGATCCATCAGTGAACAACAATACTATCCCTGACATGGGACCGAGATCCATCAGTGAACAACAATACTATCCCTGACATGGGACCGAGAGCCATCAGTGAACAACAATACTATCCCTGACATGGGACCGAGATCCATCAGTGAACAACAATACTATCCCTGACATGGGACCGAGAGCCATCAGTGAACAACAATACTATCCCTGACATGGGACCGAGATCCATCAGTGAACAACAATACTATCCCTGACATGGGACCGAGAGCCATCAGTGAACAACAATACTATCCCTGACATGGGACCGAGATCCATCAGTGAACAACAATACTATCCCTGACATGGGACCGAGAGCCATCAGTGAACAACAATACTATCCCTGACATGGGACCGAGATCCATCAGTGAACAACAATACTATCCCTGACATGGGACCTAGAGCCATCAGTGAACAACAACACTATTCCTGATATGGGACCGAGAGCCATCAGTGAACAACAATACTATCCCTGACATGGGACCGAGAGCCATCAGTGAACAACAGCACTATCCCTGGGACTGAGAGCCATCAGTGAACAACAATACTATCCATGGGACCGAGAGCCATCAGTGAACAACAATACTATCCCTGACATGAGACCGAGATCCATCAGTGACCAACACTACTATCCCTGACATGGGACCAAGATTCATCAGTGAACAACAATACTATCCCTGGGACCGAGATCCATCAGTGAACAACAATACTCTCCCTGACATGGGACCGAGATCCATCAGTGACCAACACTACTATCCCTGACATGAGACCGAGATCCATCAGTGAACAACAATACTCTCCCTGACATGAGACCGAGATCCATCAGTGACCAACACTACTCTCCCTGACATGGGACCGAGATCCATCAGTGAACAACAATACTCTCCCTGACATGAGACCGAGATCCATCAGTGACCAACACTACTATCCCTGACATGGGACCGAGATCCATCAGTGAACAACAATACTCTCCCTGACATGAGACCGAGATCCATCAGTGACCAACACTACTATCCCTGACATGGGACCAAGATTCATCAGTGACCAACAATACTATCCCTGGGACCGAGATCCATCACTGAACAACAACACTATCCCTGGGACCGAGATCCATCAGTGAACAACAATACTATCCCTGACATGGGACCGAGAGCCATCAGTGAACAACAACACTATCCCTGGGACCGAGAGCCATCAGTGAACAACAATGCTATCCATGGGACCGAGAACCATCAGAGAACAACAATACTATCCCTGACATGGGACCGAGATCCATCAGTGAACAACAATACTATCCCTGACATGGGACCGAGATCCATCAGTGAACAACAATTCTATCCCTGACATGGGACCGAGATCCATCAGTGAACAACAATTCTATCCCTGACATGGGACCGAGAGCCATCAGTGAACAACAATACTATCCCTGACATGGGACCGAGAGCCACCAGTGAACAACAATACTATCCCTGACATGGGACCGAGAGCCACCAGTGAACAACAATACTATCCCTGACATGGGACCGAGATCCATCAGTGAACAACAATATTATCCCTGACATGGGACCGAGAGCCATCAGTGAACAACAATACTATCCCTGACATGGGACCGAGAGCCACCAGTGAACAACAATACTATCCCTAACATGGGACCGAGAGCCATCAGTGAACAACAATACTATCCCTGACATGGGACCGAGAGCCATCAGTGAACAACAATACTATCCCTGGGAACGAGAGCCATCAGTGAACAACAATACTATCCCTGACATGGGACCGAGAGCCATAAGTGAACAACAATACTATCCCTGGGACCGAGACCCATCAGTGAACAACAATACTATCCCTGACATGGGACCGAGATCCATCAGTGAACAACAACACTATCCCTGACATGGGACCTAGAGCCATCAGTGAACAACAATACTATCCCTGACATGGGACCGAGATGCATCAGTGAACAACAACACTATCCCTGACATCGGACCGAGAGCCATCAGTGAACAACAATACTATCCCTGACATGGGACCGAGAGCCATCAGTGAACAACAATACTATCCCTGACATGGGACCGAGATCCATCAGTGAACAACGATACTATCCCTGACATGGGACTGAAATCCATCAGTGAACAACAATACTATCCCTGACATGGGACCGAGAGCCATCAGTGAACAACAACACTCTCCCTGACATGGGACCGAGAGCCACCAGTGAACAACAATAATATCCCTGACATGGGACCGAGAGCCATCAGTGAACAACAATACTATCCCTGACATGGGACCGAGAGCCATCAGTGAACAACAATACTATCCCTGACATGGGACCGAGAGCCACCAGTGAACAACAATACTATCCCTGACATGGGAACAAGATCCATCAGTGAACACCAATACTATCCCTGACATGGGACCGAGAGCCATCAGTGAACAGAAATACTATCCCTGGGACCGAGAGACATCAGTGAACAACAATACTCTCCCTGACATGGGACCGAGAGCCATCAGTGAACAACAACACTATCCCTGACATGGGACCGAGATCCATCAGTGAACAACAATACTATCCCTGGGACCGAGATTCATCAGTGAACAACAATACATCCCTGGGACCGAGATCCATCAGTGAACAACAATATTATCCCTGACATGGGACCGAGATCAATCAGTGAACAACAATACTATCCCTGACATGGGACCGAGAGCCATCAGTGAACAACAACACTATCACTGACATGGGACCGAGAGCCATCAGTGAACAACAATACTATCCCTGGGACCGAGATCCATCAGTGACCAACAATACTATCCCTGGGACCGAGAGCCATCAGTGAACAACAACACTATCCTTGGGACCGAGAGCCATCAGTGAACAACAACACTATCCCTGACATGGGACCGAGAGCCATCAGTGAACAACAATACTATCCCTGGGACCGAGATCCATCAGTGAACAACAATACTATCCCTGGGACCGAGATCCATCAGTGAACAACAACACTATCCCTGACATGGGACCGAGAGCCATCAGTGAACAACAATACTATCCCTGACATGGGACCGAGAGCCATCAGTGAACAACAACACTATCCCTGGGACCGAGAGCCATCAGTGAACAACAATATTATCCCTGACATGGGACCGAGATCCATCAGTGAACAGCAATACTATCCCTGACATGGGACCGAGAGCCATCAGTGAACAACAATAATATCCCTGACATGGGACCGAGATCCATCAGTGAACAACAATACTATCCCTGACATGGGACCGAGAGCCATCAGTGAACAACAATACTATCCCTGACATGGGACCGAGAGCCACCAGTGAACAACAATACTATCCCTGACATGGGACCGAGAGCCATCAGTGAACAACAATACTATCCCTGGGACCGAGAGCCATCAGTGAACAACAATACTATCTCTGACATGGGACCGAGATCCATCAGTGAACAACAATACTATCCCTGGGACCGAGAGCCATCAGTGAACAACAACACTATCCCTGACATGGGACCGAGAGCCATCAGTGAACAACAACACTATCCCTGACATGGGAATGAGATCCATCAGTGAACAACAATACTATCGCTGGGACCGAGATCCATCAGTGAACAACACTACTATCCCTGGGACCGAGATCCATCATTGAACAACAATACATCCCTGGGACCGAGATCCATCAGAGAACAACAATACTATCCCTGACATGGGACCGAGATCCATCAGTGAACAACAATACTATCCCTGACATGGGACCGAGAGCCATCAGTGAACAACAACACTATTCCTGATATGGGACCGAGAGCCATCAGTGAACAACAATACTATCCCTGACATGGGACCGAGAGCCATCAGTGAACAACAACACTATCCCTGGGACCGAGAGCCATCAGTGAACAACAATACTATCCATGGGACCGAGAGCCATCAGTGAACAACAATACTATCCCTGACATGAGACCGAGATCCATCAGTGACCAACACTACTATCCCTGACATGGGACCAAGATTCATCAGTGAACAACAATACTATCCCTGGGACCGAGATCCATCAGTGAACAACAACACTATCCCTGACATGGGACCGAGAGCCATCAGTGAACAAAAATACTATCCCTGACATGGGACCGAGAGCCATCAGTGAACAACAATACTATCCCTGACATGGGACCGAGATCCATCAGTGAACAACAACACTATCCCTGGGACCGAGATCCATCAGTGAACAACAACACTATCCCTGGGACCGAGAGCCATCAGTGAACAACAACACTATCCCTGACATGGGAACGAGAGCCATCAGTGAACAACACCACTATCCCTGGGACCGAGAGCCATCAGTGAACAACAACACTATCCCTGACATGGGACCGAGAGCCATCAGTGAACAACAACACTATCCCTGGGACCGAGAGCCACCAGTGAACAACAACACTATCCCTGGGACCGAGAGCCATCAGTGAACAACAATACTATCCCTGGGACCGAGAGCCATCAGTGAACAACAACACTATCCCTGGGACCGAGAGCCAGTGAACAACCACTATCCCTGGGACCGAGAGCCATCAGTGAACAACAATACTATCCCTGGACACAACACTATCCGGGACCGAGAGCCATCAGTGAACAACAACACTATCCCTGGGACCGAGAGCCACCAGTGAACAACAATACTATCCCTGACATGGGACCGAGAGCCATCAGTGAACAACAACACTATCCCTGGGACCGAGAGCCATCAGTGAACAACAATTATCCATGGGACCGAGAGCCATCAGTGAACAACAATACTATCCCTGACATGGGACCGAGATCCATCAGTGAACAACAATACTATCCCTGACATGGGACCGAGATCCATCAGTGAACAACAATACTATCCCTGACATGGGACCGAGATCCATCAGTGAACAACAATACTATCCCTGACATGGGACCGAGAGCCATCAGTGAACAACAATACTATCCCTGACATGGGACCGAGATCCATCAGTGAACAACAATACTATCCCTGACATGGGACCGAGATCCATCAGTGAACAACAATACTATACCTGGGACCGAGATCCATCAGTGAACAACAACACTATCCCTGGGACCGAGAGCCATCAGTGAACAACAACACGATCCCTGGGACCGAGAGCCATCAGTGAACAACAATACTATCCCTGACATGGGACCGAGATCCATCAGTGAACAACAATACTATCCCTGTCATGGGACCGAGAGCCATCAGTGAACAACAATACTATCCCTGACATGGGACCGAGAGCCATCAGTGAACAACAACACTATTCCTGATATGGGACCGAGAGCCATCAGTGAACAACAATACTATCCCTGACATGGGACCGAGAGCCATCAGTGAACAACAACACTATCCCTGGGACCGAGAGCCATCAGTGAACAACAATACTATCCATGGGACCGAGAGCCATCAGTGAACAACAATACTATCCCTGACATGAGACCGAGATCCATCAGTGACCAACACTACTATCCCTGACATGGGACCAAGATTCATCAGTGAACAACAATACTATCCCTGGGACCGAGATCCATCAGTGAACAACAACACTATCCCTGACATGGGACCGAGAGCCATCAGTGAACAAAAATACTATCCCTGACATGGGACCGAGAGCCATCAGTGAACAACAATACTATCCCTGACATGGGACCGAGATCCATCAGTGAACAACAACACTATCCCTGGGACCGAGATCCATCAGTGAACAACAACACTATCCCTGGGACCGAGAGCCATCAGTGAACAACAACACTATCCCTGGGACCGAGAGCCATCAGTGAACAACAACACTATCCCTGGGACCGAGAGCCATCAGTGAACAACAATACTATCCCTGGGACCGAGAGCCATCAGTGAACAACAACACTATCCCTGGGACCGAGAGCCATCAGTGAACAACAACACTATCCCTGGGACCGAGAGCCATCAGTGAACAACAATACTATCCCTGGGACCGAGAGCCATCAGTGAACAACAACACTATCCCTGGGACCGAGAGCCATCAGTGAACAACAACACTATCCCTGGGACCGAGAGCCATCAGTGAACAACAATACTATCCCTGGGACCGAGAGCCATCAGTGAACAACAACACTATCCCTGGGACCGAGAGCCATCAGTGAACAACAACACTATCCCTGGGACCGAGAGCCACCAGTGAACAACAATACTATCCCTGACATGGGACCGAGAGCCATCAGTGAACAACAACACTATCCCTGGGACCGAGAGCCATCAGTGAACAACAATGCTATCCAGGGGACCGAGAACCATCAGAGAACAACAATACTATCCCTGACATGGGACCGAGATCCATCAGTGAACAACAATACTATCCCTGACATGGGACCGAGATCCATCAGTGAACAACAATTCTATCCCTGACATGGGACCGAGATCCATCAGTGAACAACAATTCTATCCCTGACATGGGACCGAGAGCCATCAGTGAACAACAATACTATCCCTGACATGGGACCGAGATCATCAGTGAACAACAATTCTATCCCTGACATGGGACCGATATCCATCAGTGAACAACAATACTATACCTGGGACCGAGATCCATCAGTGAACAACAACACTATCCCTGGGACCGAGAGCCATCAGTGAACAACAACACGATCCCTGGGACCGAGAGCCATCAGTGAACAACAATACTATCCCTGACATGGGACCGAGATCCATCAGTGAACAACAATACTATCCCTGTCATGGGACCGAGAGCCATCAGTGAACAACAATACTATCCCTGACATGGGACCGAGATCCATCAGTGAACAACAATACTATCCCTGAAATGGGACCGAGAGCCATCAGTGAACAACAATACTATCCCTGATATGGGACTGAGAGCCACCAGTGAACAACAATACTATCCCTGACATGGGACCGAGAGCTATCAGTGAACAACAATACTATCCCTGGGACCGAGAGCCATCAGTGAACAACAATACTATCCCTGCCATGGGACCGAGATCCATCAGTGAACATCAATACTATCCCTGGGACCGAGAGCCATCAGTGAACAACAATACTCTCCCTGACATGGGACCGAGAGCCATCAGTGAACAACAACACTATCCCTGACATGGGACGGAGATCCATCAGTGAACAACAATACTATCGCTGGGACCGAGATCCAACAGTGAACAACAATACATCCCTGGGACCGAGATCCATCAGTGAACAACAATACTATCCCTGACATGGGACCGATATCCATCAGTGAACAACAATACTATCCCTGACATGGGACCGAGATCCATCAGTGAACAACACCACTATCCCTGACATGGGACCGAGAGCCATCAGTGATCAACAATACTATCCCTGACATGGGACCGAGAGCCATCAGTGAACAACAACACTATCCCTGGGACCGAGAGCCATCAGTGAACAACAATACTATCCATAGGACCGAGAGCCATCAGTGAACAACAATACTATCCCTGACATGGGACCGAGATCCATCAGTGACCAACACTACTATCCCTGACATGGGACCGAGATCCATCAGTGAACAACAATACTATCCCTGGGACCGAGATCCATCAGTGAACAATAATACTATCCCTGGGACAGAGATCCATCAGTGAACAACAACACTATCCCTGGGACCGAGAGCCATCAGTGAACAACAACACTATCCCTGACATGGGACCGAGAGCCATCAGTGAACAACAATACTATCCCTGACATGGGACCGAGAGCCATCAGTGAACAACAATACTATCCCTGACATGGGACCGAGAGCCATCAGTGAACAACAACACTATCCCTGGGACCGAGAGCCATCAGTGAACAACAATACTATCCCTGACATGGGACCGAGATCCATCAGTGAACAACAATACTATCCCTGACATGGGACCGAGAGCCATCAGTGAACAACAATACTATCCCTGACATGGGACCGAGAGCCATCAGTGAACAACAATACTATCCCTGACATGGGACCGAGAGCCATCAGTGAACAACAATACTATCCCTGACATGGGACCGAGAGCCATCAGTGAACAACAATACTATCCCTGACATGGGACCGAGAGCCATCAGTGAACAACAATACTATCCCTGGGACCGAGAGCCATCATAGAACAACAATACTATCCCTGACATGGGACCGAGAGCCATCAGTGAACAACAATACTATCCCTGGGACCGGGATCCATCAGTGAACAACAATACTATCCCTGACATGGGACCGAGATCCATCAGTGAACAAAAACACTATCCCTGACATGGGACCGAGAGCCATCAGTGAACAACAATACTATCCCTGGGACCGAGAGCCATCAGTGAACAACAATACTCTCCCTGACATGGGACCGAGAGCCATCAGTGAACAACAACACCATCCCTGACATGGGACCGAGATCCATCAGTGAACAACAATACTATCGCTGGGACCGAGATCCATCAGTGAACAACACTACTATCACTGGGACCGAGATCCATCAGTGAACAACAATACATCCCTGGGACCGAGATCCATCAGTGAACAACAATACTATCCCTGACATGGGACCGAGATCCATCAGTGAACAACAATACTATCCCTGACATGGGACCGAGAGCCATCAGTGAACAACAACACTATCCTTGACATGGGACCGAGAGCCATCAGTGAACAACAATACTATCCCTGACATGGGACCGAGAGCCATCAGTGAACAACAACACTATCCCTGGGACCGAGAGCCCTCAGTGAACAAAAATACTATCCATGGGACCGAGAGCCATCAGTGAACAACAATACTATCCCTGACATGAGACCGAGATCCATCAGTGACCAACACTACTATCCCTGACATGGGACCGAGATCCATCAGTGATAAACAATACTATCCCTGGGACCGAGATCCATCAGTGAACAACAATACTATCCCTGGGACCGAGAGCCATCAGTGAACAACAACACTATCCCTGACATGGGACCGAGATCCATCAGTGAACAACAATACTATCCCTGACATGGGACCGAGAGCCATCAGTGAACAACAATACTATCCCTGACATGGGACCGAGAGCCATCAGTGAACAACAATACTATCCCTGGGACCGAGAGCCATCAGTGAACAACAACACTATCCCTGGGACCGAGAGCCATCAGTGAACAACAATGCTATCCCTGACATGGGACCGAGAGCCATCAGTGAACAACAACACTATCCCTGGGACCGAGAGCCACCAGTGAACAACAATACTATCCCTGACATGGGACCGAGAGCCACCAGTGAACAACAACACTATCCCTGACATGGGACCGAGAGCCACCATTGAACAACAATACTATCCATGGGACCGAGAGCCATCAGTGAACAACAATACTATCCCTGACATGGGACCGAGAGCCACCAGTGAACAACAATACTATCCCTGACATGGGATCGAGAGTCATCAGTGAACAACAATACTATCACTGGGACCGAGAGCCATCAGCGAACAACAATACTATCCCTGACATGGGACCGAGGGCCACCAGTGAACAACAATACTATCCCTGACATAGGACCGAGAGCCATCAGTGAACAACAACACTATCCCTGACATGGGACCGAGAGCCACCAGTGAACAACAACACTATCCCTGACATGGGACCGAGAGCCATCAGTGAACAACAATATTATCCCTGACATGGGACCGAGAGCCATCAGTGAACAACAACACTATCCCTGACATGGGACCGAGAGCCACCAGTGAACAACAACACTATCCCTGACATGGGACCGAGATCCATCAGTGAACAACAATACTATCCCTGACATGGGACCGAGAGCCACCAGTGAACAACATCAATGACACCAAGGAGGGTGTCTGGATCCACACAAGGCTTCCGGCCCAGACCAACTACCTGCAAGACTGTTGAAGGAACTTGCACCCGATCTAGCTCCCATACACGCATTGTTCTTTCAGGCTTCGCTGAACCAAGGCATCATACCTGATAATTGGACAGGTGCCAACGTAGTCCATATCTTCAAAGAAGGCGACATACGCAAAGCGTAAAATTACAGACCGGCCAGCCTGACAGCCATAACTTGTAAGACGCTAGAGCACATTGTCAGCCGCTCAATAATGCAGCATATGGACCAGCATTCCGTGCTCACTGATGCTCAACTTGTCCTGCGAGACAGTTGCGAGGTTGTAGCCAGGACTCTGCTATCAGAAGTCATTCTTCCCTGACACCATCATACTTTGGAACAGCCTCCCCCAAACAGGCCGCCCTACCATCGACAGTTTCAAGAAGGAAGCGCAGCCGGTTATTCTCCGATATACTCGTACTGGACGTTTTTAACCTATTAGCCACTATAGTATACATGTACATACATCTTTAAATCATTTGTAAAACTTGACTGCACCGCCATCGCGCCAGATTGATGTCGGTACTACATGTATATCAGAAGAAGTTTGTTTGACATTAAACGATCGAAAAACTGCAACTGCACAGAAAGCTGAGCATTGACACCCGCGTAGCTCACTGCCATTAGGATAGTGTGATTATATCCAGGTTCCTGGGTCGGATGTTATAAAACCTTTCTCAAATCTCAAACTCTAGCTCAAGTGATTTGATTGGTTGAGTGTGATATTTACACTTAACTGAACCAATCAGAAGTTTGAGACCGATTCTGAGAACAGTTTTCATGATAACCTCGGGGCCTGGTGTCATGTCCTCTGGCGGCGTTGTAGGTTCGTAACATGTTCCCTGCGATTTCCGTTTGATGTTTAGTTGGCTTGGCTTCTTTATTCTTTCTTAATAACGTTGTAATCTCCTTCGCTTACGCTGTGGAACTGTCTGGTTGTCTCGGGGCTCACATTTGTCTCATTGGTTGTAGCCAGGTTTGTTCACAAACTGCAACTTAGACGCCGGGCAACCCCAGAGCTATTTTTAGAAACACACGGTAATTATTACTTTAAAGCGACATTACATCATTCAGTTAAAACACAGATTTCTACAGAATGTATTTTCCTATTATATGGTATAATTTTATCCCCAAATATTTGCTAATATACAAACTAATACATGAACGTCGTATACGCGGTTTGTTGACATAACAAAATAATGTAAACATCCATGCGTATTACTTTGCAACATTAAGCTGAGACTCATTAATCTCCGCCAAAGCCTTCGTTTTTACCGTTAATATTTGAATCAAGTCAGTAAGTAAGTGTACCATAATCTAAAGCTCATATTTTACTTCGGAAATCCGATTATTAACGAAGTAAGTTCACGGAATATGCAAATGACTCAGTTTAATATTGCCAAACAATAATGCAACTAGTGAATCCTGAATAACACGATTTATGGTACAGATTTACCGTTTATCTCACATGTGTGCCTATATATTTGTAAACTATTCTTAGTTAAATTATATCGCGTTTAGTATTGACTCCGATGACAAAACAAACGTCAATTCAGGAGCATGGATGACCGTTATATGAAATCATACTTTCAATCCACTAAAACACTGTTTATTGATTCAATATTAGTGTTCGAATGTATTCTGAAGAATTTGTACCAGTCATGCATTTATACGGGAAAAATGCATTATATTTGCTTTTTGCGATGTAATGTCGCTTTAAGAAACATCGATGTTCAGATGACATGGGGAGAAGTGCCAAACATGTGTGCATATAACATACATATTTATGTATTCTTTATTAAAACACGTGTAGAGAATGTAAATCTAGCCTTTATAATATTTTTTTAATTTTCAAACTCATGTGGTAATCAACTGTCAACATAAAAACGTCTGAGCACAGCTATCGAATTCAATTGATCCTTGGCTGAACAATATATTATAATAGCATTCCTTACCTCAGAGAGTGTTTAGGAAATTAAAAATTGAAATTGACGCATTACGTTGTGAGCCAAACCAGAATATGGACTCAAATAATAAAGAAACAGAAGCTGTGAGTGGACACAGTGAGAATGCGTCTAATAGTGCTAAAGAGGAATTAAAGAAACCCAAAACAAAATGTAACCCTTGCGGAAATAAAGGGGTCTTTCGACACGGTCTTGGATACTGTACTGTTTGTAAAATCGATTTATGTTCCGGCTGCTACTTTGATCATCGCGAAGACCCGAGTACGAGACGCCACGTCATGCATTAAAGGACTGTTCAGGCTGCTACTAAGATCACCGGGGGAAACCCGGAGTACGAGACGACACGTCATGCATTAAAGGACTGTTATGGATGCTACTAAGATCACCGGGAAAACCCCGAGTACGAGACGACACGTCATGCATTAAAGGACTGTTCAGGCTGCTACTAAGATCACCGGGGAAAACCCGGAGTACGAGACGACACGTCATGCATTATAGGACTGTTCAGGCTGCTACTAAGATCACCGGGGAAAACCCGGAGTATGAGACGACACGTCATGCATTAATGGACTGTTCAGGCTGCTACTAAAATCACCGGGGAAAACCCGGAGTACGAGACGACACGTCATGCATTAATGGACTGTTATGGATGATACTAAGATCACCGGGAAAACCCCGAGTACGAGACGCTACTACTATCATGTATTAAGAGTGACTGTTCAAGTTGTCACGTAAATTACGGTAATAAATTAAACGGCTGTTCTGGTTGCTACATTGATCACTAGGAAGACCTGATGATGTCACATAAATTACGGTAATAAATTAAACGGCTGTTCTGGTTACTACATTGATCACTGGGAAGACATGATGCCGTCACATAAATTACGGTAATAAATTAAACGGCTGTTCTGGTTACTACATTGCTCAATGGGAAGACATGAGTACCAGACGTATGTACGTATTTTGATACAACTGTTGCACAACAACGTGTTCATGACTTTCTACCTATATATAAATTGTGAACAAAGATGCATTTGAATTAACGTGGATGGCTCTGTGAATGAAAAACAAAACAAGTTCATTCTCAGCGGATATTCATGCGGCGGGTATTCTGCTGTTGATTATAACTTTATTATCTATTTACAGATAAATGGAAGGATGGCATGTCTTAGAGACAAATATGTAGGTATGTGTTAAATTGATATTTATTCTTTCAAAATATAATCGTCTTGGATTTATTGTGTACAAACACACATATACATTTTTAGAAATCGTGGCTTAATGATGATTGGTGTGCGACAAATGTCGTAGTCGTACATGACAAAACAAACTACGTTTCAAGACGACTCTTGAACTGAGATTAACGATGTATAATAGTTCATCCATTTTAATATCACCCAAGAGTATTTGTCTTTCCATTGTTTTTGGCGAATAAAACATGGTTTGGAGTTCTGACGAATATAATTTAACTGCGCAGGCCATAGGCCACTGTTCTACTGGACTACTGACCCCCATCTGTTAAGTTTGTTATTGATCACATATGTATAAGGGTTATGTACAAAATAAGCGCTGCGGTTGCCTAACGCTCCCTTGCACTTACTTTAATATAAAACCCTTACCCAGTCAGCATGAACATATCGGATAATGGACAGCATGTTGACCCCATGTATGTATGTTCCTTTAATGTCAAACCCCTCGCGGGGACTTAGACATGTTTTCCTGGGCAGGCTTAGCCGACATAAGCGATTAACCAGTACTAAGCAATGTGTGTGAGGTTCCTTGCTCAATGACACTACATACGTGGCCTGACCGAGTATCGAACCCGTGACCGTTCGATTCCAAATCCGACGCTCTACCACTGGACCACGGACGCCACGTGTCTAACCGTTATCGGTCCGATATTGAAATAATATGGAGAAAAATCTTTCAGACATATGTGTGAACTGTAAAATTTAAAAAAACATTAATATGTTCCCAATATGCTGGATTGCATTCTCTGGTATTTTATTCTTGTATGCAAAAGATGATAACGGCCGGTCATTAAGGTCTGATATTTCCGAATGCATGCATATTGGCCAGATGACTATCCGTTATCGATCCGATATTAAAGTAATATTTAGATGTTATGTGGCTAGCTTCATCTCAGCCTAGATATCAGTGGTTAGCGCACTCACTTCTCACCAATGCAACCCGGGATCCTCGGAACGGGAAATATGTGAGATTGTACGGTGGTCGCCAGATCGGACAGGTGGGTTTTCCCAGGGTACTCCGGTTTCCTCCCACATGAATGACCACATATGCCCTTTCATCCGCACCAACGAGAGTGATTAATATAAGTTGTTAAAACTTGCTTCGTAGTCGTTGTAAAATAAATAAAGTTTAAAGCCTAGATATCGAACCTAGGTAATTTGATATCAGCCGGAGACTGAAATTTGAAACACTGAGACGCTACAGGAAGTAAACAAGAGTGCACATGCGTTATTTTCTCATGAACTAGTTATGATACGTTAGTATGGTTTGATTCGGTCTAGTGACTGTATCAAACCAGCAACGTAATATCAGACTGGAAAATCTAGGCTGACATGAAACTAGCCACGTAATAACATTTAATAATCAAAATCCTGCTCTCCGTTATCCATTTATCAGGAATCAATCACAATTACTGAATTAGATACCCGAAAACCTGAAATATTACAACGAAACTAAATACATCATTCTGTTATCTGTCAAATTTGACATACATCACTTCTAAGCTACAGGAAGTAAACGAGAGTGTGCATGCGTTATTTTCTCAGGAACTAGTTATGATACCTGTTTTCTTGTTTGATATTGTCTAGTGACCGTATCTAACCAGCAAATGTAATATTAGTTATATATGTTATATGTTATATTTCGGGTTTTACGCCTGCATCAGCACCATTTCGGGCTATATCGCCGGCGGGCAGTTTACCTAACAACACCTTTCCTGGGCAGGCTCCAGCGGTTAACCAGTACTTGGGTGCACCAACCTCCGTAAGAAACTTTTTCATATAAATGAGACATGTCCTGAGCGGGGCTCGAACCCATCAGTGATGATAGGTTACAGTGGTATACAAGTCAGCGACCTTAACCACTCGGCCACCGATGCCCCCCCCCCCCCTACTGTGACGTACATACAACTCAGAGAGGGTAGAACATTTCATAAATTCTTAACCGATCCAAGCAAATACTCCCATCTCATGATACAATAAACAACGACTCATTCTTCTGCTCTCTGTCGCAAATAATCACATACCAGAAGTTGTGGCTTTAGGGTTCACTGGGTGTCCTAGGTTGGCTAGCCTCAGATGGAGTTTGCCTCGCACGACTGACTCCTGTAACGTAATATCAGCCTGGAAAACTGGGTGTTACACAGTATTGTGGTAGGTAAATAATGGCACAAAATAGGCTAACATTCATACCTAAGTAACAATGAGCAAACTATCGTAAATGTACAGTTAAAACTAGTCAAACCTGTCTTAAGCAGCCAGCCAAGGGAGTCGGAGAAAGTGGCTGCTTAGCGCAGGTGGCTGCTTAATAGAGGTCAAATATATAATAAAACAACCGATTGGGAATCTGGAACCTGGCTGCTTAATGGAGGTGACCACTAACACAGGTTTGACTGTATATATAATACAGGTTGGCTGCTTAATGGAGGTGACCACTAACACAGGTTTAACTGTATATATAATACAGGTTGGCTGCTTAATGGAGGTGACCACTAACACAGGTTTGACTGTATATATAATACAGGTTGGCTGCTTAATGGAGGTGACCAGTAACACAGGTTTGACTGTATATATAATACAGATTGGCTGCTTAATGGAGGTGACCACTAACACAGGTTTGACTGTATATATAATACAGGTTGGCTGCTTAATGGAGGTGACCACTAACACAGGTTTGACTGTATATATAATACAGGTTGGCTGCTTAATGGAGGTGACCACTAACACATGTTTGACTGTATATATAATACAGGTTGGCTGCTTAATGGAGGTGACCACTAACACAGGTTTGACTGTATATGGTTTCATGTTGCCTAGTGGGTAACGGCGACAGTCGTTGTCGTAACAGCTGCTGGGACTCCCTCTAGACTGGTAGTGTCGTTGGTTCCAGTCCTGTATGGTCCGTGGATAGACTGGTAGTGTCGTTGGTTCCAGTCCTGTATGGTCCGTGGATAGACTGGTAGTGTCGTTGGTTCCAGTCCTGTATGGTCCGTGGATAGACTATAGACTGGTAGTGTCGTTGGTTCCAGTCCTGTATGGTCCGTGGATAGACTGGTAGTGTCGTTGGTTCCAGTCCTGTATGGTCCGTGGATAGACTGGTAGTGTTGTTGGTTCAAGTCCTGTATGGTCCGTGGATAGACTGGTAGTGTCGTTGGTTCCAGTCCTGTATGGTCCGTGGATAGACTGGTAGTGTCGTTGGTTCCAGTCCTGTATGGTGCGTGGGTAGAACTAGTGTTTCTAGACTATACTTTGTGCTGTTGTTTGGTAGAGTCGCATGGTACCTCTAGTTTGCCTGTGATTTGGACGTCTAGTGAGTGTCGTACAGTCTAGCATGCCATAAATTAATTTCTCTTACACTTTAACCCTTTCCCTCATAGAAGCACCTTTTGACGCCATTACCAATACGACATTAATTGACAATGTGTAGTCAAACCAATGTTCATAATGAAGGCCAGAATCTTGTGTAGTCCCAGTAATATCTATGGAGGTGGGATAGATATGGCGACTACTTATCCACTGCATGATAGCTAAATGGCTGTCGTTTGTATGGAGATTATTACTAATTAACCCATTCAACACCAAGTAACTCACATGGACTGGTCCATGATATTCTTAAACCAATAAATGAATAAGAAAATTACATTCGGACCAGTTCATTTATCAAGATGGGTAATTTTGTCTAAAATTAGTAATACTACTTGCAAAAAGTGCAGATCCTGATGAGACGGCTCGTCACGAGCCGGCTCATCTGGATCTACACGTTTTGTAAGCCTATAAATAGAGGTCTGTGGTGTTGAAAGGGTTAAACCAGAACAGGAAAATTCATACACAAAATGTCATGGCATGTCTACTGTGTTGCTTTTTGACATTTTCCGACCAATCTTTTACGCTACATCAGAAAAAAACAAAAATGAACAAAAACATCAAATCACGACATCAGCATGGACGTCGGTTTGGGGCGCCAATGTGCTACCACTTCTGACTTGAGAAAAAGTTTAAACATTATTTATTTTACAACGATTGCGAAGCAAGTTCTAAGAACTTATATTAATCACTCTAGTTGGCGCAGATGAAAGCGTATATGTGGTCATTCCTGTGGGAGGAAACTGGAGTACCCGGAGAAAGGCCACCTGTCCGATCTGGCGACCACCATACCATCTCGTATACTTCCCGGTCCGAGGATCGAATCCGGGTTGCATTGGTGAGAAGCGATAAGGCCAACCACTGCGCTAATCGGACAGCCATACCAAAGAGACATAAGAAACAGGAAAAGCTAATTTTCAATATCTCTTTATTTATTATCAAGGAAAACTTTCGTAACAGGAATGTCTGATATATACATGAAACAATAATTATATAGTAGTTCAGTAATACATTAAGCATAAATAATTAATATACCATTTAAATGAAATCACAAAATGACTGTAAAATATCAGCTGGTCTAGTCCCAGTCCGTGACTCCCAACTACCTCCCCTGACCCCTGACACGGTAATATCAGAAATGAAAATGAACGTGATAATAATGACCACATGCTGGACGATAGCTTGGATAGCATTATATACAGGATCTTACACGAGGGATGATTTCGTACGATCTTTTATGAAACTGATTTTGGAATTTTGCTATTAAGCGAGTTGGCGAGTTTAGTAGAACAATTCCAAAATGAGTACCAATGAATACTGCGCACTAGACAAATTCTACATCGTTTTTAGTAATAAATGTGCGCGTAGTGCATAGCATATTACGGTAGAAAAGTCCCTCGACGCCGTTACCTGGATAAATACATACATTGACACATTAGTAGTGTAACAAACAAACAAACAAACAACCAAACAAACAAACATTTAACAGTCAAATACAAACAAGGCTAGATAAACACAGCGGCTGCAACACTTACACAAAGGAAACATAGCGGCTGCAACACTTACACAAAGGAAACATAGAGGCTGCAACACTTACACAAAGGAAACATAGCGGCTGCAACACTTACACAAAGGAAACATAGCGGCTGCAACACTTACACAAAGGAAACATAGCGGCTGCAACACTTACACAAAGGAAACATAGCGGCTGCAACACTTACACAAAGGAAACATAGAGGCTGCAACACTTACACAAAGGAAACATAGCGGCTGCAACACTTACACAAAGGAAACATAGCGGCTGCAACACTTACACAAAGGAAACATAGCGGCTGCAACACTTACACAAAGGAAACATAGCGGCTGCAACACTTACACAAAGGAAACATAGCGGCTGCAGCACTTACACAAAGGAAACATAGCGGCTGCAACACTTACACAAAGGAAACATAGCGGCTGCAACACTTACACAAAGGAAACATAGCGGCTGCAACACTTACACAAAGGAAACATAGCGGCTGCAACACTTACACAAAGGAAACATAGCGGCTGCAACACTTACACAAAGGAAACATAGCGGCTGCAACACTTACACAAAGGAAACATAGTGGCTGCAACACTTACACAAAGGAAACATAGCGGCTGCAACACTTACACAAAGGAAACATAGCGGCTGCAACACTTACACAAAGGAAACATAGCGGCTGCAGCACTTACACAAAGGAAACATAGCGGCTGCAGCACTTACACAAAGGAAACATAGCGGCTGCAACACTTACACAAAGGAAACATAGCGGCTGCAACACTTACACAAAGGAAACATAGCGGCTGCAACACTTACACAAAGGAAACATAGCGGCTGCAGCACTTACACAAAGGAAATCAGCTCCTTCTAGCTTCTTACTTGATCCTTTGCATTATGTATGTTGTTGTATGTTATATGCGATTTATGTTTTGCAATAACTATTGATTAAACCAACCCACCCCAACCAGCATTCCCAATACGATAATCTCTACGGAGTAGACACATTGATTAAACCAACCCAACCCAACCAACATTCCCAGTACGATAATCTCTACGGAGTAGACACATTGATTAAACCAACCCAACCCAACCAGCATTCCCAGTACGATAATCTCTACGGAGTAGACAAATTGATTAAACCAACCCAACCCAACCAGCATTCCCAGTACGATAATCTCTACGGAGTAGACAAATTGATTAAACCAAACCAACACAACCAGCATTCCCAGTACGATAATCTCTATGGAGTAGACAAATTGATTAAACCAAACCAACCCAACCAGCATTCCCAATACGATAATCTCTACGGAGTAGACAAATTGATTAAACCAAACCAACCCAACCAGCATTCCCAGTACGATAATCTCTACGGAGTAGACAAATTGATTAAACCAACCCAACCCAACCAGCATTCCCAGTACGATAATCTCTACGGAGTAGACAACTTGATTAAACCAACCCAACCAGCATTCCCAGTACGATAATCGCTATGGAGTAGACAAATTGATTAAACCAACCCAACCCAACCAGCATTCCCAATACGATAATCTCTACGGAGTAGACAAATTGATTAAACCAACCCAACCCAACCAGCATTCCCAATACAATAATCTCTACGGAGTAGACAAATTGATTAAACCAACCCAACCCAACCAGCATTCCCAGTACGATAATCTCTACGGAGTAGACAAATTGATTAAACCAACCCAACGCAACCAGCATTCCCAATATGATAATCTCTATGGAGTAGACAAATTGATTAAACCAACCCAATCAGCATTCCCAGTACGATAATCTCTAAGGAGTAGACACATTGATTAAACCAACCCAACCCAACCAGCATTCCCAATACAATAATCTCTACGGAGTAGACAAATTGATTAAACCAACCCAACCCAACCAGCCATCCCAGTACGATAATCTCTATGGAGTAGACACATTGATTAAACCAACCCAACCCAACCAGCATTCCCAGTACGATAATCTCTATGGAGTAGACAAATTGATTAAACCAACCCAACCCAACCAGCATTCCCAGTACGATAATCTCTATGGAGTAGACAAATTGATTAAACCAACCCAGCCCAACCAGCATTCCCAATATGATAATCTCTATGGAGTAGACAAATTGATTAAACCAACCCAATCAGCATTCCCAGTACGATAATCTCTATGGAGTAGACACATTGATTAAACCAACCCAACCCAACCAGCATTCCCAGTACGATAATCTCTACGGAGTAGACAAATTGATTACACCAACCCAACCAGCATTCCCAGTACGATAATCTCTACGGAGTAGACAAATTGATTAAACCAACCCAACCCAACCAGCATTCCCAGTACGATAATCTCTACGGAGTAGACACATTGATTTAACCAAACCAACCCAACCAGCATTCCCAATACAATAATCTCTACGGAGTAGACAAATTGATTAAACCAAACCAACCCAACCAGCATTCCCAATACGATAATCTCTACGGAGTAGACACATTGATTAAACCAACCCAACCCAACCAGCATTCCCAGTACGATAATCTCTACGGAGTAGACACATTGATTTAACCAAACCAACCCAACCAGCATTCCCAATACAATAATCTCTACGGAGTAGACAAATTGATTAAACCAAACCAACCCAACCAGCATTCCCAATACGATAATCTCTACGGAGTAGACACATTGATTAAACCAACCCAACCCAACCAGCATTCCCAGTACGATAATCTCTACGGAGTAGACAAATTGATTAAACCAACCCAACCCAACCAGCATTCCCAATACGATAATCTCTATGGAGTAGACACATTGATTAAACCAACCCAACCCAACCAGCATTCCCAATACGATAATCTCTACGGAGTAGACAAATTGATTAAACCAACCCAAACCAACCCAACCAGCATTCCCAGTACGATAATCTCTACGGAGTAGACACATTGATTAAACCAACCCAACCCATCCAGCATTCCCAGTACGATAATCTCTACGGAGTAGACAAGCCTGGGTTCCAGTCTGTCGATTTTTCACTTTTTTACTTCTGGCAAAATGATATTCTAATAAACTCAATAAGGCTCATTTTAATGGTCTCCGTGTTAAAAGTATATTTATATGACCGACCCGGCAAAATATATCAACGCCTGTTCCCAGGCTAGGGGTAGATATGGTGAGTGTTTTACGTTTATTTACTGTCACTACCGGTTACCCATATGAGCGACGCCTCCTGAAGAGATTAATCATTTTAGATTTTTGGAGGATAGTGCCATGATGCAGACAGATACCCATTCCAGAGTCTACTCTGATCCTTTTACGTGCACGGTGTAAAGCACTGACACAAGACCTCGGTATAACGTCCCATCTGAAAGACTTATTTTTATTAGGGTCAGACAGGAGACCAGTCCATCATGTTACTGCGTGTAAAACACCTGTGGGTTGGAGGTTATAATGCATTTCTCCGATCTCAAACTCAGTCTCAATCACCTGATTGGTTTAGACGAGTTTGTATCTCAGAATCAACCAATCAAATCACTTGTACTAGAGTTTGAGAGTTGAGAAAAGTTTTATAACCTTGGTTGACCAGGTGACCGATTAGGAATGTGTTGGTTGTATATTGCTACAGAATTGGAATATAGAAAATGAAATTTTGAACACACCGTTCAAATTGATGGATAAAATCGAGTCTTCTTTCAGTGTACGATGGGATTAAATTTACAACAAAGCCATATTATCACGAGTGGTTGTGCTTAGCTGTGAGTGGTTGTGCTTAGCTGTGAGTGGTTGTGCTTAGCTGTGAGTGGTTGTGCTTAGCTGTGAGTGGTGGTACTTAGCTGTGAGTGGTTGTGCTTAGCTGTGAGTGGTTGTGCTTAGCTGTGAGTGGTGGTACTTAGCTGTGAGTGGTGGTACTTAGCTGTGAGTGGTGGTAGTTAGCTGTGAGTGGTGGTGCTTAGCTGTGAGTGGTGGTACTTAGCTGTGAGTGGTGGTACTTAGCTGTGAATGGTTGTGCTTAGCTGTGAGTGGTTGTGCTTAGCTGTGCGTGGTGGTGCTTAGCTGTGAGTGGTGGTGCTTAGCTGTGAGGGGTTGTGCTTAGCTGTGAGTGGTGGAACTTAGCTGTGAGTGGTGGTACTTAGCTGTGAGTGGTGGTACTTAGCTGTGAGTGGTTGTGCTTAGCTGTGAGTGGTGGTACTTAGCTGTGAGTGGTGAAACTTAGCTGTGAGTGGTGGTACTTAGCTGTGAGTGGTTGTACTTAGCTGTGAGTGGTGGTACTTAGCTGTGAGTGGTGGTAATTAGCTGTGAGTGGCTGTGCTTAGCTGTGAGTGGTGGTGCTTAGCTGTGAGTGGCTGTGCTTAGCTGTGAGTGGTTGTGCTTAGCTGTGAGTGGTGGTACTTAGCTGTGAGTGGTGGTACTTAGCTGTGAGTGGTGGTGCTTAGCTGTGAGTGGTTGTGCTTAGCTGTGAGTGGTTGTGCTTAGCTGTGAGTGGTGGTACTTAGCTGTGAGTGGTGGTACTTAGCTGTGAGTGGTGGTACTTAGCTGTGAGTGGTGGTACTTAGCTGTGAGTGGTTGTGCTTAGCTGTGAGTGGTTGTGCTTAGCTGTGAGTGGTGGTACTTAGCTGTGAGTGGTGGTACTTAGCTGTGAGTGGTGGTACTTAGCTGTGAGTGGTGGTGCTTAGCTGTGAGTGGTGGTACTTAGCTGTGAGTGGTGGTACTTAGCTGTGAGTGGTGGTGCTTAGCTGTGAGTGGTTGTGCTTAGCTGTGAGTGGTTGTGCTTAGCTGTGAGTGGTGGTACTTAGCTGTGAGTGGTGGTACTTAGCTGTGAGTGGTGGTATTTAGCTGTGAGTGGTGGTACTTAGCTGTGAGTGGTTGTGCTTAGCTGTGAGTGGTTGTGCTTAGCTGTGAGTGGTGGTACTTAGCTGTGAGTGGTGGTACTTAGCTGTGAGTGGTGGTACTTAGCTGTGAGTGGTGGTGCTTAGCTGTGAGTGGTGGTGCTTAGCTGTGAGTGGTTGTGCTTAGCTGTGAGTGGTTGTGCTTAGCTGTGAGTGGTGGTACTTAGCTGTGAGTGGTGGTGCTTAGCTGTGAGTGGTGGTAGCTTTCAAGGATCTTAATTGAAATATAGTCAAATTTTATTTTATGGTGTAAAATAAGAGCCTCCGTAGCCATGTGGTTATGTTCGTTGATTTCAAATCACTATTTCAAATGAACTACTTTTTAGTTATATTACTTTACTGGCAGTAAAATGTCTCATTCTAAAGGATGTCAGGACAAACCGATTCCAAAAGCATTCACAGTGACAATACCTTATATTGTACCTCAATAGCCAACATTGGGCACTATGCATTGTGAGTTAGCAATGTATTTACACATCATAACCTCATGCAAATGGTGCAGGTACAATGGATCACGCGTTCTGCACTTGTAAAGTCGTTAATCACACGCCTTCTGCTCGTGAATTACCTCACAAGATTCGTGCAAGACAGGTGCTCCATCTTATACGTGTACATCGGCCTTGATATTAATTAATGACATTCGTGATTTATCGTTATAAAAGTGATATTTCACTGTTTGGGAACCAGAGATCTAAATCATTCGGTACTCATTCCAAACAGCGAAATGTCAATTTTACTCCGTCGGTATTTCCTAGAATTAATCACCGATCGATAATTCTAGAATGCATGGGAAGGAATTAGAGAAATTGATATGAAATGGAAATGTGAATACAGGCACACTCTCAAACAGTTGTACTACATTACCTAAATTATTACAGTACACGTATTATAATATATTTCTTGCTAAACATAAATAAGCTTACGGTAATATCTAATAAAAGAAAAATGCGTTGTATTACAGACAAAAATATCACAGATATTCAATCAGCATGAGTAAAATACAAATACGATTTCTGTTACAAAATACTGCTATAATTCTGACCCGTGAGTTGTATAAAACTAGTGACTGGATTTCCATGACACTTGCATGTCTATTTCATGCAAATGAAATATATTTTGCGTTGTATTATAACTATGAAGTTATATCAAGGTATCATCATCGGAGGCACTGCATCTGGAATATCACAAGAGCATTGGATAACGAGCGAATTTATCTTCGTGAAAGCATGAGCTATATATACACTTAAATTATTGATTAGAGACAACCGAAGTGCCAGTGAGCGTTAGCGGCCATAGCATTTATTTTGTATATAATCTCATATGCCAACCAGCCATTCTACCGATATATGATTTGAGATGGTACTACAGCTTCACCTGTAACTGTTAGTCGTGAAGCAGAGATTTATTTTGTATTTAATCTCATATGCCAACCAGTCATTTTACCGATATATGATTTGAGATGGTACTACAGCTTCACCTGTAACTGTTAGTCGTGAAGCAGAGATCTATTTGGTATATAATCTCATATTCCAACCAGTCATTCTACCGATATATGATTTGAGATGGTACTACAGCTTCACCTGTAACTGTTAGTCGTGAAGCAGAGATTTATTTGGTGTTTAATCTCATATGCCCACCAGCCATTCTACCGATATATGATTTGAGATGGTACGGCGGCTTCACCTGTAACTGTTAGTCGTGAAGCAGAGATCTATTTGGTATATAATCTCATATTCCAACCAGTCATTCTACCGATATATGATGTGAGATGGTACTACAGCTTCACCTGTAACTGTTAGTCATGAAGCAGAGAACAGACAAGCTACAAATACTATAGCAGAGAATTCTCATGCAGCGTATCCATGCTGGTACACGTATAATACCGTTGTACCTAATTTAACGATTGGCGGTTTCATCCGGCAACTCTGGAGTTCTGACTGAATACAACAGCAAACAGATTATAGAAAACGTAACTAATTAAGTCGACATCAGTTTCCCCTCTCTAAATTTTCTCGGTCTCTCGACGATTGAGCTGAGTTCGGTTTCGTAGTGCTACCAACACTCTCGGCATGCGTCATTTTCAGTCTGACCTCTTCTAGTAGAGAATCTGTGATTCCACCTTGGTTTAATGATAGTGACAATCGTCCGAGTGCCGAATTTGCTTCATTAAGACTATCTGTAGTCTTTGCTAGAGTATCAACAACAGTTACTATGGAGCCGGCTCTTTCCTTTCTCGTCTCACTCTTGTTAGAGTCTCCTTCAACATTTTCATTTACATCATCATGTTCAGATTCAACATCACTATTGTCCCTAACCTTATCACCAGCATCTTTAGCAACATTTCCAGTTCTGTTTTCAGTTTCGTTTTCTGTCTTAGACTTGGCTGCTGATGACTGTTTCAATCTTGGAATGGTTGGAAGTATGGTT